>JANZLQ010000079.1:79530027-79549065 GCA_026212715.1 Elanus axillaris | reverse complement strand
AAAAGCCCATCATGGTGTCATTTTGCATGTGCCTTCTTCAACTGGCAGATACCTTACTGCTGGTTTAGGGGCATATGAATGGTACTTGTCTCAGATACATGCTGGAGAGGGATCTCTCTCCATCTCTATTTCTCTCTCCTTTTCTATGCTTTGCTTATGCCAGCATTTGTGATAACAGTGGAATGGGATTGCATTGAATGACTTGAGATACAGAGCTTGGTGTGAAGCAGAGAAAACTGGTGTTAAATTTTGGGGTGGGAAGGAGATAGAAGATGGGAGGCCAATCTCTTTGCTGGAGATACCTCCTGGCAGTAGGTAGGACCACAGGCTCAGTGAGCTAGGTCCTGTGCAAGGAATAAAATGCAATCACCATCCTGAAGAGCTCACCTTATGAGATGAGGCAGGCAAATGGATGCAGACATAAGAGAAAGCTGGGGAAGCAATGGGATGTAGATCCAGGACAACTGTTTCTTGGTTTTTCTCTTCACCAAACTGCCCTAGGGCTGTCCTACCTTAATTTTAGTGACTGTTTTGCTCCTTGTCAGTCTAGTGATTCAAGCAAGTACTCTCCCTTACGTCCTAACGTGTGTTCAGTATTTCCCACAGTGGTAATCCAGCTGCCTTTGGAGAGATGGTGTGGATGTGGCCCTGGCTCTGTGTTGGGATTTGCACCCACTCATACCAGCAGTGAGCTGGGACCTTAGAGCTTATTTATTTTCCTTTCAGTTAATCCACTCCCCTTCCTCAAAGGAAGGCTTCAGATATCTACCCTGGGAGTTTTTCCTCTCATTTTCCACTGAACCCTTGTGAGATACTGTGGGCTTTGACTGATGATTATAGGCTCTGCCAGATCAGAAGCATCGTTCTGACAGACAGCAGGTATTTTGGAAATAAATGACAACCCCCCCCAATGGGTCTTGGAAGTCCAAAATGTGCTTTTTTGTTGCATGTGCAGTTGCAAACAATCTCTCCTCACCAATGGCAGCTCTTCAAAGAGGAAGCACAATTTGGCTAAAATTGCTTGAATGAGGTAATAAAATTATACTCCCATGCACGGTCCTGTTATTCACAAAGCACATTTGTTTGGATGCAAATTACTGAAGACCTTTCACTGATACAGTGGGGAAAAGAGAGAGTTTTCATCAGCCTCCCACAATTTAGCTGGTGAGTGGATTAATACTAATGCAACAGCCAAATACCCTATTAGAGCCCATTTGTACTCTATTATACTCCAGGGACTGTCACTCTTTGGATGTAATCTTGAACAGAGCTCATCAGATACTGCTTACAAGAAAGTACATTTATATAATACCTTAAACCTCAAAATGTGTATCCAGGAACCTCTTTCCCAAAGCCTGGAGCTCTTCCTTGCCATTACTCCTTTGTGTAAGTCACCACTCGTGCACAGGATGTTTCTGAACAGGGTATTTTGGGAGAAAATACTGGGTGCAAAAGGATGCAGGGGTTACTCCACTCACCTGGAATGACAGGGAACTTCTATGTGAGCAAAATAGTTACCAAAATTACTAGCCATGCCAATCAACAAGGCCAGGACTCGTTCTTGCAGAAAAGAGTCAAGGGACCTTTAATGCATCTTCCCTAGAAGACTGCATGTGCACCAAGTCTTGGAGATGCCACCTTAGTGCACTGGTCCAGTACTAACACATGCTCAAGAGTATTTCCTTCGACTGCCTTGGTTTTCAGCTGGAGGATTCTTCTTGAAGAAAAGCCCAGAGCTGACTTTATACCAAGAGGTTTTCAGTTTAGGAGTCTAGAGAAAAGGAGCAGCCTCCTTAGGAGTATTCCCAGGAGCTCTGTATTTCCCATAAGGTTGCTTTTTAATTTTTTTTGTTGTTCATAGTTCAGCAGGTGAAGAGCCAACTTCATTTAATAAGGGATGTTGGCTGAGCTTCAGGAATCAGCAGTTCTACAGAAAGGCATGGATTAAATACAGAAATATGTGGAGAGTGGAGAAAAGGCTGAATGTGAAGAGGCTTGTTCTTCTCCTGTTCCTAACCTCAAAAAGAAAAGAGGCAAAGGGATCCAGAGAAAGGACAACAGCAGAGAAAAGGGAAATACAGATCTACATTTTTTTTCTATTGCATTAATTCTTTTTTTGCTGCAGCTGTCTCATAAAAGCAGTGTTTTGTCGTCTTCTGTATTTCATACCTCCCATGACCGTGCCAGGATACCTGCTTTTATATGGTGGACAATGGGAGTGCAGTTGGCATTGAGCCGAAGTCTGAGCTGTTCTGCACCTCATGTGGATTCGAGTTCAAATAAATAGTTTGACTCACTCAAGGAGTGAATCAAAAGAAGGAACTTGAGCCTCCAGCCTACAAGCACCGTGCTGTGCAAGCAAGGCGTATAAACATTCGAGTTATTCTTTAGTGTGCAGTTCAATGCAAAGCTTGCGCTGGAGGATAGTTGGTATTTCAGACCTCCCAAAGCCCTGTTCAGGGTCTTGATGGAGGGTGCAGGGATATTTTGGGTTGGACCCTTTAGAAATCCAGGGCAGTGGAAGCTTGTTGTCTGTCCTGTTCTCAGCTTTGTCTTTGGTGCTAAGTGCTCTCAGTCTGAGCAAATTACAGCATTAAAAAGTAAAAACAGGAAAAACAACCTCCCCTGAGCTATTGCAGCAAAATGGGGAATAATATGTCCCTAATGGCAGGGGACCCTATATTCAGATTTCTTGCTGTCAGAAGAAGCTGGTACCTTGCTGACAATGTTCTGGGTTGGGTTCTCCTGGCCTTGGCTGAATCAGAAGCTCTTTGGTCCATCAGTCACCCAGGGAGATCGCACTAGAACAGTGGCAGATTAAAGCCTAATGATGCAAATTTTCCTTTAGTTGCTGTCTGTCCAAGCTGGCTTGGAACCATTGAGTGTGATTTCTTCTAGAAACATGGTTGTAGGCAGCTCCACCGTGTCAGACAGCCCAAGTTCCTCATGAGCTTTGCAGCTGGCTTGGGACCTCTGCTGAGTCCCGCCACCAGCCTAATGGGAAGCAAGTGTGGATGTGACCACTCTTATGTCCCCAAAACCCTTCACCAAGGCCTTTGGCTGATGGATGTGCTTATCCGCATGAGTATTACTTATCTGAAGAGGGGTTGTGAGACAATACCCTTGGCTGTCATTGCCGGCTGGTTTTGTCATGCCTCCAAAGCCTTGCAAATCACTCGTGGCTTGACATGGTCATCTGTGTATGTGAGGAGAGATCTACTGAGAAATTGTTTTTATTATATGTTAGTGCTAGCAAATAAATAATGTTCCCTCCGTCTTGTGCATGGGGAGATGGTTTTCTCCTGTGCCTTCAGATCAGGTGATTAATAACAACCATTAATCCCCATGAATGACAGCAGTATATTAGCAGCGAAGCACATGTTAAAATAATTTGAGAGGCTGTTGTTGGGTCATAGGCTAACCCATTCTCTTTCTATATAATATTTTCATAAGGTGTAGATATCTCTAGGCTTGAGACATTGGCTGGAGATCAAGTTTTGGGAATGTACAGAGGCGGATCATCTATAAGGGCATCGCAGGGTCTCAGCATCACACTCTGGACCAAAACCGAACTGAACTTCCAATGTAAATCAATTTAAAAGTTGAATTTGGGAAAGCCTGGGCTATTCATAAGCTTAAGTTGCGTTTGGCAACTGGATAAGTTGAAAATCCCCAGGGGGAGTTAATTTATTTTTAATGTCCAGGCATTTCATTTGAAATGTCGAAATGAAATGTGTCATTTCAGAAATGCCAAAACATTTCCTTTTTGACATCTTCTCAATGAAGCTTTTCAACTTTTTGTTTGAAAATGGCAGTTTGCAGTTTGAAGGAGGAAAGGTTAAACAAGAATTGGTAGTGAACAAAGGCATTTTGTTTTGATTCAAACAAAACATGGAGGGGTGGCAAACTTTTTTTTTTCATGATGCTGAACCTCTTTTGCTTCCCCCCAAATCTGTTTCTCATTGATCCAAGCCATTTTCCTCCTACTTTTGGCTGAAATAGGATTTAAAAAAAAATAATTATTTGCCTCCTTCCAGCTCCTGGAGCGCCCTGGTTTTGAAATTGTGAAAACCACTGGTGGAAAACCAAATATGCAGACATCCCCTTAACATCTGATGATCCTAAATACAGGATTTCATGGTGGGGCTGTAAGGATGCCCACAGTGCCCAATGTAGTATCCCAGCCCATGTTGGCCATCCTGGATTTCATGGTAAAGCAGGTGAAGCCCTGAATAACCCAGTGGGAAAAGCTATTGTGGGATTGCTGCAGGGCTGGAGGAGGTGGCAAAGCACCTTGGGGAGGTGATACCTTAGCTCATGGAGGTTTGTCCTAGCTGAGCCCACCAAGCCCAGAGAGGTGGCCGATGCCCCTCCCCTGGGAACGTTCCAGGTCAGGTTGGACGGGGCTCTGAGCAACCTGATCTAGTGGGAGATGTCCCTGCTTGTGGCAGGCGAGTTGGACGAGGTGACCTTCAGAGGTCCTTTCCCACCCAAACCATTCTGTGATTCTAAGCTTCTGCACTGCTTGCCCTCTCTTACCACCATCTTCCTACCCATCATAAAACCAAACTGTGATTTTTTTTTTTTTTTCAGGTTGATGCACCTTTTTATGGAGATTAGGCTCAGCGGGTGGCTTGGTGATGTAAGACATGTTTTCCTTTGGCAGGGCTCGCCATCATCCATCTGGTGGTAGAGTGAGACCATGCTCACCCTGGGGAGTGCAGCAAGCCATTGATCTTGACATACCCTCTTTGCAGGCAATAACATGTGCTCTTTCCTTAGTGTTTTGGGCAGGAGATGCATCATGTTGCCTGCTGGAGTCCAGGGAGGAGCATCATCAAAATGAGGGATGCGAGAGGCTTAATTGATCTTTGAGGATCAGCCTGCCGGCTTGCTTCTGTCTTTGGCTCCTTTCTACCATAGTTGTTCCCGTAAGTTAGAAGAATCAGTAAGAAAAAACCAAATTTTTTCATCTGAGTGAGCCTCTACTAATTTTATTCTGGGTTTTGGAGGAAACTGTGATATTCAATAGGAAGGAAACAGATGAGATGGAAAAAAAAGTAACAGGATTGTCCAGAAATTACTCTGAAAATGCTGCTGAATTTCCAAACCAGAGCATGAAATCGTCTGTGCTCTTTCCCCCCTCCCCTCTTTAAAACATCCTTTGGCAACCTGGGGGGGTGCAGTTCTCTGCTGTTATCCGTTGCTCCAGCGAGGCAGAGAGCAGCCTGTTCTTGCTGAAATACTAGAGGGCTTTTTGCAAGGGCAGCATTCCCAAAGGGAGGAGCTGAGGATGTTGGAGGCCATGCTTGGACTCATTGACTTCCTTTACCCTAATTAACAGGCAAAGCTTCCAAATGCATCCCAAAAGCAAGTTGGAGGAGGAGGCTGGGATGTGGGGAGGGGTGAGCAATCCCACTGGAATCACTGGAGAATCCCAATGCCCACTGGCGACTCGGAGCTGTCAACGCCGCGAGATGGAGGTCGCAAACCTCTGGAGAAACATTTTGCACAGCGTGGGTCTAGTAGCTGTCATCCAAAGCTGAGGTTTGGGAATAAGCATGTGCAGGGTGATGGCAGCATCCCCATGGCTTTTGTTTCTTTAATTGTTAACAGCAAGGCGTTGCTGTTTGCTGGAGGAGAGGGGGGATGCTTGAGTTGATAACTTCTCTTCTCCCATTACTTTTACCTGACTTGCTTCAATCTTTGCTGCTGAGCTCCAGAGGATTTTTGTGCTTTCAAAATAGACATAACTAGCACAAAAGCAAGACTTTAAAAAATTTTTTTTAAAAGCTCATTTAACAGTGAGATGGCAATAGGGAAATGTCACCAAACATTTGCTTGGTTCTGCCTACGTGTTGGTGTAGCAGGGCTTTCAGATGGCTGCCCATATGTGGGGAAACACATTTTCTGTTACTCATACTGGAAACAACTGTGTCTGGAAAAGGCAATTTGTAGCTCTCTGCTGCAGGGTGCAAGACAAAATTCATTTTAGGTGGTGAAAAGGCTTTTCTGTGGCAGCAGCAAACTTTGGAGTCTAGAAGTGATTTGGGTACCTGATGGTGTAAAAATATACTTGCTTTACATGGTCGTTCTTTTTCTTTAGCTGGTATGGCCCTAATCCTGCAAACATACTGAATTTTCACCCTGGGGCTGTTTTGTGCAAGTACCTGCTGGACTGGGGTTTGCAAGTGGTTGCTGGTGGAGATGTCCCCACTTTGCACAGTGGGGACAGACACAGAATCATAAAATGGTTTGGAACAGACCTTCAAAGGTCACCTCATCCAAACCCCCTGCCACGAGCAGGGTCATCTCCCACTAGATCAGGTTGCTCAGAGCCCCGTCCAACCTGACCTGGAACGTTCCCAGGGACGGGGCATCGACCACCTCTCCGGGCAACCTCTTCCAGTGCCTCACCACCCTCATCCTAAAACATTTCTTCCTTCTATCTGGTCTGAATCTTCCCTCTTTTAGTTTAAAGCCATCACTCCTTGTCCTATCACTAGAGGCCCTACTAAAAACTCTGTCCCCATCTTTCTTCTAAGCCCCCTTTAAGCATTGAAAGGCCACACTAAGGTCTCCCTGGAGCCTTCTCTTCTCCAGGCTGAACAACCCCAACTCTCTCAGCCTGTCCTCGCAGGAGAGGTGCTCCAGCCCTCTGATCATTTTTGTGTCCCTCCTCTGGACCTGCTCCAACAGGTCCATGTCCTTCTCGTGCTGAGGACCCCAGAGCTGGACGGAGAACTGCAGGTGGGCTCTCAGCAGAGCGGAGCAGAGGGGCACAATCCCCTCCCTCGACTTGCCTGCAGTATCCCCCCAGATATCATCTAGGGAGGAGCATCCTCCTCCTGCACACCCACAGGCACGTGTGGAGCACTTGTGGATGCTGGGGTCTCCCATCCATCAGCTTGGTGACCACCCCAAAAATACTGACTTGGTCCCTGCCCTCTTGCAACCTGTGTCTTGGTTGTCCTTCTCCAAACCCAGCAGTATCTGTGCCAAAGGAGTACTAGCTTGTCTGGCTGAAAAAAGTCTCCACCCTAGATTCTATTTAGGGTGCCTGTGATTTTTTTAAATTTTTTTATTTTTTCTTTATATAGTGCAAATGCAGGAGTGCCTGCTTGGTGGTACAAAGCAGAGAGGGAAACGTTGCTGAATGCTGATTATTTCTTCATGTGGGCACAGCAGAGTTTCAGAGGTCTGGGGAGGAGGGTGTTTTCTGATATTGGAAATGACTACGGTCAAAGGAGGTGATTTGAATTTCTCTGGTCCCTTATATATATGTATATATATATATATCTATCTGAGCCTGGGTAGAGCCAGTGGTAAGGCTTTGGCTCACCCCCCTCCTATTTGTGGGATGCTTCTGTTATCTTTTGAGATGAAAGGTGCCCCAGAAATGTAAACCACTGATGAGCTGTACTCCTTTTAATATAAAATAGTAATAATAAATACTATCCTGCTGTTCCACTCATCCCTTGGGGTCACAAAGCACTCCATAAATTGCACTCCAGCCTTTTGCATTCCAGCTGTTGCACGTACCGAGATACAGCCATGTGTGGGAATAGAAGAAATAGTATCTTTGGGGCCATTGCTTATGTTACCCACAGGTTAATGCGAGTGGTTCGTATTTCCCTTCACTCCCCCTTATCCCAGTCTCTGATCCACATTGATTGGGAGGCTGACTTCAGTCTGCAGCAGCTTATGCCTTTATTTCTACTGAGTCCTTAATACCAGCCTGTACAGAGACCATCTCGCATCCCACTGGCAGGGGCAAAGTTGTTGACCTGGTCTTTGCTCACCAGGCAGTGGACTGAGGCTCCAGGAAATACTGGGTGTTTATCTATCCTATAAATGGGAGAGGGTCATATTTTTTTGCCACCCTGCTTCCCTGCCCTTTCCCATGGGTCTAAAACCGGCTCCTGGCCTGATGCGATGCTCAGATTTCTCTTTGGCAGGCTGTGTTCCCCTCCTTCCTTGGCTTGGGTCTTTGCTCATGGAGGAGAGGTCTCAGCCATCACTAAATCACGTTTCTCTTCTGTCAGCCACACCTCCTTCCCATCCAGCATCTGCTCAGAAGATGAGTGTTGTGGAAGGAGAGATGAGTGTGCCTGAGCTCTGATATTTCTCCATGGGGACTTTGTGGCTCCTCAGCATATCATCCAGCTCCCTGATCGCCTTTTCTTCCTCATCCTCATGCTTTTGGCCAAGGAGGAAACATGAGCCAGTAGGTCAGATGCTGTCCTGGTCCATGCACAGCAGCCTAATTTCCCCAAGAGAAATTTATTTTGAAACTTCATCAGATGCCCAAGACCCTTCCTTAGCACTGAACCATTCATTTTAGAATCAGAATGGTTTAGGTTGGAAGGGACCTTTAAAGGTCACCTAGTCCAACTCCCCTGCAGTGAGCAGGGACATCTTCCACTAGATCAGGTTGCTAAGAGCCTCATCCAACCTGACCTGGAATGCTTCCAGGGATAGGGCATTGACCACCTCTCTGGGCTTCTTTTGTCCTCTGAAAGCAAAGGGCTAATGATGTAGTTGAGGTTCAGCTGCAAATTGGCTTCCAAACTCTTGTTTGCTGGGGCTCAGCCAAGAGCAATATCCAAATTATCCAGATTCAGACCAGGCTCCAGTGGGCTGGCAGCAGCCTGGGGGACCACAACCTCCATGGCAAAGGTGCAGTCCAGCAGCCTGGGTTATTTTAAAGCAGGCGAGTGGAAGAGCCCACTGAGATAAACGCTCAGGTAATCACAAGGGTCCAAACTGTGCAACCACCTTATGTCATCAAAGCAATTTGAAAATCAATTTGATGTCTGGCAGGGAGGCAGACACGTCGGGTCCCTTCAGTGTTCATTAGCATTCAGGTGGCAGTGCTCTGCCGAAGCTGCTTTTTCTGGGAAAGCCATTAAAAAAAATAAATTAAAGGGGGGGGGGGGAAATTTAAATTGAGCATTAACCATAATTTCCTCTCGTTAAAGGTAACAACAGCCCCAGCGCCAGTCTCGAATGGGGCTGGTTGATGGGTTTCTGAGACAGGGAAGCAGAGTGCACACCACAGAAGTGAAGTGACGATCAAATAAGAAAGTAAATGAGGCTCCCCCCTCGTTTTTAACAAAGGCAGGAACGGGGCCAGTGGCAGAGTGGTTTAGCTGAGCAGTTAGAAAATTGGAGGTCAAAGCCTGACATGGCTATTGATGAATCGAAGGTGATGGAAGAAGAGTAGCAGACGTTACGAGTGGGCTTCAGGGACTGAAACATGAAGCAAGATTAAAAGAACTTAAGTACCTGGAGGTGGTGTGGCTGTGCGGCAGTGAGGCAAACCGTAATTACAGTCTCCACACATTGCAGACTGGAGAGGGATGGAGGGAGAGAGGATCACAGTGGGGTAAAATAGGTGTAAGGCAGAGGAAGGGGGTGAAGTTCAGGCTGTTCTCTCCAGATGCTGTGTTCGGTCACGTATGGTGCATCACCTGCTGCTCATCTCTTTTTGGAGATCTGTTCTTGAGTTATTCTGGTTTATACTCTGATGTTTCCAATATAGCTGCAGGTTGTTAATGAAGGGCTGGATTCTGCTCTGCCAACAGAGGATGATCCTGTTTAAGGCAACCTCCAGTGCCTTCTACTGTAAAGCATCCTTGTGGACATCCTTGTGGTTCAAAGCTTGAAGGAGCAAACCCTTTGAAGATCTGGTCTGCCCTTGGTAGCTTGTACCATGTTGGGCTTACTGGGCAAGGTGTTGGGATGGAGCTGGCTTGGGGCTGGTAGCAGCTCTCAGGAAAGGGTTTCTGCTGGGAATGATCAGGTCTCAGGCTCACATTGCGGCTTTTCTTGCAGTGGTGTCACTTACTGGCTCTTGCTCATTTTCATGAAGACTTTATGAGCTTCATAACTTCCTATCATCATGCCTTCCTTTGAAACTAGAGCGGAGGTTATGCCCTGGGCAGGTGACTTACTGAAAAATGTAGACGCAGAGACTTGCACGTATTTTATTAAGCTTGCTTCTTTACAAAGCCAAGCTCCAAATGAATCCCTAATTGCTGTGACTGCAAAATTGTCTCTGTGGATCCTTCCTGAGTCTGCAGGTAGCCTGCGATAGTAAAAGGAAGGGTGAACTCCCCTGCCTCTTACCAAATGCTTTGAGGAGCTCAGCTTGGTGGCTTTGCCTTGGTTGGTCTAGACTACCTTTTTCCTGATGATTATTTCAGTGGCTGGAGTGGCAAAGGGAAGGGATTAAGTCTCCCAAAGCCTGCTAATGTCATGCTTTTCCATGGTTGTGTTGACTGCATGTTCAGTTGATTGATTGAATCTATGATTGCATGTACCATTTTTTTAGCCTGGCTTCCAAGGAAACAAATCTGAGACCTGGCTCTTTCTCTGCCCATATATCTCCCTCCAGTAGTTCTTGAACGACGTGGTGGCGGAGGGTCAAATTTGATGGAGGGCTAGGAAGAATGTGAAATGCCTAGATTCTTGAGAATAAATATCTTGCTAGAGACCTTACTAATGACCTGAATGAGGAAACACTTGCAGTGGTATTAGACACCAGTGAATCTGGTGATGGTAGAGACACGTGATGTGGTTGCCACCCAATTGCAGAGTCTTTCTGGGTGGATGCTTTTAACAAATTAATCCTAAGGGTGCTTGCAGTCTTTATACAGCCAGACACTCCTAGGATAACTTCTGGACCTAATTCTGAGCTGTCTGGCATCTCATGTAGTCATTCAGCTTCTGCAGAACAAGGACAAGAAGCAGCCAGACTGATGTTTGACTGTGAGGCTCTGAGGGATTGAACCTTTTGCATATGTCTGAGCTGGCCAGACACGAGTCTTGAATCAGATGGAAAAAAAAAAAACCCTGAAACAAACCCCAACTTGTTAGTTCATTAGACATAACTGAGGGCTGCTTGGGTTAATGGTAAAGTTGAGCCAGGCTTAATTCTTCCTGCATAAAGAGCGCATGGCGGCAATCAGAGGTGATGTGTATAAGGTATTACTTGTGTGCTTGTAGGGTTGAAGGGCGTAGGTAGGCCAGCATCACTTTGTAAGAGAAAGAAGAATATAAAAATAAAACTGAAAAGCTTTTATTTTGAGAGCTGTTGGTGCCAGAGCAGCTGCAGCTGGGAGCTGGCCTGGGATGTTTTGGGTTCAGCTATGGTCCAGCTTTTTTTTTTTTTACACATTTACTTTATATTGGGGGAATTTTGTGCCAAATGAGATACCGTTTGCTTGTGGCCATCTCATTGTGTGTCACTCAGGGCTCGGCTGTCCCTCATAGCTAGCGTAGAGCCCATCTATAAGTGCTAATGGTGGAAGGGGTATCCATTTGTCTGCGTGCTTTGAAACCCGTTTCAGCTCACTGCTGGTGGAGACGTGGACCAAGCCAGGTCTCCAGTGCTGCAGTGGAAGTTGGGCAGTGATACAGAGCGCATCAGTGCCGGTGACCTCCTCCCTGCAATGATTTCCCAGTGTCTTCTCCGGCCACATCCAGCGACAGAGCAGTAAGGGGCAGCTGCCTTTTCCTGCTGCCTGAAGGTGGGAGGTGAGGGTGGGCAGCCTGCAAGTCTCGAAACAAAGCCTCAGCAAGGGTGTCACCTCCTTTCTGTTTCCTCCTCCCTAACCATCCCTCCCCTTTAACCCCTGGTTGCCATGACCAGCCTCGCCTCCTTGTTTGCGGATCAGACCAGCAAGTGGTGTGTGACTGCTTGGCTGTTTTTTTTATCTACCCGGCAAAGGTGGGAGAGAGGCATATAAAGGAGAAAGGGGTGGGAAAGGCAATCACGACTGTTGGGGTGACTGCTTGGGTCTGTGCCACTGCCCCGAGGGGAGAGGGGGACACCAGGGTGAGCGTGGGAAACCACAGCCAGCATCTGTGCAGCACCTTCCATTGCACCAGCGAGGAGTTCAGTAGAGTTTAATAAGTGTTACATCGACACAGGAAAATATACTTGATGCAGAAGCAAACTGACCATGAGGCAGAATAAAAATTTTATGCGTCATGTCTTTGTTCTCCCTCCTTTATATCTCAGTAACACGCACTGATGTTGTCTGAGTGGGTCTGATCTCAGCACTCGGGTCATTTAATGACTGTTCTTGCTGTTTTCATGGGAGTCAAGTGATTTATGTGCATCTTTGCAGATCTGGGCCTTTAGATAATATCTAAGTGCACACCCACGCATGCCAGTACAGCAACATCTTGGAACCCCGTGTAGAAAAATATTTCCTTTTCATTGTAGCAGTAAAGCTGGAATTTCTGAGGACTGATGGTGTGAAGTGTCTAACTCCCACCCAGGTAAATAACAGCTGAACATGTTATTCTTTCTGAGCCCCTTTTTGGAAAAATCCTTGGTGTGTGTATAGATTGCAGGGGGAGAGGAGGCAGCTGAAGCTTGGGTAGCTTCCCAGTGGCCATACGTTCTGGTGGCTTTGAAATATTTAGACACCACTCTGGAGCTCCTGTCCTGGGAAAAAGCATCCAGCCAGTGCAATGTAAAGTAAGGCTGGCTTGTGGTGCTTGATGAGGGGGCATGCTGAGGTCCATCACTGGCTTTTCTGGATAACTGACTCTCCCCAGGGTGGCTGCAGGGCTTGAAGTCCATTTTGGGTAGCTCGTTGCTGAGATGGCAGCTGTGACTCCCCACCCTGCTGCCTTCAAGGGCTACATCTCCCCTGGAAGAGGTTTGCACGATGGTGGTGATGGTGAGATCCCTTCTGGTCCTAGGCTGGGCTCCTGATCTTCAGCGGTCAGGTCCCTTGTGCCAGACGTGCTCTGACAGTGCTGGTTTGCTATCAGGGCTTAAGATTTAGGAGCAGCATTTGGCCCCAGTGTTGTCTTACCTGGGGTAACGCCAAGGGATGTTATGTGTAGATACCAGGAGGAGATCCTTGAAAGTGTTTTGAAGCCAAGGGGAGAGAGGGAGAGAATAAAATAAAAATAAGCGATTGTTTTGTCCCCCCAACCAGCAAAGCAGCATTAATGAAATTCTGCAGAGGGAGGGCAAACAAGCGCAGTCAGCAAAAAATGAATCTGGATGGCTGTAACCTAAGTATCGAGGGGAATAGAGGAAGCTGGAGGCACTGCCCTGCCCTGTGCCATGCCAGGCATTACGATTCAAGACTGGAGCGTCCTAGTTAGGAGAGCAGCCATCCACATGTGTGTGTGCACACATGTGTGTACTCATAGAATCATCGAATGGGTTGGGTGGGAAGGGACCTCTGAAGGTCACCTTGTCCAACCTCGCTGCCACAAGCAGGGACATCACCCACTAGATCAGGTTGCTCAGACCCCCGTCCAACCTGACCTGGAATGTTCCCAGGGATGGGGCACCTACCACAGGTGAAACCTGCACCTGGTCTGGCCAATGTCTTGCTCCCTCTGACGTCCCAGTATGCCATCTGTCCGTCTGTGTCCTCTTCTCCCACCCATGTGGCCCACCCTCTATTTTGGGAGCCACTGCAGATGCAGTGATGCTACAGCTTTGCTGTGGCTCGGACTTGGAGAAGGATGACTCTTCTTTTTTCACTGCAGCCATCTGGTGTGTAGAGATCATGTGTACAAGCTGCAAAATTTAGAGCTATGTGTCCAGAGGCCCAAAGCTCAGGGACATCTGTATTGAGGGTTTTGGTCTCCACCTTGAACTTCTGATTGAAGGAAACCTTGAGTCCTGGGGGCTCCTCTCCCAGGCAGCTGAGGCTCCCAATTAGAAATACACATGATGTCTGAGGACCCCACAGACTGCCTGGGGCTCTCTTGTTCTTTGGACCATGTCTGTTGAAGGATGATCCCAATCCAAGTGGTGAGAGATGCCATCCCTGCTTGGACTTGTGCTGGGATTCCCTTGCAAATGTAGAGCTTGGCTAAGTCCCAGAGGAATGAAGCCTGGCTCCAGCTTTGCTTTGAGTTTTTGGGGAACAACAGCATGAAGGCTCAGAGTTGGGTTTGAGGAGAAGGTGATCTGCACCACTATGTCCAAGGCTGTGTGGGCAGAAGGCAGGAGAGAGAAGATCCTTGTTGAGATGTATGTAGCTGGTGTTAGGTGAGGAGGTGTGGAGGCCAAAAGGGGCTGGGAGGCCAAGAAAGAGTTGAGGCTGAGCAAGGGTGGAGTCTAAAACGGGGTGGGAGGCCAAGGAAGAATCTAGAAAACAGGGGAAAGAACGAAATGCTCTTTTTTTCACTGTGGCTACCAGGGGAATCCTACAGGGGTGCGCACTAGTACCTGAGCTATTCAACAGATTCATAAATGATCTGGAAACAGGTGAACAGGGAGATGACAATATTTAGCAACTTCAGTGAATTATTTCAGGTAGTTAAAACCACGGAGAGGTGGGGAAATACCTCAGCATCACTGTGGATACTTTGCTGAAATACCAGCTCAAATCTTGGTTGCTGTCAGAAAGGCAAATTGAACATTAGAAGTTGTTAGGATGAAGGTTGAGAAGAAAAGGAGAATGAGACACGTGGCTGGACTTCATGTTGCAGGAACATCTTGGACAATGTGCAGCCCAGTGCATGAGGTAGGAAGAATGGAGCAGTTTCTGTAGGAAGAGAGGCTCAATGGATGAGGCCCCTTAGGACTATAAAAAACCCTGTCCTTGGAGGTTTCATATAGACAGAAATATCAAACTATGACTGGTGTGGAGAAGGGGACAGGAAACAGTTTATTCATTGTGTCTTTTCTAACCCAGGAATGAATGGCTGTGAAATGAAATTATTTGGCAGCAGGTTTAAAGCAAACAAAAGGAAATAGTTTTTCACACACTGTGTAATTAAATTGGGGAGCTTGTTGGCACCAAGTATTTTGGAGATCAAAGGTATAAAAGGGTTCAAAAAGCAATTAGATGCATTCAAGTCAGTGAGGGCTGCTAGGTCTAGGATTCAGATGCAGCCTTCAGCCTGGGAACCTCTCACAGGTGGATGGATGGTCAGCAGCTGGCAGGTTGAGTGGGAAGGAGGCATCTCCATATGTTCATACCTTTCTATATATTTCTCTTGCATATTCTATGTTAGCCACTGTTAAAAACAAGATACGGGGCCAGATATCCTTTTCTGAAGGTGTTTCTTCCCATGATGCAGGCCCAAGTTGATGTGTTTGTGGTCCCGTGTAGGTTACCCATCTGTTGCACAGTGTCCTGCAGTGGGACTCAGTCCTTCACCCTTCTGGGTGCTTCCTTGTAGTCCCCATATTCCTGTACCTCTGGCAGATGCCTGCTAAGACTCTGAGGCCCATCTCTTACAGCTATTTCCAGTCTTCTGCTCAGCTTTTTAAACTCCCTGTTGATCTGAGTTTGCTGCTCAGCTCCTTATTTCTGCTGGAGAGCACAGCACACATGGACTAGGAGAAAGAAGGGCTGGCTGACATGCAACTGTCTGAGTCTGAATAAAGCTACCGCTGGACCCCACAAGGTGGTTTGCCCATTTCTGGTATTCAGTGCCACGCTGGTCGTTCTGCAAGCTGGAGGCCAGTAAGGGGTTTGACCTTAACTGAGAAGAGATTTCTGAGGGCATTCACCATTGTTCTAGCACTTTTGGTTTTGTATTTAAAAAAAAAAAACAACCAAAGAGCATTTTGCCAATGTGCATTTGCTATTCCGTTCACTGGAAGCAGAATTAGCTCAACATTGGCCGTATTTGAAGCTCCTGCAAACCTCAAAGGACCTCATTCAGTATCCACTTTGTTTCAACAATTAGCAAGACGAAAGAGCATCTGGCATGCAAATTGTATGCTAGGACAAATGCCCAACATGAGGTCCTGGACTGGCAAGCAACAGTTCAAAACAAACAAACAAAAATATCTCTTTCAGTCAAGAGATTTGCTGTTGGGTTGCCTCCAAATGCCTGTACATTGACACAATACGTTTTTTTTCCCCATGGTGTCCCTCCAGAGCTGGCCTGTGCAGCAAGAAAAGCCACTCTGCTGTGTACCTCATTAGTTGATTACCAACTTCTAATCACATCTGGTGTAGCTATCTAACATGCCATGTCTTGGCTGTCATTGCAGCATGGTGCAACCTTGTGCTAAAGCCGAACCTGCTGATTGTTACAGGTTGCCCAGAGAAGCTGTGGATGCCCCATCCCTGGCAGTGTCCAAGGTCAGGTTGGACAGGGCTTGGAGCAACCTGGACTGGAGGAAGGTGTCCCTGCCCAGGGCAGGGGGCTGGACTAGACGATCTTGAGGGGACCTTCCAACCCAAACCATTCTAAGATTCTGTGATCCTCCAGCCAAGCAGCTCCTGGAAACAGCTCTGGAATACTTTGGAGGGGAGGGATTGATGGAAGGTGTGGGACATCATTCTGAAGGCTGATGCTTTTAAGCCCATGATGATGCTCCTTCTTTTAATACTGGGTAAATGTCAGGTCCTGTTATGGGACCTTGTACAGGAGAAGGGGAAATCCCAGATTACCATGCAGCTTGAAAACACAGAGTGGAGAGGAAAAACGGATTTTCACTCCTATCTGCTGACCTGATGTAGGACATGATGCTGATGGGGGCAGGCCACAGCAGCATGTTGCCTTTCTACAGGGGACCTCCCTGTCCCCTGTTGAGAGGTGTGGGAAGGACAGCAGTCCCTACCTGCAGAGTGCGCTAAGAAATATTTTAATTATTTTCTTAAAATGCATGGAAAAAAATAGACTTTGGGGTCAATATTGCTGAAGCATAAGCAAAAGGGAGCAGATGTCTTTGCTGGAAGTGGAGGCAGGCTTTCATGGCAGAGGGTAGGCTTGTTTGATGCTTTCGTGTTTTATTTTCTAAGGCAGGGTTGACCGAGCAGTGGTTGCCATTTAGAGCGTGAGGATCCCCGTGGCAGGGGTTGTGGGTTGTCCTGCTCTGAGGTGTTACAGCTGCTGAGGGGACAACCCTTTTGATGGAATAAAGAGAAAATGCGTGGATGAATAACCAAACAAGTTCCGTAGGTACTTGCTCGGCAAGCACATGATTGATTTCTTCTGTGGAGGGTTTTCAGATGCTCTTCTGCATTCAGCTTTGCTGGAAGGTTACAGGGAAAACACTGAGAAAGATGAAATTTCCTATTCAGTCCTCTAAGACCTTTCCCTGAAGCTTGTGCAAGGATCTCTGGAAGGTCAGTGGCAGCTTCTAATATGGTATGATGGACTCATTCCCCTTTTCCCTGTGACGTCCCCATAGATAACGCCAGCTCCAGACCCTGCTGTCATGGTACAGCTGTGCAAGTGGCAAAGTGCAGATGCTAATTTTTATGGGCTGGCCGAACCTTCTGCTGTCCCTGTGCTTTGGCAAAGGAGGCTGCAATTCAGCCGGCGGCATCTGCTGCGGCGCCCGGGTGCTTGGCGTTGTATGAAAGCGAAAGTGAGTTGGAAGGCCAAGAGGGAGGCGGTGGGGTGGTTAGGACTGGATGCGGCCTCAGGAGGGGTTGGAAGCAGGTCCCTGTCACCTCTCGGTAGCTCCCATTTTCCCTTCTTCTCCGTGTCTGTTTGTGTTGGACATCCCAGCAGATCGTGCCCTCTGCAGATGGGCTTTGACCTTGGCTGCAACCCAGGCTTGCTCTGCTGAGGCAGGTAGAGATAGGAGGAGTTCGGAGCCTTTGAGACCAGTAGTCAGCCCTTACGCATTTTCTAAATATTGCAAGGTGTGATTTAAGCCTGATAACTACTTTTTTCCACTGTAAAAAAAAAATAATGATAATTCAGGGTTGTGGGAAACTGCACTTACTTTAGCTTAAGGTAACTTCAGCTGAGCTTCTTGATGTCTCTGATCATCCCAAAACTCCTGAGTTCAGAAAATAAAAATAAAATGGTGATAACAACAGTCCCAGTGTGTCCCGTGAGAGAGAGAGCGTGGCAAACAGCAAGAGTTTGGGCGGTTTTGATCTTGTAGCTTTGACATGATTCATGGAAAATAAATGTACTACAACTTTAAGGGTTTGCCTGCAGCTAAATATAAGGGTGTGCTGGCTCCACCCTGCCGCTTTGTTAGGGATACAGGCATTTATTTTCTGGGGTGGGTTTTTGCTTTATTTTTTTCCCTTCTATTTTATTTTCTTGGTGAACATCCACCATGAAATAACCAACGGTTTAAGAGAGTGGTCTTGGAGCATCCAGGAGGGAGATCTCCTAAAGTTTTCCCCATGGAAAATTAAAGGATTGGAACTTAACCAGGTCCAAATTTCAACTTTCACGTAAGTGCTGCACACTCTCGTCTGATGGGGAGATTGATGATGGTGGGGATGAAGGCTTAAGACAACGAGTCTGTCTTAACCTGACTTTCACAAGCCCCCAGCCTGGTTGATATTAAGCCAATAGCCAGGTTAGCCAGGGGCAGCTGAGTTTTTTCTTCCAGCTGTGGGCTTGGGGATGATCAGTCCTGAGCGGATGACTGTTCTTTTCCTAAATATTTTTTTTAGGTGAAAACTCCATGTGTTGGTAAAAGTCAGAGAGGTGATGGCAGGGTGTGTTTTCAATCAGCGTTTGCTCAGTCTAAACTTTCTGTCTCTAACTTTCTGTTTTTGAAAGAGAAACCAGTTTCATCTCCATTTTCTATAATCATCCGTTTATTTTATTAGCTTTTTCAAAAAAGCTGTATTTCCCTTGATGCCTGGCCACCTGTTTTATATGAGCTGCTGAAGGTCTGAGCTCTTGCTCTGCTTGTGCAGAGCAGATTTCTTTCGACAAGCCAAAAGAAACGACACGACTATATACTAAAAAGGGCAAAAAAACCCACATGCTGTGCTATTTTGGTAGTAGCAAATTACACATCCTACAAATTACCATTGGTTATGAACATCGTCCGTCTGTCTGGATGACAGTGTCCTGCTTTCAGACCACCACTAATACAGTTAGAGTTAGGATAATATCCACCGAACTCCAAAGCGTCTCCTCTTTTCTGAGCTCTGATTTATTCCTAACAGCAAATGTCACATGTAAGTAGAAGTTTTATGGCTGTATAATTCACAGACTGTTAGGCATCTTATTAGGAAGGACTTGGACTTTTTAAAAAATGACTTGAGGTTGTTCCTTTAGTATCTGGAAACTATCAGTTCTCTAGATGTTCTTGCTTGCCGGTCT
>JANZLQ010000079.1:79508029-79518308 GCA_026212715.1 Elanus axillaris | reverse complement strand
GAGCAACCTGATCTAGTGGGAGATGTCCCTGCTGGTGGCAGGGGGGTTGGACGAGGTGACCTTCAGAGGTCCCTTCCCACCCAAACCCTTCGGTGATTCTGTGTTTCATGTAATTAGGCAGCGGACTGCTGGTGGGTATTAAAGATTTCAAAGAATGCATCATTTTCTCCCACCTGCCCAGCCAAATATTCACAAACGTGCCTCAGGCAGAAAGGGAGAGGATCCTCATCATCAGCTGGGGATCTGGTAAAACAGTATATATCACGAGATTCACAGTAAAGTCACGGCACTGGCAATGCTAGGCTAAGGATTTTTGTTGGGGCTCATGGTTTCTTTGCCATGCTTGATAAAATAAAAACTGCCAAAGCGCCAATGTTGAGCTCCCATCTATCTGTCCTCATACTTCCAGCCACTTCTGCTTGAATTATTCATGATTGGTAAGTGATCTGCAAACAGCTCCTGTGATCTCCCTGTGATCTGTGTGTATGTGAGATTCACCCCTGCTTAGGTCAGGGCATTTTCTTGTTTCCTTCCTCACAGCAGGGAGTCTGTGGGAATCTCCGGATTGCTCACCGCTTCTTTCTGATGAACCAAGCCATATATTTATTATTTACGCAGTATGATTTGTTTGGCTGTTGCAGGCACGCAGTATTATCACTGGATAAGTGAGAAGACTCTGTGCAAACATCTGCAGCTATCACTTGACAAATCCTATTGTAGAAATAATATCAAGGAGCTGCAGAGGCACTTGCCGAGCAAATGCCCTTATAAGTGAAGGCAGCGCTGCCAGCTTCTCACCCAGTGTAGGATGCAATTCATCTGCATCTCAATAGAGCTTTACTGGGCTGTTATATATATATATATAATATATATATATATGTATGTAGGTTTTATGTGTTTGCTTTTTTCCACACTGTCTGTTCTGCATTTATTTTAATTTTTTATAACATATTCTGATTTGGTCATGGAATGAGGTTTGTAAACTAGTGAGAAGGATAGTTTATGGTCGGGCAATCGGTAGGTGACCTGTTTACTCTGCAATCCATATCATTAGTGAAACAGGCTATATACCCACCTCTTCCAGTACACCCACCCCAGGGAGATCTCAGATCTGCCCCTCCAGTGTCATCTACTTCATCCCAGTACACTGCGATAAATCAGTCTGCATTTTGGGATGAGGACTGGAATGCTTCAGGACCCCATTGCCAAGTGGAGCTGGAGCTGATGCTCTGAGCAAGGCAAGGCTCAGCAGAGAGACAGGGGACCCCCAGGTTCCCTTTGCCAGCTGAGGGCATAGCTTTGGGTGAAAAAAGCTCCATTTAGGGTACTTTTATACTGAACCCCTGAGGAGGACCTGTGCCTTGCCTAGGATATCCCTCACCTACGACATAACTGGAATACAGTAGTGAGTTTGTTAAAATGTCCTGCCTCTCTGCAATCTGGAAAGAAGATTTTCTGTTAAACCTTAGGGAAATTACTGGCCTTGTTAACTAGCATAGAAGTAATGAACCACAGCAGGGTTACTCGAGAGATTTGGGCCCTGGCTTTGTAAGACTGCATTGTTTCTTTAAATGAGAGAGATAATTTAAGCAAACAAATGAACAAAGAATTTCTGGAAATTAAAGTACGGTATGAATGGGATGATTTGCTCATCTTCTGTTTAATAGGAGAAGTGCAGTGAACAATTGCATGGTCGACCTCAGAAATCTATCCATGGTAACTAGTCACAGGAGAGAAAAATAGACAGCCTGCCACCAACTTGGTATTAAAGTTACATTTTCCATTTTTTCCATGGTTTTGGGCCAGTCGGGG
Source organism: Elanus axillaris (assembly GCA_026212715.1). Taxonomy (NCBI): domain Eukaryota; kingdom Metazoa; phylum Chordata; class Aves; order Accipitriformes; family Accipitridae; genus Elanus; species Elanus axillaris. The sequence goes on along the minus strand of JANZLQ010000079.1, from coordinate 79,516,496 downwards.
ACTTTCCATGAGCAATCAGCATGGCAGAAATCCCCTTCTGCTTTATAGGAACCACCGCCGCTCAGCAATGAAAGCTCTGATGCTGGTTTTGCACTGGTTTTGGCTTTAGTGGGTTTCTGCCCCAGTTTCCAGTGGGATCAGGCTGGGGCAGACCCTTCCTGCTGAATACATCCAGTTGGCCAGGGCTGTGGGTGGGTGATGCGCTTTTGTCCCTTCCACGCCATGGCCAAGGCTTGCTTGTGATGGGGTCTGCTGGAGGAACCTCACCTTTGGTTTCATCACCTCTACGAGGTGCTGGATGTTAAATCCTCGACTGGGTTTGGGGTCTGTGCAAGCCCTGCATGATCCATGCGCCTCTGGGCGAGTCCTGCAAGAGCCTGGAGGAAGGACAGAAAGATGCTGCCAGGCTGGAGTTCATCCAAAAATAAAAAAAAAACAGGGATACTGGGCCTTCAGGCTTAATCATCTGTTCCTCAAAAGACATTTTTGGAAGGGATCACTGTGCTTTTGTTCTTCCATTAGGCAACTGAGGAGCGAGCATTGTTTTCCTCCCCTCATCCGTTCCCCTTATAGGGGAAGAAGAAGGAGGACTTGGCCGCCCTGAGCCAAGCATCTCGGGGGACCTCCCAAAACAAAGGGCCGTATGGAGAAAAGTGCCGTCATCCTGTCCCCGTCATCATCTTCCCTCCCTTCACCCTGTGCTTGGCATGGCTGTGCCTGCCCGGGGCTGGTATGCCGCACGTCACTGCCAACCAGGAGGGAGCACGGAGTGATGATCCTAGGCTTCCCCCCTGGAAACCCGGCAAACTTCTTATCTCCAGGTTTATCACTTCCTGTAGGCTTGGCAAGGCAACCCTGGAGTTTGTCATCTGCCAGGAAGGCGTTTGCTCCGGGACGATGTTGACAGTGTATGTGTCCATGTCTGATGGCTTGGATAAAGCAGTACTCCTGAGGAACGTGGACCGAAGTTCTATGGACGTATCTGTCCCGGTGTAGTTTCTCTCCTGTGTGCTGCAGGCATCCATCCCTGATCTGCAGAGAATGCCTGTGGCTTGGAAAGCCTCTCCCCAGCCACGCTCTGTATGACCATCATGTTAGCTCCCCATACAGGAATACAGGGCCGGCATGTGGAGCTGGGATGGGGTTTTATTAATTACAGGTTGTATAGAGTTTTTTTACAAAAGACTGGACTAAGACCAACCTATCTTGTTTTGCCCAGGCTCCAAGGCTGACCCTGCTGAGAGCCACTGAGGTACTGAACTCTATGGGAGTGGAGACCACTTGACTGCACTCAGCACCTTTCAGGATCAGGCCCTAGGTAATTATTCTAATTCTCTGCCTGGATGATGAGTGACATTTGATATTTTTGCTATGCAGACCATCTGAAATGACATTCCTAGTTGCACATCCCATTAATCTGTGGATTCTTTTTCCCCCTGAAGGTTGTCACTCTGTAGATCAGTGGCTTGACACTACAGTAATAACCACTGTTCTCTCAAAAAGAAAACAATACATCTCCTTTGTTTCCAGAGGGGGAATCATCAAAAGGTTTGGACTGGAAGGGACCTCTAAAGGTCACCTAGTCCAACCTCCCTGCCACGAGCAGGGACATTTCCCACTAGATCAAGTTGCTCAGAGCCCCGTCCAACCTGACCTGGAATGTTTCCAGGGATGGGGCACCTACCAATCCTCTGGGCAATCTGAATTGCTGCATCACCCTTCTGGCAATGGTCACCAGCTCTTCTGCTTGGGACGTTCTCCTGAAGTTAACTTGCATAAAGCTGTAAAAACAAACAAACAAAAAATGTTTTTCACTCCCATCAGAAGCAATCAAAGGCTTAAAATTTAAATATTTGTTGGCAAGGATGCTTGTTCAGGTTAGAATTTTAAGGTGGGCTCAAAACATACAGCTGCAGGAGACTGCTTTTAAAAATAAATCTAGCAACTATTTTCTGCAGAAAAATGAATTGTGAAGATCTTCCTTATCTGGGTTCACAGCAGCTGCATTCTCTCCTCCAAACCTAGCCTCCTTGTTGTGCCTTTCAGAAACTTTAAATCTTTACCCCAGGGTCGAGTGATGGAAATCAAAGAGCCTAGGGCTAAGCAGTGCCTCACTCTGCATCCTTGTGGAGATGCGGTGTCAGCCCAGTGCCTTGCTTGGGAGGGGGGCATAGGTGGGGTTTGACCCAAGATATGTTCTTCCAGCCCAGCAAGGCCAGCTCAAACTCAGAGCGTGAGCTTCAGAAGCAGGGATCTCAGGGGTGAGTTTTAAGAGGAGTAAGAAGGAAGCCAGCAGGATGCTGTGGATGTTACTCTGAAACACTAAGGATGAAGGATTTCCTGTAGGGTTGGCTTCCTGAGCAAGATGATATTCCTTACAGAATTCTCTATGCCGATAAAAGCATCGGTCAACAGAGGGTTATAATTTTTTAACCGGTCTGTTGGATTCCCGCCCCCCCCCCGTAAGTCGGTTAATAAAAACCAGTTTCCCACTGATTTCGGCAGAAGTTAAAGCCCAGCTCTCAAGATGAGGGTGGCTTGAGGGCAGATTGTGTGTCGCTGGCCGCTCTCCCAGAGCATCCTCTCTCCGTGCAGGAACAGAGGGCTATTCTCCATCCCTTGCAGCTCTGTACAGTGACATTTTCGGGACCCAGGCCTGAGGACTTTGACTGGGTTGTTTCCTGTTTTGACAATCTCCATTTCAAATACTCTATACAGAGCATTGTGCAGGGAATTAAAAAAAACCAACCCATATCCTTCTCTCTTGAATATTGCAGTGGGTGGTGGGGAGCTAAGCTCATGTTTGCAGTGGGCAAGGAGGAGATGTGGCTGGTGTAACAGGCTCAGAAAGTGAAAGAGAGGAAAATGAAGATTGAGAAAGAAGAAATATGTTCACCATCAGGGCTGTGGTGCAATATTTTTCCCCATCCAATCTGAATTTGTGGGGACGGGGTGTTTTCTTGGTGCTAAAGCTCGTACGGTCTGTGTTTAAACCGCTGCTGTCAAAGCTTGGAGAGTAACTAAAACAAAAATGTCACAGGTCAAATGGCTATTTTCCAATTGACCAGAGTACAATGTAAATCCTGGGGAGAGAAATAACTCATCAAACATCCACCAGCCCTGTATCTGCATCCCCCACCCCAGTGCTGGCTGCTGGTGGCAGGTCCCACCAGGACCTGCAGCCCGGTGGCAGAGCCAGGTAGGCAGGCAGCTGCCTGCCTCAGCATCTGGAAACTTTCTGCAAGCAGCATCCACTCCTCACCAAAATTTTTGTGCAAATTTAAAAGCATCAGATCCAGATTTGATCTAGGTCAGCGATTAGGAGGATCAAGAGGTTGCTTCAGGTGAGCATGGTAGGAGAGAAAACATCTGCTTGTGGAGGAGCCTGGGCTGGAGGCTCATCCTAAGCCCCTTCAACACATCTTCGGCCGAGGGCTGATCTTTCCTGCTCTAAATTCAGAGTATTTGGATAGGCCACGCTCCCAGGGAGCATCAAGGCAAGCGTGTCTCCTCCACCGCTTTGTGCCGTCCCTCGCGAAGTCCCCTCGAGGTTTTGGCGTGGCTGATTGCTCTTCGATGTGTTGTAACCTGAAAATAAGGATAGATAAAGGCAAAGTGTTCTGGGAGTGATGCCAAGCCAAAGGCACTGAATTATTAAGAGATGTGTATCTGGATAACGGATTTATTCTCTTCAACAACTTTTAAGAGAAAATATGGTGTTTGCAGAATCAGATTGGGATCGTCCTAAGAAATAGTACTCTCCTTTTAAAATTGTATTGCTTTTATTATTATTATTTTAATAATAATAATATTTCCCCAGTGACACCGTATATGAGAATATTATTTGCGTAGGAACTGGAAATGAACCTGAAATGATCGGCGTATTTTTTAAAGGCACTTTACAAGTCACTTGGCATTGGAAAAGGTACAACTATCCGTCAAAGCAAGGCTTGGGGATAAAATAATTAGAAATCACACAACCATAGCAAAGGAAGATTAGTGCTAAAATTAGAAGCCGTAAAGTTGTTTTTAGATTAGGCTGGAATCCGGGCAGGCTGTTTTATTTTACCGTGTTACTTCAAAAAAAAATGCAAGGTGAGAGGTGTGAATTGCCTGCATTTGGTTGTGTGGCAATGGAAATGTTATCGCTAATGCTAGGTGGGATGATCTATGAGATGATTTTCAGGGAAATCCTTAGGGAATGGAAGTACAATCCACCCTGAAAGATGACATGCTGCTAAAGGAGCTGGATTTGGTGCTGGGCTCTTCTTCCCAGTCCCCACAGATGTCTTGTGAGGTTGGTTTGCTCCTAGTTTTATTTCATGTTTGTAGTGGCCAAACGCCCACGTTGCATCCAGAAACCGTGGTGCGATGACTGGGTGCGGAAGGGTCTGCACCCACAAGTGGCGTGGGTGCAAGTTGGAGCTGCTGTGGTCCCAGGACCTGAGCTGGCTCTTTGGGGCCAGATAGCAGCGTTAGATGGGGCATAGCCCATGCAACTTCATCATTTCATATATCTGCTGGAGCTCCTTGTGCATGAACAGGAATGAATCCTCTAACAGAAGAAGGCCACAAAAATGATCAGAGGACAGGCTGAGAGAGTTGGGGTTGTTCAGCCTGGAGAGGAGAAGGCTCCAGGGAGACCTTATTGCAGCCTTTCAGTACTTAAAGGGGGCTTAGAAGAAAGACAAGGACAGACTTTTTGGTAGGGCCTGTAGTGACAGGACAAGGATTAGTGGTTTTAAACTAAAAGAGGGGAGATTCAGACTAGACAGAAGGAAGTGTTTTACAATGAGGGTGGTGAGACACTGGAAGAGGTTGCCCGGAGAGGTGGTCGATGTCCCGTCCCTGGGAATGTTCCAGGTCAGGTTGGACGGGGCTCTGAGCAACCTGATCTAGTGGGAGATGTCCCTGCTGGTGGCAGGGGGGTTGGAGTAGATGACCTTTAAAGGTCCCTTCCCACCCAAACCATTCTGTGATTCTGTGATCTGTCATGGAGGCTGTATTATATCTGAAAGTGTGTAATGCAGCAGGACCCACCTTTACTCTTAGCTAGCATTGGCTTATAGAGGTGCATGTCTCCCTAGTGCTGGTCTTCAGCCCCATTACACCATCAGTTCCCAAGGGACCTCCTTTGATTAACACTGTGCCAATTAAGCCAATTGCAGGGTGTGTTGTGTTTTGGGGACGGAGACATACCTGTTGTGCCTTGGTTCTTGTGCCAGGGACAGGGCATGGCTGGGGGTTTGCTTTTCCTTGTGTGGAAGTGCTGGGAGGAGCTCCTCCTCACTGCGGTGGGTTGGGATGCAAGCATCTGCCACCATGCTGGGCAGCAGATGGGGTGTTTTGGGGAAAGAAGGAGCTAAAAGTGTGTCCTGTTTGACATGCAAGGACTCATGGTGTGACAGGAGTAGGACAGAGAGTGTGACAAGGAGGAATGACATGGGACAGCTTCAGTGTGAAAAGTGGCTGAACAGACTAAACTCTTCAGTCTGGAGAAGGAGCTGAGGAGGTATCTAAGGGAGGTATATAAGCCCTACATGTTTTGGAGGTGGATAGGGAAGAGAATTGTTGAAAGTGTTGTAGAAACGATTGGGCAGAGGCCTTAAACAGGAGGACGTGCTTCTTTATAAAACATGTAATTAAACTGTGGCTCTCCTTGCCACAGGATGTTGAGGATGCCAAAAGTATAAATGGCTTCAGAAACCAATTAGAGAAATTTGTGGATGAAGGGTCGATCAAGGTCTGTTAGCGCAGTGCTGCAGGTACAGCCACCGGATTGGGAAGCATCTTGGCTGCTTGTTAGCCATCGGGAGCATATACCTGGAGAAGTAGTCCATGTGTAGACCCCTTGGTCACCCTCAGAGCTGGAATCTTGGGCTGCAGGACCTTGGGTACCTGCTCTGGTGTTGAACCTGCTGGTGGAGGACAAGGATAGCTGCACCTACTGTCCCCCTCATCCTTCCCATGGCAAATGCATACCCATACCTGAAGATCGGACATTGCCAAAGTGGGCCAGCTGGTCATCGTGGGGTGTGATATTCCTGGATATATTGGCAATCCTTCCCCTGCAAGTTGGCTTGCTTCCGCATGCCCAGCCAAGGCAGGAGCACACGTCCAGATGGGTTAAGATCCTCCAGTGAAAATGTCCTTCTGACAGATTCTTCCTAAGTCCACGTGAGCATCCCAAGAGGATACGCAGGGTAGGGAGGAACTGGCACGCTCCATGATTAAATGCCTTCAGGAAAAAGTGTCTTGATACTAAGAGGCTTTCTGATACAGTTGGAAAGGCATAACGTGAGCAAGATGTTGGAGGACAAGGTCAGGAACATCCAGGTTTTTTCATCATGGATGTGGCCAACTAAAGGTCTCTGTCACCTAGAGAAAGGTGACTTCTTCAGTTCTGGTGCCTTGAAATGGGGAGTTGGGGGATTTCTGGGAGAGAAACCTGAACTTTGTGGGACGTGCTGCCTAAATAAGGACACAATTGGGTGAAGCCTTTTTCCTGGTCCCACCAGAGATACCAAATGAAAGGGTCTATAGGTGCCCTCTGGGCCAGGAAGCACCAGCCCCCTGCGACCACCCACAGTATCTTGTCGGCATGTGCGTTTCCCAGTGCCTGCAATGGGAGAGTGGAGTCGAGCAGACTGCCTGCTCCCTCCGAAACGCTCCCCGCCGCGCCTCCAGCTCGGTGAAAGCAGGACAACTTCTCATCGACTCTTTGTAGCCTGAGAACAGAGCCTTGGAAAAGTCCGGCAGGAACTTTACTAATTCCAACTAATGACTCCGAAATACTGACTGAGGGGAACAATTGGGCATCATCAAAAGGCACAGACAAAAGAAATGCGCTGTATTGTAGTAGCAAACGGAGCTGAATTTGGTCTGATGGAGCACCTTTCATATTCAGAGCATTTCAAAGCGCTTAGCAGAGTAATGAGCTGCATGCTGACGGTGGGGCTGCTGGAGCGGTCTTTATGTGCCCAACAATAGCTGGCACAGCTGGTGGAGGAGGACCTGCTCGTGTTGGGAGAGGGGATGGTGGTTGGCATGCTGGGGTTATCCTGTGCTTTCCTGTTTTTTCAGTGCTGTTAGATCTCTAGCTAGCATTTGGATTGGCACTGGAGGTGATCAGGCAAGACCTGTTGGCCTTTCAGTACTTAAAGGGGGCTTAGAAGAAAGATGGGGACAGAATTTTTAGTAGGGCCTGTAGCGATAGGACAAGGGGAAATGGCTTTAAACTAAAAGAGAGGAGATTCAGGCTAGATAGGAGGAAGAAATGTTTTACAATGAGGGTGGTGAGACACTGGAGGAGGTTGCCCAGAGAGGTGGTCGATGCCCCGTCCCTGGGAACGTTCCAGCTCAGGTTGGATGGGGCTCTGAGCAACCTGATCGAGTGGGAGATGTCCCTGCTTGTGGCAGGGGGGTTGGATGAGGTGACCTTTAGAGATCCCTTCCAACACAAACTGATGATTCTATGAAGACCTGGCTGTGATTCCTCTGTTGTCCTGATGTTTCTGTGTCTGTAGCTGAGATGAGGCCACTGTGTGTCTGTCTAGCAGGAGTCCGTCAGCTCTCTGGGCTGGGCATGCTGGGGAAATGTGTGGTAAATGGGAGTTGGTTTGGAGGGACAGCCTGTAAGATGGGATTAGTCTTTTCTTCTTGAGACTGTGCAGAAGTCCCTAGGTTTACCTGTGGATCTGCTCCTCTTGGCATCACTTAGAGGGACAGTGACCTTGGCCTGAAGGACTGGGAAGTCCTCTCCATGCTCTACCCTCCAGAAGCAATGGAGCTACTTCATCCTCCCAGGAGAGCAGCAATATCGGTGTCTGGTCCTGCCTGTGGATTTGCCTGGTCCTATGGACCTGTAGGTCCTTCACGTGTAGGTCTGCACTCTTGGTGGGCTCAGTTTCTCTGCCCTTCTTTTATCTTTGGGGACACAGAGGTTGAGAAACATGTTGTGACTCACATGAGAATCCCTTGGCGCAGCTGGGAATAGACCTTGGCCTCCCAGGTCACCGTCTGGTCCTCTAATCTTGCGGTTTCTGTGACAGTTTCATGAAGGCCCACATACAACTTCAGCTCTTTAATTTTAGCTAAGCCAGAATAGCACTGGCACAGCTGCATGAGCAGATCTCTTAGTCCTGAAACCATCTCTTTGGCAGGGATGTTACTCGCCCCTTGCAAGGAGAGGAAAAGGTTAATTGCATTTTTTTTTCTTTTTCTTTCTTTTTCTTGTTTCTTCTTTTTTTTGGAAAAGAGGAAATAAATGTACTTACCCCACCCTAAGGGGACTGCACAAATCTGTCAGCCCTGGGTGGGTGGGGGCAGGCAGCTGGGCTGCATTAAGGAAATAGCCCTTGGGAGGGAAGGGGTTGGGGGCATGGGTGGGGGGCCTTGGCTGTCTGCCCGCCTGCCTGCAGTTGCAGGCAGGGAGGGGGATGCTGTATCGGGCTATATTTGGAAAGCC
>JANZLQ010000079.1:79484254-79499684 GCA_026212715.1 Elanus axillaris | reverse complement strand
ACTGAACTCAAAACACAGCACTGTACCAGCTACTAGGAAGACACTTAACTCTATCCCAGCTGAAACCAGGACAGGCACCCCAACTGGCGTGCCTTAATCTGGAGCTGAATCCTACCTGGCATGTCAGAGACTGGTGCGGATTTATCAGATTGTCCCCAGCTGTCAGAGCAGAGCTACACTGTGCTTCAGGTGAGCTAAATTCTGGCTGCTGGCTGGTCAGGGCTAGAGCATGGATGGACTGTTTGGAGGATGGTTCATTGGGAGTATGTGAGTGCTTGTTCTTTTGAGGGTAGGGTTGTCCCCAGTGTAGACAACCTCAGAGAAGGGCTGTTTTTTCATGTGGGGTTAACCTCAAGAGTAGGACAAGCATGTCCCATCACCAGGCTGCTTGGGAATCATCCTTCCCAGCTTTGAAGCTCACTCCAGCCAGGGGATGGAGAGGTCAGCGTGCTAAAGAGAGGCAGAAGCTCCCCTTCTAGAGATGCACGATGAGAGGAACAGACCCGCAAGTGAGCTGATGTGGCATGTTAGTGATGTGTTCAAGGAGGGTAATTAGAAACCTTAACGTCATATCCAGGAGGGTGTGTTCGATCCAGCTAGAAAAACCACCCCAAGAAGCTAAAAGGGACCTTGTGGCTGAGGGGAAAGCCACAGGGCAAGCCTGTTTGGTTTATAGGTTTTCATCCCGCGTGTGTTTTGGGAATGGGAGAATGAACCCTGGGCTGCTCTCAGCGGTGCCCATCCTATTTTGGAAAATGCTACACAGGCACCAGGGCATCCTCCCCAGCTCCCTGTTAGCTGGCTCAGAGGGTGGACCACGAGTGCAGTTGTTACGACACTGTTCTTCAGACCCCTCTTCATGGCAATGGGTTAATGAAACTGTAATTCAGGTGCTGCCTTTGCTTAGCCCAGAAACTCACATTTATAGCCTCATCCCGTGAGGATTCTCCTGAGCCTCAAACAGTGATTTTTTTACATGTTGTGTTGCAAGCTGTTGTGTCCCTGAGTTCCCCTTGCCATGGGGAGAAGCCGCAATGCAGGACTATGCCTGTAGAGAGTAGGAGACAACTTTAAGTAGAAGTTAAAGCTGAAGCCCAGTGTTGCTCAAGGGAAATGTGGTGCCAGCCCCTGGCCTGATGCAGGGAGGAGGCTGTGCATCCACCTTAGCAGAGCTGATGAGCGCCGGCATGAAGCCAGGGCACTGCAGGATTTTTGCAGCCTTCCCTGGGAATTTTGCCCAAAACAAAGATGATGGCACTCACCCACGTGGGCATGTTGACAGTGGCCTGCATTAAGCTCTTTGCCCTCTTGCTGATCACTTTTGGCTGTTGAGCAGCAAACGAGCCATTAGTCCTAGGCGGTGGTGGTTACTCATCAGCTAATGATCTGAACTGGGGCTGGGGCTAAGGAAGGAGGTCGCACTTAAGCACACAAGGTCAGAGCAGCTGGATGCTCTCGAAAGCAGATGGACTCATTAGCTGCAGAGAAGTCCCCTTCTTGGGGCTGATCATGGCCCTGGAGCTTGGCCAGCCTGCACGGCTGCAGTCCCTGGGCTGGTCTGCAGCCACTGTGTGCTCTGCCAGTCACCTGTGCTCCATGCACAGCTTACTGCCTAAATGTCCTCGTCCTGATGGTTGTAGAAGCATGAAAAGATAAAAATACAGGCTGTCACAGAAGTTACCCTTTGTGGTTTTTCTCTGTTCCTTGGGCGTGCACGCACAGCAATTATCTTACCAGTTTAATAAAATGGGTAGGATGGTCAGAACTCCTTGGTTCCTCAGTCCCAGGACAGTCATCCAGGTGTCAACCTGACTTGAAAAAGGTTGTTGGCACTTTCCCTGAGAGAGAATCCCATAAAGGCTGACACAAGATCCATGCCTCTGTCTAAAAGCAGGGAGGGGGTGGCAGAGGGTTCCCAGTTGCTTGCCTGTGTCACGAGTAGTGGGAGCTAGTACTGGTGGACCCTGTCCCAGTAAACCCGTGCCAAGGGCTGCCTGAAGGAAAGGAGGAGATGCTCAGATGTTTGATTGATTCAGGCAGGAACTGCTTGGGGACCCTGGGAAGAGGAGGCAGGGTCTCCATAACAAGGGTCTCCTTGCCTTGGTTTCAACCTTCTCATGTAAAATTTACTGAATGGGAATGCACTGCATTGGCTCTGCCCATGTCAAATGTGGCGAATTCAGAGACTGCACACAATAAACAGCAGTTTCCTCGCTTTCAGTGACTCCCGGTTGACCGCACACCACTAAGCTTTGGCCAAGATATCCCTTTTCCCTTGCAGCTTCCACTCATTGGTGGGAACCCCTTGACCCTGGCCAAAACTCAGGTACAAACCCAGGTTTAAGGACAGGTGTGAGCTGGTGGTGCCATTTTGGGGAAAATACAACAGATCATGAGCTCATCGTTTCTTTTGCATGCAAATACTGCTTCTCCAGCTGAGTGCTGAACTACAGGAGCAATTTCCAGCTATGCACTCCCATAGCATGTATGTCTGGCTGTCCCTGGTCTTGTAACAGCCACAGTGGTCTTCTTCTCTACCCTCACCCAAGAGGACACCTGAGCAACCACCCCCAGCTCTACTAGGGGGGTTGTGGACCCCGTTAATATGATGGCTGCCCACTGATGGGAGTCTCACACCTAGAGGTTGTGCTGAAGCAGAGTCAGGTCCCCCAAAGCATGTTCATCCCCATCTTCTTCAGCAGCCCTCTGAGTCCTGCCCACCTCCAGCCTAGCTGCTGGCCACCTTGTCCCTCGCCAGCCATCCCGTAGCCTGTGATAGCAGCCATCAGCGTGTTTCATTATCTCCTCCGGCCATGCTGGTGACAGTCCTACTCACCTAACACCTCCTGTGTGGAGGTGTCAGCTCCGGCTTCAGAAACACCAGCCCTTTGTCTCCATTGTTTGCAAGTGCAAAGTGATGGCCAGGAGCTTCTGTAGAGCTTCATTTTCCCAAAGTTCTCCCTAAGCTAAGAGGGGCAGAGGACTTGTATGGGCAGAGTTGGGGGGATGCCGGTCGTACACGTTCCCCCTCTGCACCTTATCAGCTGTGGGGCTTGGGTTTGTTGTGAGTGCTACTGTGGGTGCCGCCGAGCTACCACTGACATCTGAGCTACAGCTGTAGGAAGACCTGGGAAGTTGATAATCCCAAAAGGACCCAGGTGTAACGTTTAGCTGGGGAGTGGGATGGGTGAAGCAGCCAACGCTGCTTTGCTGAGATCTGTTTCCGGATTGTTCATCTCCCAGCTGTCACGGGAGATGTGATACAGTGAGAGGATGGGTTAGGTTTGCACCCCCATGGCACGGTGTTGCTAGGTGATTTTGTGGTACAGGCATGAGGAAAGGGTGATGAGCAGAGAAACAGCTGAAGTGACTGTGGAAACAAGGGTGGTAGGAGACCAGGAGACCGCCTGGTTCAGTAGTTTCTCATCATCCTAGCAGAAGGTTTCTCCTCCTTAACCAGCAGCGCAGTTCTGGATCTGATGAAGGGGTTTTTTTTGTCGTTGTTCTTTTTCTTTCTGTTATTCCTTAGGAAATGGTCATAGGAGCCAAGGGGGCATCACTGGAGATTTGAAACAAAAACAAGATTACCGGTGAGTATGCATTCAGGTGTGCTGAGCTGGTGGCTTTGTGGGGAGAGCTGGTGGCTCCTCGCAAGCAGGACACAAGTTCAGGAGTCCAAAGTGGCTGTCCTGATGTTTTTCTGGGGTCTTGGGGGGTCTGATCCTGCCCCTCAGTTGCTGGGGACTCCTGCAGGAGAGGAGGTAGTTTGTTGTGTTAATAGATCAGCACAAATCAGCTTTACCACCACCATAACTCTCTGCTATCGTCAACAATGAAACTGCTAATTGCGCTTTCTCTGAATCCGTAGAAGATGCTCTCATAAATATGTGCGTTCTCCATGCTGCAGCGCTGGAAAGAGCAGACAGCAGATACGCTGGCAGCTGCATGGGAGTGCACTGAGCAACAATATTGTTAATGCTTGGAGTGCTTTTGGCTTTTGTTGTACTTGGCCCCATTGCAGACCCAGTCACGGGGCTGCGATCTGGGTGACATTTCAAGGTCCAATCCAGACCTGTTTTCTGCAGCTGTCAAGCCAGGAAGCTTGGGCATTTGCCTACAGGTCTTGAATAGGAAGAAGGGAGCTGGTTCAAATACAACAGAGGCAGATCCTGAGTTGACGTTGCTGAACCGAGTTATCTTGTGTTGCAGCAGGTGGGAGGCTGGTCTTTTTACACCATCTTCTCGTGAGCAGATGCCTGGTTTGCACTGGCCAAACCCTTAGCAGAGCTGTGCTGGGAGTCCCCACGGATCCCCATCCATCAGAGACCGAATCCCCGCCTCTTCCCTGCTCCCTGCACTGCATGCATGTTATGGATGCTGAGGAGCACCTCGGTGCTGGGCTATCATAGAATGATAGAATGGTTTGGGTTGGAAGGGACCTTTAAAGGTCATCTAGTCCAACCCCCCTGCCACGAGCAGGGACATCTTCCACTAGATCAGGTTGCTCAGAGCCCCGTACAACCTGACCTGGAATGTTCCCAGGGACGGGGCATCGGCCACCTCTCTGGGCAACCTGCGCTGGTGTTTCACCACCCTCATCCTAAAACATTTCTTCCTTCTATCTATTCTCGGGTCTGTGCTGTAGCTTTGACTTCATGGACATGCAGGAGCAGTGGTGGTGGTGGGTGAATTGTGGGGAGATGCAGATTTTAAGACCTACCTCAGCTCTGTATACTATAGGTGTGAACTTAGATGAAGAAAGAATGCGACACAGGCAGAGATGAGAAGGGGCTTCAGGAAGGAGTCTTCTTCAGACACTGAACAACATAGAGGCCCTTTATAGCGAGTGAGGGCATTTTTAGCCCCTGTTATGTGTGATCTAGTTTGAGCATCCACCCTAGGATGAGCTAGAAGCCTGTCCCTCTCCTCTGGCTGGAAAAGCAGCCCAGGTGAGGGGGCGGTGTGTCTGCAGGGATAACTCCCAGCAAGAGACCCTGCTTCCCCTTGGCACCCGTCCCAGCAGAAGAGCCTGAGAAGGGTTGCTTTGTTCCAGGGTCATTGCTGACTCCAAAGCAGGTGCTAATCAGAGCCTGGAGCAGAGACCAAACTCCTCTCTGGCTCCCGCACCTCCCACTCCTTCCCTGCTACCTCTCTGCAGTCAGCTGGAAAATAAATTCAGCCTATCTTCCTAGGAGCAGCAACCCCCTCACCTGTAAAGGAGGAAGCCTGGAAGGCCACCGGCCGCAGAGCCGGGTGCGATTGCCGGCCTGGAGGTGTTGGACCATGCCCCCCTGCCCCGGGGAGCCCTCGCACCCATCTGCTCCCCAAATCCATCTGTGTTTCCCCTCCGTGCACCCCAGCCCCTGCACGCCTGGCAGAGATGGCAATAACCATGGGGACTGGCGTGTATCTGAAGCACCGGGTATTTTATAGTGCTGCCTTTCCTGATTTACACCAGTGGGGGTTTGGTCCCTTGGGCTCCTATAATCCCAGAGTGATTCAGCTTATTAAACATCTGTTTGCACTGTCCTTAGCATTAAATAATTGGCTCCTCGGCATATTTGAGTTAGAGGGTATCTAATAATCCTGTGAACTATCTATCAGGCTTCATTATCATCTCTGCACTCCTGTGCTGGCTGCATCATGTCGACTCTGCCTGGGGTTTACAAATAGATTTAGTTTCTCCTGCAGTTTTGCTGCTTTTTTCTTTCTCTCTTTCTCAAAGGAGCAGTTTCGGGCTCCTTACAATTTGTGCAGACGCTCCCGTTGGCTGTGACGGCATCTTTCTGTTGACTGGTGAGCGATGGGTCCCATCCTTGTCCTGGCTCCGCTTCTGCCAGAGTCCCCAAGCAAAAACTCTCATTTGCCACAAAGGAATAGAATCGTTATCTTGATTGAAAGAATTACCTTTTCCAACCTACAAACTGATAAACCATCACATTGTTGGAGTTTCCTTATCAGCTCACAGAATTTGTAGGACACACAATAATGACCTGTCAGCTCCCCTCTAGCAGACCAGCACTGCACCACTCACACGTGGGGCAAAAATCCTGACTGTCCTGATGGTGTTTAGTAAGGATGCTTAAGAGGGGTCCTAAAAAGCCTCCTAACCAGGTGGGTAGTGTGAGAGCTGAGACTTTCTCATATTATTTTTGGTACCTGGTGCTGCCACCGCCGTTCCAGCGATGGCAGAGATGCTCAGCATCTCTGGAAATCAGGCTTGTGCTCACCTCCTTGGGTCTGCAGCTTCCTGGAGGAGGTGGACAGAATGAGAGATCATATCCCCCGTGGATCAGATTTGCTTTTAGAGCTAATCCCGCTGGAATCACGCACACCAAAGCCAGGGGCTGCAGTTGCACGTCTCCCTCTTTGCAGGCTCTGGAGCTGCTGCTGGATGTTTTGCCAATGTCAGGATAGACATATTCAGGTTTTGCTCATGCAAAATCAGCTTTTTCTTTTTTATACAGGCTAAGAAATGGTCTTCCTGGTGAAATGTTGTGGTTATCAAGGCTCTGATGTATGTTTTCGGCTGACAGGCTGGGATTGCAGGCATACCGGCGTGTAGAACTGGGGCAGGCAAGGGGAGTCATAAAAAAAGGACCCGTCTCTCTTACAAACATCTCCCCATATAGTCTGGACGCTCCTTTTCTGACTCGTCCTAGAGCCATCTTTTGCTCCTAAGGTTTAAGACATGCAAGGCAAATTCAAGCAGCTTCAACCCATTTAGGAGCTCTTCAGCCCTTATATTGAATTTTACCCCTGCATTTCAAGATTGCCCTTTAAAAAATCTTTCCTAGTTCTAACCTGTCAAGAAGAGATTGATAAGAGGGGATTAATATCCTAAAATAGCAGCCTGGTACTTTTTCAAAAATGTGTCAGTGCAATTGTCTAAAGGACAAAAACATTTAATTTTGTACCAAAATGTGTTTGCTTTTGCAAGCATAAGTTTCACTTTATATCCTTGCCCTGGGTCCTGTATATTGTTGGGCAGGAGACATCACTAAGCTAGCGAGCTTGCAGTGTAAACGGAAAAAACCAGGTGAATTATTATGGAAGAAGACCTATTAATTCTGGTTAGCAACATGGAGGAGACTGATGCTGGATAGCATAAAGTGACACACCAAAGTTCTACCTTTAGCAGAGGCAGAGACCTGGTTATGTGAGATGTTTGCAATGTCTTAAAAGCTACAAATTCTACTTCTCCAGAAGATGTGACAGTGCTCCCATGTAACCGTAAGACAAAAATCTCACTGATTTCTGTGCCTGTGCCCTAATGTCATTACTTTCCCTCTTTTGCAGATCCGCATAATGACATTCATGGTCACACACACACAAAAAATACTTTTATATAAAGAAAACGAATCTGGCTTCAACCGGCTTTTGCCTCCTGCTGCGGTTACCTCCAGACCCCGGCTCGCCCAGGGTGAAATGAAAAGGAGAGTTAATGTAGCGGGGTCATTTCTCACTGCTGAATTGGTCAGCCATCTACGGAGCCAATTTCTGCAGCTTTTCAGTGGCGTGGCAGACCCCTGGGTAATATTTGCCTGAATAGCACCATAAGTGTTTAAGCTGTATTGCTAGGAATGGCTGTTTTATCCTATGCATCTGAGATTTCAACCCATCAGACATGAAGCAGGTCAAGACTCTCATGCCATTGTGTGCATTATAGCGAACAGAACAGAATATGCTTGATAAAAGAGAGGACTTAAAAGAAATTCTTCTTTAGACTTGCAACTTTCAAGTCCCACAATGCATCAAAGACCCCTCGTATAGACTTTGAAAGGGGCGAAAGGCATTACCTAATATTTGGAGGAAATGAATAATAAAGCATCCCAAGTGCCTGGAAACTAATTTAGGAGTGTACATTGCACTGTATTGACTCTGCTGGATTTTCCCCCCGGAAGAGTTGCTAACAAAAGATTTAAAAAAAAAAAAATTACATTTGGAGACCAACTTTTCTGCCTCGAAATGCCCCCTTTTTTGTAATGTTTCCTGGTAAGAGTTACTTATGAAAAGATGAAATGCAGCCTGTGCTGCAAACACCAGGTCTCAAATGAAGCTCGGGAGCCTGTAAGGTTTCCCACCGTTCTCCCCACCGCAGCCTTTTGTTCCTTCGTCTTGAAAGCATTGCTTGCAGGATGCTTGCATGATGCTGAGGCACTACCTGCTCATGGACCTTAGTGATGTCTTAGGGGGGAAAAAAAAAAAATCAACCTATTTGTGTGGCCTTTGCTTTTGTTCCAGCAAAATCACCTTTGGGTAGAGTTGGGACCGGTCTGTTGATGGCCTGTTGTTCCTTGCAGCAGGAGCTGGGAGCCTGGTACCATGCTGAAGGTACCAGTTACCTTTCTGGTATCACCATGGATGCTGAAGGTGCTGGTTGGAGCCTGAGATACTTCTTGCCATCCCTTGGTTTCTTAGATGCAGTGGTTCCTCATGCAGTGGTTTCCACAGCCAGCAAGGCTTCTGTTGGTCTTGGGAGCTGCAGAGCTTGCATGGGCTCAAATTCTGCTATGTATCACAAGATGTGGGGTCAGGTCCATGCGTGGCTGTGGGGAGGTCTGCCTCGCTGGGACTGGGGGGATTGGAGTGACCTGGGATGGCTCTGGGAGCGTGGGACTCAGCAGAGGGGAGGTTTTCCTTGCTGGCGTAACCTGCTCCAGAGCAGGGGTTTCCCCTGAGAATCAAACCCCGTGGCATGCCAAATTTCTCCAAATCCCACAAAGCAATGGGAAGTGAGGACAGCTGGGCATCCACGAGGATGTTCGGGTAAAAAGGGCTCTGCGCTCCTTCTCGCCCTGCCTGTGCCCGTCCCCGCTGCCCGCGCTTGTCACATCAAACTCCATTTTTACCATCTGCAGAGATCAGATAAATTTGAGTGCTTTTTTACCTGCTTCTCCCCCAGGCCACGATTAATTGAGGCCAGAAGGGCAGGCAGGAGTGCTCGGGCAATATTTGCAAGAAGAAGGGGATGTTAATGGGTCACTAGGGCTGGACAGGGACGTGGATGGAGATGATGGGCAGTGGGGAGGCTGTGTATCCCCCCCCCCCCCGCCAGCCCTGGGGGTGATTAAAACCTCAGCTTTGCTTCCAAATGAATCAAAACTGGCCTTCCCCCACCCCATTAAACTCCTGGTGCTGGGGCTGCTCTTTCACCAGGACCTTCTGGGGTGGGAGAGGATGCCTTTGTGTTATCAGTCCCTGCAAGGCTGGGGGATGGATAGCCTTTAAGAAAATGGTGTTTTCCCTCATCAGAGCTCAGCCCAGCAGTCCTGTTAGGCTGGGCCTAGTTATTTAGCATTCCTCCACTGCATCCTTCATCAAGGTGTGCTCTGTTGCTGGCTCAGAATGCGGATGGTCTCGGCCACAAAGCCCGGTTAGGAGATGAGGCACAATAAGTGGCTTACAGGGCATGACGCGCCAGTTCCCAGCCTTTCCACTGCCTTTTTCTGTAACACCAGAGAACATCGCCTGCTGGAGAGCCAGGTGATGAAAGCAATCAGAAAAGAGGATAATTTCCTGTGGAAAGGGGATTTGGCGGCACTGCAAGGGGAGGTTCATGCCCTGCCTTAACGATACATCAGTGTCCTGGGACTTTTTAGTCTTGTGCTTGGGTTTTATGATCCATATTACTTCTCTTTTAATTTTTATTGCTTCACTTTAGTTTTTGATACAGTGCTGGAAGCACCTCGGTGGGCAGAGATGGCTCCGCTAGCACTAACTGTCACCTTGTGGCTTGACCTACATTTAAGCGAGGGGCAGAGAGGAGCCGGACGTGGGCTCGCCAGCCCTTCAGCGTGGTGATACCCCTGCCTGCATCAGCCTTTGCCTGCCTGCCCACTGCCACGAGCTGAGAAGTTGGTCTTGCTCATCTCCCGTGCCAACGCAGTGGTGCCAAGGGCAGCTACATCTGGCTTGGTGACCCCCCAGACAACCTCTTAAACTGGAGCTTGCACAAGGAGTCACCCTGAAGGGGGTGCACCAGCAGAGCTGGGAGGAGGAGCTCAGTCTGGGTCTTCTCTTGAGGTGAGGCTACACAAAACTGGTGGCTGTTGGGCTCGTGGTGCTGTTTGCTCCCAGCCCTGTGCTGGGCTGGGCTGTTCTTTCCTGGTCTTCAAGCAGAGCGTGGCAGGACATGATGTTTTCCTCTGCAGGAGGGTTCATGCAGGGCATCTCTGGTTCCTAAGACATCGCTAAGCCAGGTAAGCAGGCAGGGATTGCTGCTGGCTGGCCCTGGTTTCTTCTTCCCAGAAGATGAGATCACGTTTGCTTCTCTTCTGTGCATGTCATCTTTGCTGTAGGCCTGTTTCTGGTTTGCTACCCATTGCAGAGAGAAATAAAATCTCCTCTTATGTCACCCTGAAATACAAAGATAGTAATTGTGGAAAACTATGAGGTTCTTCTGGGAAACTTTAACATCTCAGAAGTACAGGGAGTCATCCACGCTCTTCTGAGCTGGAGCCCTAAAGCCCAGTCCCCACAGGTCTGCTGGTGACTCTTGCCTCAGAATAGCTCTCGATAAGATGTGCTGTTAGGGGAAGCAAAGGGAAGGGATTTATTTAGCTTGACTGGGAAGCTGACACTTTCCTAGCTGTATGGTCATTGGGTGATTTCTGTTAAGGAGACAGTCAAACTGGACTGGTTGGCACGTCAGTGTGAAGGGACACCAGCCCTGGGTGTCTCCTGGGGCTCACTCCACGCCTGCTGATAACCCATGTCATTTAGGAGAGGTTTTGCCCCTTGCTGCTCTGCATTTCTGCGCGGTGCTCTGGGACAGATCCAAACCCCACTGGTGTCAGGAGAGCTTTTTCTCTGACCTCAGCTGGCTTCATCCTCCCAGAAAGAAGATGTGACACAACCTCCATGTAATGGTTTATTCAGGGTGACAAGTGCACCTTCCCTGATGACCTTTCACACTGCCGAATGGAGGGAATGGGGTGCTGTCCCCTCCCAGGCAGCCCGAGAGCAGGGCTGTCAGAGCTGGGGAGCTTGCATGCCGTTAAGAGAAATCCTCCCCACGGTACCCAAGGGACCTGAGTGCTGGTTCAAAAGGTTGCAAAGCACTGTCAGCTCCTGTTTGGGACCGCAGTGCTGAAGGGAGATCCTGCCAAGAAGGTCATAGGCTGAAGCAGGCTGAATTTGAAGCGATAGTAGTTTGAAATGATCTTTCAGGTTTGTCAGCTCCATCAGAATTTAACTTATGTAAGGGCAGCCAGGAGCCTGAGGTGCGTTGGGTTGGGCAACCAGGCAGCCAAGGATGGGTGTCCTTGCAGGTGACACAGCTGGGCCCTGTGCTTTCTCCAGTAAGGTGGTGCTCCAGTTTATCTGCAGGAAGGGAGAAAGTGGGGGTGGCCCCAGGAAAAGAAGGAACAAGGACATCAGCCTCAGCATTGAGTTTGTCATGGTGTATGCTGAGGTTCTTCTGGCAGCAGCAGAGCAGTAGGGATCTATCCTTTCATCCATCCATCCATCCCTGTGTCTATCTGTCTATCTCCTCCAATAGTTTCCAGACCATGTGCATCCTTCCCTGCGTGTGGGGGTACATCCCTTTCCCCTCTTCTCCACAGACCTGACCTTTGCTCATGTCAATGGTAGACCCTCCATTGACTTCTGTGGTGCAGGGTGAAGCGTGCTGTGCTCATCTTCCATCAGCATTTCATTTAAAACATAACCAGCTCATGAGTACTCTTGCTCCAGGTTGCTTTAGCAAATCACTTTGTAAAGAAAATTAGAATACCAAAAGCAACAGAGCCTGCAAAAAAAGGGGGAAAATTTCTTGGCATGGAAAAATATCCCCAACCAACTAAATGCCAATTTATTCTGGTGGAGCAAAGACAATCCAACAACCTTCCTTTTGTTTTGCAGTTCACAGATATTGTTATATTCACACCTGAAATCTTTTACTGAAATTTTGGCATCATTTCTTCCCCTTTTGCCAGGGGAACTGGTAGATTTGAAGTGGCTTCATCCTTTCTGGTTCTGTGAGAACTGATTACCGCAGAACAGGTAGCATCAGTGGGCTGGGAACTGCAGCCTGCTTTTCATCACCTACCAGAAGTCCCATCCGTCCGTGGGAGCTGAATAGTTCTCCTCTGCTAACAAAATTATTTATTTTGACCTGTCATTAAGGATATTCATGCAGCAGGGTGAAAGGTGGGAATGATTTATGCTTTGTGAGTTTTACAAGCCCATTTTGTATTTGTCTTGGTGGTAGAGGAGCAGTAAAGAGCTCTGTGCTCATGCCTGTTATGATAAGTGAGTTTTGGAAGAGGTTTTCTGTCTGATAGTCCATCTAAAACTGTGGGGAAATGCCATTCTAAAGGCTGTTAAAACACAATTGCTCACTGATTTACACAGTCTAGGAGTGCCTCTTTAGTAGGAGATATATGCTGAATAAAAGCAGTTCAAGTGGTGCTTTTAATAAATAGATAATGGAATGGCATTTTATCTTCTGCTTTAATCCGTTATGTTAGCGTAAGGTAGCATATCCCTCTGATAGATTTTGAGATAGCAGAAACCGAAAGTCAAACCACTTTCTTTGTATCTCTCTGAAGCCAAATCGTGCGCTCGTGAAAGGCACCGGGTTCGCAGTGCTTGCAAGCTGGGATTTTTTTTTCCCTTTGAGCAATGGTGGATGGGTTTAGTTGGGTCCCACTGGGCTGGTGTGCTGGGCACTGATCATAGAATCGTAGAATATCTCGAGCTGGAAGGGACCCGTAAAGATCATTGAGTCCAACTCCCTGCTTCTGGCAGGACTAGGTAAAACTAAATCCTATGACATATGGCTTTGTTCCATGATGCCTCGGCTTTGGCCATGGGGTTGTCACCTTGCTGGGTGGCAATGCTCATGCTTCACATCCCCAGTGCCAAGTGGGGTCCCCTCCAGCCCCCGGCTCCTGTGGGTTTGGGTGGGAAGGGTGCGGAGCCACAGGGAAGGAGGTGGCTCTGCGGAAAGCTCCTCTCCAAGCCCTTGGGCTTCCCTGGAAGCTCTAGGTTGCTGGGGCTGAGTGGAGCTCAACGAGCAGTTGGCTGCTGGGTTAGGAAAGAAACAGGACACTTCGGGAAGCAGGAAGAAGGTCATTTAGCCCGTTGCTGCTCGTCCTTGCTAATTCATTGTTTCCGTTGAAAACCCAGCACTTAACTGCTTCATGAATGAACCTAGTGTTTGTGCCTCCAAAAACAACTTGGTCCAGTGAAAAATAAGAGCTGCTTTCCCCTCCTGTCTGGTCTGCCTTGCTTTTTTGCCACTTGTTTTCTTCTGCTCACATCCCTCCTGCCTGGGTGGCAGTCCAGGTTGTCCCTGTGGAGCGGGGTTGGAGCCAGGGGGCTGGAATCATTGAATGGTTTGGACTGGAAGGGACCTTTAAAGGTCACCTAGTCCAACACCCTGCCACAAGCAGGGACATCTCCCACTAGATCAGGTTGCTCAGAGCCCCGTCCAACCTGACCTGGAATGTTCCCAGGGATGGGGCATCGACCACCTCTCTGGGCAACCTGCGCTGGTGTTTCACCACCCTCATCATAAAACATTTCAGGCTGGGGCCTGCTCCATGAGCACAGAGGACACCTCTGTGGATAAGGTTTGCTGGGCTGGGACTAAAGAGGCTCTTACAAGCCAAAAGGGGATGGGAAAGGTTGAAGGAGAGGTTTGAACGGGGGTAAGTAACTCAGTTGCATGGCAGGAGGGACATCGAGGAGGAGGAAGGGTGGGTGGGGAGATCCAGATAGACCTGGGAGACTTTGGGTGAGGGACAGTGGGGCTTGAGGGTAACCCAGCTGCTGTGGTGGGACCGAGAGGTTGCCCAGCCAGGGAGGCTCTGGTGAGCAAACCCTCTTCCAGCGATGGCCTGGGTGTGAAAGGGCAGGTGGAGTGGAGGAGTGGTGTCCGCTGAGCGCTAGCTGGTCTCCTAATGCAGTTTAGCAGCTGGGATTGAGGAGAGCTGGCACCACATCAATAGTGAGCTCTCCGAGGACCATCTGTGAGTGAAGGGCAATGAGAACAATTACCAGCCAGAGGAAAAAATCACTGAGAGAGAGGCTGGGAAAAGCTGGGGGCGAGGCATATAGCCGAGCAGAGGCAGAGAAAAGGGGATCTTTACACTAATGAGTGGGCAGAGAAAGCACGTTGGATGTTTCTGATCTCCCTGTCTCCTAACACAAGGTCTGTTTAAGGAAGCAGCCGTGTCCATGGGAAATGCTCTCCCATCGAGTTGGGTCTGTGAAACTTGCTGCCGCAGGATGCCTCCAGAGCTGGGAACTTAACACTCAAATAAGGCTTGGATGTTGTTTGGGAATGGCAGGAAACCCAAGAGCTATAAATTAGCAGGAAGACGTGAGATTTGGAAGAGGGATTAGACCTCCTTATTCAGAGTTTAAAACAATCTTGAGCTGGCTGGGGTTGAGAGAGCACCTTCCCGGAGGCACAGCTGAGGTTTGGTGCATCAGCCTGTTGGTGCTGGGCTGTTCAGGGCAACTGGTGGACCCTGGATTTGACCTAACGCCATAATGCCAGGTTGCTTGGGCTCTTCAGATCATTGCTGGCCTTGTCCACAAAGCTTTGCTCCTGGGAATCCTGCCAGCAGGGAGAGTGCCTTTGAAGCTCTTCCCAGGGTAGGGAAGAAACCAAGAAAAGATTAGATATTTCCTAAGAGTAATCTGGCTGGTCCATTTGGTACTCCCAAAAAGGCTGGTGAGATGGCACAGCACCAAGGAGGGCTGTGAAGGAGGGAAGTGGAATAATTGAAGTAGAAGGTGATTAAACCCCAAGTAAAATAGCAGCAAGGATGGTCTTAAGGGAGGGAGAAAGTCTGGCAGGGCTTCATAGGGGAGGGTTAGCAAAGGGAGGCTGGAAATTAAAAGAGAGTGATAATGAAGGTCAAGCGTATCTCCAAGGCTTTGGGAACTGGGAGTAACGCTAACTCTGAGCTGCGGTGGCTGCTGCTCCAGGGAAGCAGGATGGGAGGGAAATGTTGATTTCTTAAATGGGTAGAAATGAATTGGTGTATAAACCTGTGACATTTGTTTCCCCGGTCTGAAGACGAGAGCTGTGGATGAGCCTGGTTAGGCTCCCGTTAACAAGGTTTGCTGAGGTTTTGCAATTTTCGAAGCCAGCCTGCCTTTTCGATAGTCCTGCTTATAAACTCTCCTTCTCTATAATGTCTCCCAGTGAAATGAAAGGTGGACTGGAGGGAGGTGCTTCTTTTCTGACCTCTCACTTAGTTGTTTGATGCCTCTTTTCTCCTGCACCCCTGGAGGGCTGGGGAGGGAGAGGGAAGGGATTAGATAGCACAGCGGAGATGGACCAGTTGAGTCACCTTATTCCAGATAATCTCCAGTTCATCAATGTCACCCAAACCCTGACCTGATTTCGGCTGCAGGGGGGGGGGGGGGGGGGGGGGGGGGGGGGGGGGGGGGGGGGGGGGGGGGGGGG
>JANZLQ010000079.1:79466375-79484244 GCA_026212715.1 Elanus axillaris | reverse complement strand
AACCCTGACCTGATTTAGGCTGCAAGCCCCCCCCCCGCCCCGAGCCTGTTGTCCTCCCAGGGCTCTTCCCCAAGCCCTTCCTTTCCCAGAGGGGGCCAAGGAGACCTCATCCTCCCCACCCCACATGCCACCCAGCTGCAGAACAAAGTCCTCCCCGTTAATGAGGCTCGTTAGGCTAATGTGGAGGAGTGGACATGCAGGACCCCCCTACATCTCTCCTTCCCTCCTCCCGACCGTTTTTGCCATCGCTGCTCCATCCTTCAGCCGGGACGATGCCTGCTCCAGCAGTTGGAGCGAGGGGTTGTCACAGCGAGATGCCCACCTAATGGGCCACCACGCTGTCCCCACAACGAGCAGGAGCACGTGGAGGGATATCCATTGTCATCACCACCTGATGGGGTTTGGAGGCAAGAGAGGGAAGATGCTGCCCCAGCTTTTGGTTCCCACTCCTCTGCTGAGCTTTCTAATGTGTTTTCATGGCACCCGCAAACTTTCTAGCTGGAGCAGCCTCCAGGAGTAGGTTGTGTAGGTGGGATTTGGTGTTTGAACAGGTCAGACTTTGTGTTGAAATGGCTTGGAAGTGCCCTCCCATCCAGCTGCGGTTGTGGCTGTTGGGGTCGGCTCTGGTCCACACAGGTTTGCTACAGGATTGGAGCCCCACTGCCCTTCCCTGGGGACCCACCATGGCCAGGACCACCACCTTAGCCCAGAGCAGCCAATGTTTGGGTGCAGGGTGAAACTCCCAGCTAACCTGGGTGAGCCACCCCACCACCAACATGGTGGTTGCAAGGGCTGAGCTGCCATCTCTTCCATGGCAAGCTGAGCATGACCCAAGTAGAGAAGACCTTAGCAAGTCCAAGCGCTGCAAAATAGCTTTTCAATGTAGACTGCATCTCTCGTGATACACTCCCCAAAGCGACTTCTTTTCATTTACAGTGTCTTGACCTGAAGACCTGTCCCAGCAGAAGATCAGGTGGAAATCATGGTGCTCGCCTGCTTCTGTAAAGCTCCTGATTGCCTTTTTGTTTCTTTGCTGACTTTCTCTGTTCCCATTATCTCATGATGGGGGAGTTTTTTAAATAAGTAGGTTTGGGAACAACAAGGCCATGGAGATAAAAGCCATCTCCTGCGCGCAGAGATTCATTACCTGCTCCCATCTAAGCCAGGAGAGAAGCGAGCCTGCTTTTCTTTTTCTTAATAAAAATATGACACTGGGAATTTTTTAAAAATCAAATTAAAGCACAGGAGGACTTGAGAAAGTGTGGGGGCTACAAACTAGTGCTGGAGCAAAGCCGACTCATTAAAATACAAATTATTTAGGAGAACAAACCGGAATGCCATTATACAAAGCGTCACCGACTCATTTTCATTTCACTGAGTCCAGCCTGGGGTTCAGCTACACATGATAAATGAGTCCGTCCTACTCCTCCTTCTCTTTTTTTTTTTAATATGGGGGGGAAATATGCAATTACAGTGTCAACCTGTTGAAAAAAATCAGGTCCCACTGGAGCAGTCATAGCCAAATCTTTTGGGAGCACTTGGGGGGACGCAGATCCCTGCCTGCTGGCATTTGGGGTGCAGCTGTAGTGAGCTGGAACCTCATGGGGCCAAATCCTGTCCCTCTTGGGTGAGTGATCTGATTCCACAGCAGTGCCCAGGTCTCACACATCTCCCTAAACATGAAATCTTTGGTCCCACCAATCTGCTTAAAACTGGGCACCTGGGTGAGCACTCGGGGTCCCTGTTGCCAGTCTTGGGAGGGTGCTGCAACGGGGTGCCTGGATCAACCCTGACGCAGCCCCTGCTCTACGCAGCAACACCTGATCACAGTGCCAACCTGCTGGATGTGCCAGCTGAGTAAGGGTTTTAAGACAAGAAGCCTTTGTCCTCTGCGGTTATTTATTTTTTTATTTTTTTTCCCCCTTCTCTTCTAAATAATTTGCTCTGGCTGCGCCGTCTCAGGCTCAGCTGGAGCGGTGAGGGGGGGATGTTCTGCCTCGTCAAGCGTTAATTGCAGCAGAGGAAAAACACGCCAGCCAAGCAGGGAGCTGGAGTGGAGGCAAGGAGGAAGGTGGGAGTGGAGGTAATATCTTTTTTGGAGGGATGGACTGCTTGTGGTTGCATTACGTTCCTCGCCCCAGCGGCTCCCAGATGCGGAGCCAGGGAGGAAGAGGAGGTGGGAGGCAGGCAAGGCAGCGGGCAGTGCAGGGCGTTCCCTGGCAGGGCTCTCACCCACCAAGGACTTTGTGCAAAGCATGGATATTTAAAGGCACACTCTGGAGCGATGCCACAATGATCCTGCCTCCCCTTTAGTGCAGGAATATGGGAGCACAGTGCTCGAGAGCAGCCACAGAGATTCGGGTGCTGCCAGTTTTGCTGCATCCTTTCTGATAAATTTAGGTGAGTGAGAAGAGGCAACCAAAATCAGTGTTTTTTGGGGAGATGGGGTCTTCTGTGAGCTGCCAGCAGCTTGGGTGATGGGAGCCACAACCGGGAAGGTAGACGATCCCGGGTTCAAAGACTGTGGCTGGTACCTGCCACATCTTCCCAGTAGCATTTGCAGATGAGACCCTAGATTGTGGTTTTTGGATGAACATCACCAAATTTTTACCTTGCATCTGGGCAGCCCAATAATGTGGCTGCAGCTTCCTTGAAGGAGGCTCCACAATAGGTATGGATCACCTCACCAAAGCAGCGTGTGGTAGGATTCACTGATTTTAAGCCAAATTGGCTTTTTTAATTTTTTTGCCCAGTTTTGAAACATTTTGTAATGTCTAGTGTTAGGTAAGAGTTTGATTTAATGCGTTATCTCTTGAATTCACCTTCAACAATAACAATGTATTCCAGTCCTCTGTTCAGGTGTTGATGGATGGAGCCTGGTTGGGTTAAACATCTGGGATTTGAATTGTTGACCCCTTTCTGTCCCTGAAGCAAGAGCAGTTGAAGGAGCCCTTGAGGAACATTGTGAGCAGCAAGTTCTCCATCACTGGTTAGCGGCAAAGTCAAGTGGATATATGAGGCCAGGGGTGTAGGGTACCCTTAGCCAGACTTCATCTCCAGCTCCCATGGTGAACTCTGAAGGTTCACATGCAGTGGTAAGAAGCCCTCTGCAAATCCTGGCAGATGGAAGATAATAGGCTGGGGGCTAAATTCTCCCTTGAGTGGGTTTCAGGAGGACAAAAAGACACGAGGACAAAAAAATTCTTGCTTCTCTGTAAAGCTTTTTCCCAGAGACCATTGCCCATCTCCACTAGGTTGGTGCATCTGGAGCTGAGTAAACCTTTGGGCTTGGCTCAGGCTGGGATTAGGGAGCAAACCTCCCAGGTCACTCTCCAGGGGCCCAGTGGGGTCCTCCCTGGGAGATGCCACAGAATCAGTCCTACATGAGACCCTCCTTTCCATCCTCGCTGCCCCAAGGACCTGCACTGTCCCCCTGTGCCAAGGGCTGGGAGAGCAGGGAGAGAGCAGCAGCCCTCCTTGAGGTCCCATGAGGTTGCCTAACATTCATGGGCCTGGTGTGGTCATGAGATTGCTCAGGGCTTTCTTGGTTCTTGAGATAGAGAGGTTTGCCCTCATCTTTTGCATGATTGAGCCGGTCTGGTCACTTCCAAGGCATCTGCAGAAGCAGCAGGAAGAAGAGCAGATACCAAACTGTCTGTCCAGACCCAGAAGACACAAAGGAAGCTTGGGCAAGGAGCCCTGCTCCTGTGACCTGGCTTGGTGTGTCCAAATCACTAAGGGACCTGTTCCTTGCCCTTTGGTGCCCTAAAGACAAAAGACATGGACCTACCCTTGGGATTTAAGAGTGAGGAGCACATATCAGCCGATGGCTGTGCACCCTCCTCTCCCCTGCAGGACCCTCTTCTGCTTGGAACCTGGAGAAAAGTGGTCTCCCAGGAATTTGCTATGCCCCACATCTTATCTCCAGCATCCACCCAAGCAAGGAACGGACGTTAGCTGGCCGTGACCAGGACGAGCAGCTCTTCCCACACACCGTGTGCCCCTTGTCTTCCTCCTTCACCCGCCTTGCGTGGGCACCTCTGCACCAGCTGCCCATCACTCAGCCTTCTTCCTCGGTACCACATCAGCTGCCTGGTCCATCAGGCAGTGCTGCCTTTGCTGAATTCACTTCTGTTTTTTCTAAAAGGGGAGAGTAGAAGTAAAACATGACAAAATTGAAGACACGGTAGCGCATGACTTCAGGGGGAGCTGGGTGATGCCTCAGAAAAAAGGTGGTACCTGTTCAGGGAGAAAAGAAATGGTGATGCTAAGAGGATGCTAGGGATAGCATGTTACTGGTGTAACAGGGATGCAGTGAAGCTGCTTCATGTTTAAGTGTTTCCATTTTCTCTTGCTAAAGGTTTCTAAAAACCTTTTCTTTCAGCTGCTAGGTTTCTGGTTTTGGAGCAGCGGACAAGACCTAGATGTCCAAGTCTGTGGGGCTGCCCGCAGGGATGCTCACATCTGTGCCTGGCACCCCTGTGCTTGCCTTTGAGGTGTCACTGAGGTGTTCACCCATGCATTAAGTGTTGTGTTTTCCCAAGGGGCAGCTAAGGCTCAGGGTTAGGAAAGGCCAGATGGAAGTATTCCTGTTACAAAAAGCTGGATCAAGGTTTAATTGATTTCCTCGAGTCACAAAGGTCAGCGTCAGCATTAAGCCCCACGAGGAGCACAGAAAGGGCTGGTCTGGGTCACGCGTCCTCTTGTAGGCAATGGCCAACTCCGGGTGCTGCAAAATCCTGCAGTACAGAGGCTCTGCTTTACCTCCTGATACCCATTCCAAGTATTCTTCCTTGGAGATGTTGGGGTGTGCATAACGTCCAGCCCTCTGCCCTCCTGCAGGGCCAGGCATATGCATTTCTCTGCAGAGACGTGGTCCCCACCACCACCTGCCACGGTGTCACCTCCCAGTTTCTGCATCAATTCTGAGCATCCCACCTCTGTTTTTTCACTGCCTGTCCCCTTCTTCTCATCCTCTGAGGTGGAGTGATGACCCCAGCCAGATGCTTGGCTGCCAGCATCTCTGCTCCGCTCAGATCGCTTGGCCTCTCCTATTTGTGTAGCGCATCATAGCTGATTTATCAGTGGTGATGTTATATTTGCTTCCAGATAAGAAAACACTGAATATCTGGGCTGGGATTGAGCCTTGTGAAACCCCCCTGGAAACAGTCCGATTCCCCTCTGACAGCAATTTGTTGAGATCAGCTCCAAATCCTCTGCACATGTGCTTTATTCTTACAATACTGCACTCATTTTTTAATCAGCATGTCACGTCGTAGTAAATCAAACGCTGTACAAAAGCCTATGTATATTATCTCTAGGCAATTATCTTTATTAACCAAACTTGTAATCTCCTCAAAGAACAAAATCAGCTTTGTTTGATGTGATGCGTTTGCTGCAGAACCTCTCTGATGAGCATTAACTGTATTCCTGTCCTTTAATTCCTCTTCTGGTTGACTCTCAGGAGGGTTCCCATTATTTTACCCATGATTGATGGCAGACAAGGCAACCTGTTCATCAGGCCATCCCACTTGCCCCTTTTGCAGATCACTGCAGCATTTGCATGCTTCCAGCCGTCTGGATCTTCCCTGGTATTCCAAGATTTATTAAAAATTAACATCAGCGGTCCAGAGAGCTTCTCAGCCAGCTGTTGGAGGGCTCTTGGGAGCAAGTTATCCAGGCCTGCTGATTTAAAATTGTTTATCGCTAGTAGATGCTGTTTAACAACCTCCTTGGTTACTAATGGACTGGAAAGTACTTCATCCTCCTCATGTGATACAAGCATCTCATCCTGCTTCTTTCCAAATGTAGAGCAGAAATATTGATTGAACACTTCTGCCTTTTCTGCATCATTACTTTTCTCCCCATCTGAGGCTGCGCTACTGATTTATACAAAGGCATTATAATATTTCCAGGATTGTTCGCCGTCCCTTTCCATATGCAGCTGAACATCTTGTTAGCTTTGCGGCTGCGGCTCTGCACAGAGCAGAGGTCTCCACCGTGCTGTCTCCATTGCTGGGAGGTCCCTTCCTTGGTTTGACACAATTTAGGACCCTGGAAGGTGCCTGAGGAGCAGAAATTCCTCTCCCTGCCCTGCATCGCTTTGCATTTATTAAGGAGGAGTTATTAATTTGCTGCACTGTTGCCCATCCATTTGGGTTGCTGAGCAGTTGAGCTATCTCCAAGAGCTCCGAAACCATTATACCCCCCAGCCCTTCCACAAAGGATGAGATTTGCCCTCAAACCCTTCAGATTTTTTTTTAAGTCATGAACATTCTGCATCTTAACGTACCTGTTAGCCCCACTGCGTCCACGTTGCCATATTCATTTTAGTCATCCATAGAGGTACAAGTCCTCATCTTTCCTTAGCAGTTTGTGACTGTTTGCTCTCTCCCTTGACCTAGAAGAGAGCTGCTATTTCTTTTTCCCATCTTATCTTTGCCCTTTGCCTTTCCTCCCATTTCCCCAGCTCCCTCCTGCTCCAACTGCAATCCGCGTTCACCGATTCCCCTCCATTTGCCATCTCACTCGTACGTTTGAGCAGTTCTGCGAGACGAGGACAACATAAGTTTCCTGTGTGCAGTTTGCACTGGCCGAGCCAAAAATGGAGTTCTTCTGCAGCGATGCTCTTATCCCCTTCATTGCTGCTGATTCAGCAAGGTGGGAGGCGGTGAGAGGGCTCTGACCTGCAATTACTGTACATGCTCTGGGGCAGCACCCGAGGATGCCCGGGTGATGGGACAACCCATCCACACCATAACATCATTTAGGGCTGTTAATATTTTTGGCCGATACGGATTTCTTCTTGTGTTGTCCCTGTTCATGCCACTCCCGTTAGCAAGCATGTCGCGGGACCACATGTAGCCTTCATCATTTAATCTGCACTAAGGAGTTTATTGGATAAATACCTTTTCTCCCACTATGCGTCCAAACTCATGCTCTTCAAAGGGCAATACAATTACACATGGTGGGCTTGAGATGGGAAATAGGAAGATCATGTTTTGGGTTTGGTGGGGTTTTTTTCCTGGATCTGCTGTAATTTGCTTTTTTCTTGGCTGAGTGTAGGAAAGTGGGGTCTGGTGGTGAAGGCTGGGGGTACGGAGTGTGGGCATGGACAGCGGGTGTGTTTTGTTGCCCCACGTTGACCTCATGGCAGGCTCCAGGCAGGCTGGGAGGATGGTGGGCAGGTGACCTCTTTTTCTCTCCTCCTTAGGAGAAGATGGGGCCATGCTAACTCCTCCTGAGCATCACTTGCTGCTGGCATATCCCCATCCATCTTTCCCCAGCATGGGGAGAGGGGAAGCTCGGGGCCAAGGCTTTCCACGGGTGCAGAGAGACCACAGGGTCCAGGTTTTAGGCTTTTGTGC
Source organism: Elanus axillaris (assembly GCA_026212715.1). NCBI lineage: Eukaryota > Metazoa > Chordata > Aves > Accipitriformes > Accipitridae > Elanus > Elanus axillaris. Next base: position 79,476,877 of record JANZLQ010000079.1, on the reverse strand, counting down.
AAGGTTTCACCCACCTATCCATGGCTTTTTTCCAGAGCAATCTCCATCCCTGGTAGAGCTTTCTGCAACCACATCCGTTGCCGGCTGAGGTGTGTCGCACAGCAGTGGGATGCTGCGGAAGGGAGATGCTCACAGCTCTCATCCTTGCTTATGGGATCGTAGCCTTCAAGTCCCCGCTTTGGGAAGAGAGCCACGCTGTTTTCTTTAGTCTAGCAGGAAAAGGCTTGGTGTGATGAGGTGCTTAGAAGCTAGAGCTGGGCACATCCAGGCAAAAAAAAAAAAAAGGAAAAAGATGCAAGTTTTTTAATACTGAGACTAATAAACTACTAGAAACACTTGGCAAGGATCAGGGCAAAGCCCCCTTGTTTTGAAATCTTTCAGCCAAGATTGCCTCTGCTTCTAAATGCTGGAGGGCAGGTGGGAGCTAAGGCCTTGCTGCAGAAATGACCTGGTGAAGTATTTTATCTTGTATGAAGCTGGAGGGCATAATACATGATCATAACGGTCCTTGTTGCTTGAACATACTGGTACAAAATAAACCTTTGTTTTGTAGCCTAAATTTCCTATGAATTGTGGTCTGAAATACATAAACAGAGTTAGCACAGATGTTAAAATCTTGACTATTACAAGGAACAGGCAAAAAATGTTCTGCTGTAAAGTTTGGGACAGCAAGGGATGAGGATGCTTGGGGAGCAAAGATGCAAGCTGTGAAGGAAAATACTCTTGCACCCACTAAAGGGAGATTGATCGGTTGTGTTCAATATTGTATGTAGCTCAGGTCCTCCCACCCAAGCGTGGCGTGAAAGCAGAGGAAATAAAGGCTTGGCTTTTGCTAAGGAAAAGAATGACCCACAATGTCGATTTTTCTGCTGGAAGAACGGCTGAATTCAGTGTTTTCCTTTCTCGCTCCATCCTGCTGCAACGCTTTGCTGTGCGGCTGGGCAGGCCGGCAAGCAGATAATGAATCTGCCGAAATGTGGTTATTGATATAGCTGAGATCATTATACCTAAGGGTCTTGTAAGCTTTCCCATCTACAGGGGCATTTTTCAGAAGGTTGCGGTCATGACATAAACAGTCTCATTTTGTATGAAATCTCAGCTGGCGAAGTCCCCAGCCTGGGAGCATTTTTTAAATACGTTATCAGGAAGGTAAATCAGGTCAGCCACATATTTTTTTTCGGGTAGGAGAAGTAAAATGGTTCATTTGCCTCTCACTATTAATGTGGTATTCTGCAAGGAGCTGTGGTCTGATCCACAGCTTCTGAAAGCAAATGAGGTTGTTTCCACCTACATCAGGGAGCTTCTGCTAAATTTCTTATTCCTGGGTAAGGATAACTTTCTAGATTGTGGAAGTGAAAGCAAGTGGTCTGGGCAGAGGGTTATCAATGCCCAGAGGCCAGCGTGGTGGTTATGATGGGCAATTTGCTTGGCCATCCTTAGCCCATCCATGGATGGGACAGTACGAATGAATCCAGCAAGGAGTCATGGCTCATTTTGTGCAAGAGCAAAGCAAAAATAACCCATTGAGAAATTATGAGGCAGGGAATGCGTATCAAAAACTGTGCGGAGCAATTGCATTGAAGCTGTGAATTGTGCAAGGAGGTTTAAAGTGATTGCAGTGGAAGTCAGGCTGAAGTCTGCAGCCATGACTAGGGTCTGGGTCTTTGCAGATGCTCTCCACCGCCTCCCTTCCATCCCCCAGCAGACTGTATTTGTGTCACTTAGGGGTTTTACCAGCCATCTCATGTTTGTTCTAGGGTGCTGGGAGGGTTTTTTGGCATCAGGGGGTGGTGATGTGTAAAGTAGATGCTTAGAAGCCCTATGTGGTCTGGACCTCCCTGGAGGTCTTCATCTCACCCAGCTTCAGCTGCCCTGGAGGGGGAGAGGTATGTCCAGTAAAACTCTGCACCAACACATCAAGCTCTGCAAAGTAGCTCTTTGATCCACATCTTGCCTTTTATTATTACATCCATTTGTGCTTAGGATTCATCCTACGATCATTTTTTTTAGTAGCCCTCGCCCAGTCCCAGCCCTGAACAAACACAAGCTGAAGTGGACTTGAAAATCTTTCCCAATAAAGACAAAAGGAGGACTGAAGCATTAAAACCAAGCAAAGTGACCTTGCTGCTGCCTTCAGACATGTGTCATCTAACCAAGTAGTCAAGCAATACATCAAGTATTTATGTGGGCATGGGTTCAAGGAGGAAGATGTGTGTGCACTGGGGAGGGGGAGCTGGTGTCATTCCCTCCTCACTGGTGGCTTCAGGGATGAGACAAGGTTCCTGGCTCCTGATCTTCAGCTCTGGGAATGGCTGTTATCTCAGATGAGCTGGCTATGGCTTCATTTCAGGAGATGGAGGAGCATTTAATGTGTTTAGCCTTACAGCACTTCTCTGGTGCCATGCCACCAAGCCTACCACGTCCTAATCTGTCACCCTTGGAGATTATCTTTCCCATCGAGCGAGAGATTGCACAGGCAACAGCTCTGCCCAGCTTCATCTTTCACTAAACTGAGAATAAGACCCAGTGGAGAAAAGTAAATCTTTTCCAAGCAAAATACAGGTTTAAATCAAAGTTTGTTTTGCCACATTCTTGCTAACGTGGGATTGTTCTTATGCCCTTGTGGCACCATGAAGCTGCAGGGAAACAAGAAGGACTGGGAGCTGTAGGGCCAGCTTCACCCAGAGGTGACTGCATTTCCAGAGCTGGTACCAGTCCCTGCTGGAGCAGATATACAGGGGGAAGAGGGGAAGTCAGGGTGCAGCTCTTCCTCTGAGAGCTTTCCAATGAAACCATATGATATAGCAAAATCCCATCATGTAGCTACACATACAGTGTGTATGTATACACGTACACCCTGTACACATATACAATATCATCTTGGCTGCATCCAGCCCTGTTCCCTCCATAGAAATTAAACTGTGTATTCATTTCTTGAGGAAATCTCTGGGTAGCATAAATGACCCTATTTCCATTGAAGACATTGGAGCCTCATTGAGTTCCACCATCCATCCATGTTAGGCAAAGCGCTGGAGATCCCTTAGGATCAATCTGGATTATGGCTATTAAGGTTTCAAATACGAAATCACTGAGACTTTGGCTAGATTGTTTTAGCAGAGCACTTAATTGACATTGGTGTTCACTGATTTGCTTTAGAGCTTTTTTTTTTTTTTTGGATAGGAATATTGTGACAGCAGCTTTTCGTGTACATGTAGCCCGGACCAGCAAGTCTGCCCAGTCCGTGGCATGGGGTAACTGGTAATTCAGCCTCTCATTGGAAACTTCTGCTTCTCGTCTGCAGAGTGTGGGACTACGAGCAAAGGAAATCCTTTCGCTACTCACTCATTTACCTTTTCCCAGTGTCCACAATTACCTTTTAAAGATGAAAAATCGGCAGCTCTAACCCAAGCCATGAGCTTGGAGACCTTCTTAAACCAGACGAGTTGTTTCCCCATCATCCTTCCTCCTGACCTGGTTGTACCCCAGCAATAAGGGTGTGCAGCAAGGTTGTGGGCTCATATCTCTTCCTTCCACTTACTCTATCACCTTTAAAATAAGGCCAACATTTGGAAACACTTAGACAAGGCTTAACTTTATTGCCTGGAGAGCAGTGTTGAATTTAATGGGGATATGCACCATAGCAAACAGAAACACGTGCGGGTGTGTGGGATGGACACCTTGGAGGAAACTTCATCAGACTTTTCCAAGTTTCCCATTTGCAAGCAGTTTCTGTGAGATTTGGGGGAGAAATATGTTGCTGGGTTTTATTTCTTACCAAAATTAACCCACAAAAAAAATCCTCTTTTTTTTTTTACCTACAGGTTTTGGCAGTAAAATAGGGATGTTTGTAGGAAGAAAATGATTTTCCCTTGAAAAATGTGACTGGTGCAGCAAATCTTGCTGCAGGAAATATCTTACTCTGGCTCTCAGAGAGCTGGATTCACTGAGGTTGATTATTGGCCTCCAACTAGCTGAAGTTTAAAAATGGCCTGAAAAACTCACATTCAAAAGGAAAAATTGCAAAAATTCACAAAACACTTGTGCCAGTTTATTCTTTAAAAAAAAAGCTGTTGAAAGCAAAACTGTGTCAAAATTAATTTTATCCAGGAAAATCTTTAAATTTGATGATCATTTATTTTTCTGATTGGACAGGCATCCTTCAAGTACTCTTTTCTGGAAAGCTTGCAATTCAATGTACCTGTGATTAGTGCTTCACTGACCTGGGATAAGCAATCATTACAGACTTTTCTATTATTTTTTTAACGAGGTGTTTCCTGTTGTGCTTGTGGAGTCTAGCACAACACTTTCTTGTCTTCTTTCTCCTGTTATTCTTATTTCACACCCCGTTAGAAGTAGTTTAGCCTCTCTTCCTTTATAGTCTAGGAGACCTGTTCATCCCTCTGTTCATGGTGATCAAAAACTGGGAATCAATTTCACATGGGAAATGGGAAATGATTTCCAGGGTTCAGTGGGGACCTATTGGTCTGCAGTGGTTTTGGACTCAAAGTCTTCGCCGAGGTGTTTCATTTGTCACTGTCCTCAAGCCCAAGTATTTTTCTGTATGAAAATGTTGGGTTTGGACTGCAGGAATTCGGGGACGTTTTTAATCATAGAGTCATTTAGGTTGGAAAAGACCTTTAAGATCATCGAGTCCAACTGTTAACCTCGCACCGCCAAGTCCACCACTAAACAACCCCAGGTCCCTCAGCCGCTCCTCACAAGCCTTGTGCTCCAGACTCTTCACCAGCTTCCTTGCCCTTCCCTGGACACGCTCCAGCTCCTCAAGGGTGTTGGGGACATTTCCATAAAACCAGCTTGGGAAACAGCCCCATGAACAATGCACGTCATTTGCATGGGATGGAAGTAATTGTTTCTTCAACAGGTTGGCTTTGGTGGATTGACAGGAGCAAGTCATTTTGATAGGAAAAAAAAAAAGGGAGTTTTTGTGGGAAATGAAGAGTCGCTTGGTTTTGCGCTTCGGGTGTGTGTAGGTGGTGGATGGGTGCTCCCATCCCACAGGGGATGCAGGCAGGGGGAGTACCAGGAAAGCAGTGAGTGGCAATTGGTGTTCCTCTCCGGGCCAGCTTGGCAGTTGCTGGATGCTGCCCAAGTTTTGCTTTACCCTTATCTGGGGCCAGACATATTGTTCGCACCGACTTAATTTACTGATTTAGCCAGACACTCCTTAGAAACCCAGTAGTCAGAGGAATTGCAGATAGTAGTTTGGGTGTGGGGATGGAAGCAGTATATTTTTGTTCCAACAGACCAAGAAAACATGTACTAAAAGTTTCAAAAGTAACCATGCTCCAAGCACGGAGCCCTTCCAAGCTGTGTCTGGGAGTGCCAGGTTGCCCCAGGCTATCTTACACTTGATTTTGCCTTGTGCTTCAGAAAGATTTCCCTTGTATAAACAATTTTGGTTGTGATTTGGGGTTTTTTTAATGTGCTTCTTTAAAGGAAGACCATGAGAAAGGCATGTAACATGGAACTCAGTGTCCAGCTGCTCTCATTGGATTTACTGTATTAACAAAAAATCTGTATTTCCTTGTTGTCATAATACCAGTGCCAGAAAGGAACTAGTATTTGATTAAATGCAGTGTTTAACTTAGGGCTCGGAGATGTGGCTGCTTAATTTGGGGCAGAATCTCAAGAATGAGCTGATCCCTAGGGCACCCAAGGAGGAGGAGGGACCTGTTACTTATCACTCAACACGATGGCTAACCCTTTGAGGTTGCGCACGTGCCGGCAAGCCGGGCTTAGCTCTGCTGAGCGGGGCTCCAGCGGGGTGACTTCTCTGCCGGGAATGTCCTCATGGACGGGGACCACAGGAGGTGGGTGCTGGATGGGGTTATTGGCCCCATGGGTCCAGCTGAGGTGGCCAGGAGGTGGCTTCTAAATCTGGCTGCTGGGGTGGGCTTTGAAGCCCCATGCTGGGCACTGGGGAAGGGTTTTCAAAGTCACTCGTTCTTTGGATTGGGCACCCAGTTTGGGGTCTTGTCAACTGTAGAACACAGCGACTGTGGCCTTGGGTAAGCAAACCTGCTCTTTGAAGATGCTTTGCCTCCATCTTCTTGCTCATGTGGGTCATTCATGTGCAAACCTGATTTTTTAGTTAAATTATATCCAGTTCTTTTCAAAAGAGAAGGTTTTCATCCCCACCAGGTTTACCTTGTCTCAGGCGAACGGGTGCACGGTTTGCAGGGGAACCAGAGCAGATCAGGAAGAAAATCACCCACGGCGTTACCTCTGTGGGGGCAAACCAGCACATGGCCAGGGCTGACCAGTTACACCAGGGAAGGGCTTGGCCCACCGAGTGGTGAACAAAAAGAATAAGATAAATCTGCTTTAAGAAAAATGAGGTTTGGAAAAAAAAAAACAACTGAAAACGCAACAACCCCCCCAAGTTTTTCTTTCCAAAGAACTTTGTGTGCTTGTTTAAAAAAGGAAACATGAAAAGATCACGGTAAAATCAGCCCATGTCCTGCGTGTTGTTTAGACCTTAATAGTACAGGTGGATGAGGAGGGCTCCGTGCCAAATACTTTTGGTTTAGAGGGAGTGGTGGGAGTGAATTCTCCTAACCGCTCCTAGAAAGGCTTAACTTTCTGCACACAAATCAATGACAATCTCCGCTCGGCTGCAGACACCCGGGGAACGACACTGCCGGATTCCCCGTGCAGCCAAGGCAGGAGAAAGGAGGACGAGGGTCGGCACCCGGAGCAGGAAGGTGGGTCGGATGCTGTACTTTCGACTTCCAAAATACGTGGGTCTTAATTTTTTTTTCTTCTCCCCTTTTAAGGCTTTTGCGGTTTCTGGAGGGGAGGGGGAGGCGCTTGAATTTCACGCTCGGAGGCTAATTGTGTTCATGTTAGAAATCTTTGGTGCATCGTAGCAGTCCTCTGTACTAATCTATCGCCATTTACATGTGTTTTTAATTGCTGTTTGAACTCGAACCTGTGATTCTCTGATTTCCTTGCTTGGTATCTTGAATCTTTACCAAGCCTGGAGATTTTGGCTGTGTATCAACACCTGTACGATACAAACTCTCTATTTGAGAGTTGGGTTTTTTTTGTAAGTCCGGCTTAGTTATTTGTCTGTTTTAGATAGGAAATATCAGTGTGAAAACACATCTGCTAACATCCCCTGCTGGGTAAGCAGAAGGGCTCTGATGAGGTGGATGATTAATTCTATTCTATTCTATTCTATTCTATTCTATTCTATTCTATTCTATTCTATTCTATTCTATTCTATTCTATTCTATATTTTTAATATTCATTAACATTTGGTTTAAAGTCATTTTTGTTTTGGTTGTTCTTTGCAGACAACTTGCAGAAAACGCCCCACTCTCCTCTTAGATAGTTAAAATGTCTCAGCAGATTTAATGCTGGCAGAGAAATCATGATAAAGGCAGGCTGGGAAGCGTGGTTGGGATGAGGCTGCTGCTCCATGCAGGGTTAAGCCCGGCTCAAGCTGACCCACTCCGCGCTGCCCAAGCTGCAAGTAGGGAGGGAAACCGGAGGTGCTTTATCTGGAAAGCCCCTACCTGGAGTTTGGGTTTAAATCTCAATCTACCTCCAGAACTTTTTGCTTCTTTACTAGCAAACGGGACACAGCAGGACAAGATGTTATACCCAGTTAAGCTTTAATATTTTTAACAGCTCCTTTTTGAGATAAAATGCTGTTTCAGCAGCACAAATCCCCTCTCCAGCTCCCCCGACCCTGCGTAGGTAATTCCCAGAGCCGCTCTGCCGTTAAAAACAACAGCCATGGTTTTGTTTAAGGTTGGGCTGAATGAAAACAGGAGGGGAGGAATGTGCTCGGCAGAGGAGGAACCGGCGCTTGGCCATTCCGGCGTCGCTTTCCGGAGCGCGTCGGATGGACGGAAATACTTGGTGCGGTCGTGCGGGGACCTGCAGCTTGTTCTGCCCTCGAAAAGGAGATGTGGCAGTCACCTTCCAGTTCACCCAGGTACAATATTTGGGGGAATGAGACCGAGTGGGACTTTCCCCTCCTTTTCTGCTTAGTGGCAGTGGAATCGGATGGAGGTTTCTCATCCTGGGAGGATTTGGAGGTTGGGAGCAGCAAAGGCAGCTGGGTCTGTCTGAGCCCTGGTTGCAGGGAGCGAATGCCACGGGCACGGCCAACCCTCGCTGCCTTCAGCATCTCCAACACCCCACACTGGAGAGCAAACCTTTTGCAGGCTTCTCGGTGTGTGTCCTGCTATATCCACCCCAGGCCAGCCCAGCAAATAACTCTTGGAAAAGTAGATGAGATGCTCTACTGTCTTTTCCCTGTCTTCCAATGCCTTCTCTCACTCCCACCGCTGCAAAAAGGACATTTCAAAGGCGTGCTCTGAAGCAGGCAGCATTTAACACCCACTTTACGCTTGTGCTTGATGCCGTTTACTTCAGGTGCCAGGCAATGAGGAGTCAGACCCGGCGTGTTTGAGCACTGAGCAAGCATAAGCCGTACTAACCTGGGATTTTCCAGCGAGCCCGGGGCTGTCCGGCACCTAACTCCCTTAGCCTCACTTTGAAATTCCTCCTCTAATTAATAAATAAGTGGCAAGTTTCACTGACATAATTTCAGAACTATTGCTCTTAATTAAATAGCAAGTTATGAAAATAGTTTCAAAACGCTGAAATCTTGCCTCCCTGGTTCATAGTCCTGGTCTTATTCCCATTAAGTGTCGCCGGTGGAATGGTTCTATAAACTTGGAAGTAATTAGAAAAGGTGAAGGATCTCAGACCACATCGAAATGTGGTATTATCGAGTGTGTGTGGATGATCCTACCAAAGCAGGCAGCCATGGGAGGGCTCATCCCTGCCCGTGCCCCTGCTGATGCCCCTGCCCTCCCAGCAGGGTGGGGATGGGAAGGCAGCATCATGCCCCATGTAATGTATGTATTTATCTATAAATATAACATATATGTTATAAATGTACATATAGTATATGCATTTGTATAATGTATGTATATTATACACTATTATATTAGCATATAATGGTGCAGAAGGGGCAGCTGGCACCCAGCTACACCACGCTGCAGGTCAGGTCAGCGAGGTAGCTGCTCGGTTTATTTTCCTTTGGCTGAGAGCTTTAGCGATGAATAGAGGGAGGGGATCCGGGGCTGGGATGCTTCTGCCAAGAATGATTTGGAGGCCTCTTTATATTAGTCAGAGCTTTTTTATTTCTTACTGGAAGCCTGAGAGGAGCCGCACGCCCAATGGCAACATTGCTCACAGGTCTGCATAATTTTCAAGTATCGCTCATGTGAGCAGCTTGCCTTAATTATAGATTTATTTCTCCCTGCTTTGTTCCTCGTCCCTCAGGAAGATGTTCTTGCCCCTAAAGAATGGGTGCATGGTGGTTGTGAGTGCTTTTTTGGGTCGGGGGGGGAAGGATGCCACATCCCAGCCAGTGGTTTTGCAAGGGGCTCCATGAGCTTGGCAGCTGCAGAGGAGGAAGAGGAGGGGATGTCCCACACCATGAAGGCTCTGCGCCCTCTCCATGTGGGTCCGGGCAGGCGCGTGGATATTCGGACCATCAAATGACTTCCACCTCCCGGGGAGCAGGAAGAGGCAGCAGCCTGGTGTTGCTGTACCCCACCCTGCCCTCCCTAGCAGGGAAACAGTTTGGGATGTGCCTCTGTGTTGCCCGCGGATGAGCCAGCCCAGGAGGAGGTAGGAGACCACTTTGGATTGAGATCCTGGCACTGCTGGGAGGAGGCAGGGTGGAGGGATGGAGACCAGCCAGCTTCCTAACTATGCAAACAACCCACACCCATGTTCGGTGTTTATCCCTGCCGAGCCTGTCACCATGGTATCTGGGCACCTTTTGCCAAGGTGAGTTGAAGCTGATGGAGCAGATCCTCTGCCAAACCCCAGGCTCTCTAGGCATGTGTCTGGGAGGTCTCTTAGATCAGCTCAATCTTTCGGAGTTCCTGCAGCTGGGGTAATCCCAATCGTTTTGCTGCTGCCTTCCGACTCCCTGCCCCTGCCTGCCTGGTCCCTGCCCGTCTCCTGTCTGCCATGAGCTCCTCAAAGCGGATTCATCCTCACCTCTGCCATGGGGTTTCCTTACGCCATGACGCACCACGGTGCTGGGCAGGCAGCTGGAGAGGTGGCTTCACAGCTCCCTGTGCTGGGACTGCTGCCTTGATGCAAAATTTGGGCCTTTCTCCCCAACTTGGCTGTGGCTCTGGGTTGCTGGGGAGCGATCCAGAGGCTGGTGGTGCCTCCAGGAACACGTGGGGTCTGGGCACATCACTTGGTGACCAGCCGGTGATCTGTCACATTCTCCTCAGTGTTCATCTTCTCGGTCACTGTTCTGCTGTGGTTTGGGGCAAGTTGTTCCATCTGCTACCAGCGAAATGGAGGTGAGAAGGTTTGACAGCATCCTGGGAGGAAAGGAAAAAGAAAAGGGAAGAGGGAAAAGGGAAAAGAGAAAAGGGAAAAAAAGGGAAAAGGGAAAAAAAAGGGAAAAGTGAAAAAAAAGGGAGACGGGG
>JANZLQ010000079.1:79437205-79466275 GCA_026212715.1 Elanus axillaris | reverse complement strand
GAAGGGAAGGGAAGGGAAGGGAAGGGAAGGGAAGGGAAGGGAAGGGAAGGGAAGGGAAGGGAAGGGAAGGGAAGGCAGAGGAGAGGCTGGAAGAAGAAAACAGCAGAGGAAAGAAAAGCAAGAGCATATTTTTTCTGCAAGGTATTTGGCTGGGAAAAAAAAAAAAAAGACCATTTTTATTATCAATGTTGAGCAGTTTTGAAATGGGAAATTTCCCCTCCTGCCCTACCAGCAAGTCGTTGCCCTGGCCACTCGCTGGTGGTGTGCAAGAGGAGATGAGTCCCATCAGCTAATCCCTGTGACTCCGTGTCCCTTCCAGACCTTCTCCCCAGCCTTGCAGGGATGCAGAGTTTGGGTGCAGCTGCCTTTCTTGCACAGAAATAATCAGTCAGGGGATGAAACTCGAGGCAGCCTCAGATGCATTTGACAGCTTCTCGTTTCCTAGCAGTTGCCCAGCGATTGCGTTACGGCTGCTTTTATACTCTGCGCCGAGAGACTGAAGGCCGGCTGAAAGGGGGCTCTGAAAGTCCACATCAGCCGGGATTAATACCTCCGTGCAACAGCTAGATGCTGGAAATACTAGAAGGGGACAGATTGCAAATGAAATAGGTCAGATTTGCTTTTCTTTATCATCAGGTCCTTGTGCCATGAGCAGGTCTTGCTGCCTCTGTCTTTAGGGAGATGTTGGATGAGACAGCCTTCTCCGTGGACAGGTCCCAACCCCTTCAAGGTGTTAGGTGGCTTTGGCAGCTGCAAGGGAACATGAGAACTTCTGAGCATCCCAGGGCAGAGAAAAAGGTTGTGATTTACATCCAGGCCCAAGCTTGGTTCACTTCTGGCAACTTCTGCCCTCTTAGTCCTGGCTGAGGAGAAATTAAAGAGATTAGCTCCCCTGCGCCTTCATTTCCCTGGATGTAAGATAAGTCAGTAGTCGCCTTCCATGGGTCTTGGTCTGGTTTTGAGAGAACTTGGAGATGCTCTGGATGGAGGGTGGTAAAATGAATGCCAAGCATTATATCAAAAGAGGATCACAGATATACACTTGTGGCTGCAGAGGAGCAGGCAGGTTGCAATATTCCAGCCTTTCCACCATGCACATGCACTTTCCAGTTTTGTTGCAATTAATTACAGTGTAATTAAAGTAGAACGACAGTGCTAACTAAGGGCAAAATCTTGTGAAACAAATAGTGTTTGGGCTGATTTTGTAATTGCTTCAGGTTCCCTACATACAAATTACACTGTCAGGGCTCCTGATTTATGGCAGAGCGATATATGCACAGATAACTCAGGGCAAGAGCTGCCTGCCTGGGTTGCAGGTGTGGAGGTCCATGTCCCATCAGTTGTCCTTGTGGGTGACCCATGAAATGTGGGTTCTCCTTGAAGTATCCCATGGCCAGCAGGACACAGGTGGCACCAGCTGTCCCCTCTGCCCCATCCCCAAGGCTTTTCCTGGAAGTTTTCTCACCAAGGCGGTGGCAGGTTCTGCCCTGGGCGCAACTCCATCCTGGGCAGAGGGACACGGCCAGTGACAAGCCACCAATGGGGACATGGTGGGCAAAGGGATCTCATTCATCCACAGTGGTCCAGACTATGGGACAACATGGCTGATGGAGCAATTTAGCCGTTGGCTCCCAACTCTTTCATGCTTGCAGAAAGTCCCCGTGCGGGTGAGCAGGCAAGGCTTGGCTTTGCAAAATCTCAGGCAGAATGTGCTGCCTGATCCTTCCTGGGCTGTCTGGTGGGGCCGTGATAAATCGTGCCGGAGCATGGTGACTCAGCTGGGGAAGGTGACCTGCAAAGGGAATACAGACATGTTGTGCTTCTGCAAGGGGGACCAGGCATTTTGTTTTATAGATTTGTTTCCTCCGCTCCTATTGCCAGCTGTACTGGGAATATCATGCTTTGTTTTCGTGCAGGAAGTCCCTTTCCAGATTAGAGAACTGGAGTGGGTGTTTTCTCACCTTTAATTAAAAGGAGTGAAGCTGTGACTTTTTAGCAAAGAAATCCTGCCTTGCAAGCATTTGGAGGTCACTTGAGTTAATGCATTTCAAGAAATGCAAACAAAAACCCCAAAGCATCCAGACATCGTTGCCTGGAGTTTAAAAATCAGGGAGGTATGCTTCTGAAAAAGTCAGGAGATCAAGTGAAAAACAAGGAGATGAGCTAAAAGCATCAATTCTCACAATTAAGCCCCTTTGTGTTCATCTTTTACCACTGAACGCTGGGGTATGGGCCGTGAGTCGCTGTCTGCTGGTGTCCCGTGCCGGCGTGAGCCCGCTTGGTCACACCAAGGGCTCCATGAGGGATCCAGCCATGGAGGGATAATCTCTCCACACTAGCCACCACAAAATCCCGTGGTGCTCGTGAATATCCTTTGCTGTGGGTCACAGGTGGCTTCCCGGTGTACCTGGAAAGGTGTGGTGGTTCCCACCACCATCCCAGCTGCGGCTTGGGATTGAGCATCTTCCCCCGGCAGGTTTTGGTGTTGGGTACCGGTGCCCCCTCCCAGCACATCCCACCAGCAGCCGGGCTCCTGCTCTGAATACTAAATCCTGAGACAGAGAGAAGGAGCCCGTATGCTGATTAATTTGAGCCCGTGCTGCTCTTATCCTGGTTTCAAAGTAATTGTCTCTCCTGTCCACAATTTTCTCTCCTTACATTTCACTGCATATTTATTAGGTTTTTGTGAGGCTATCTGCAGCCACATTAAACCAATTTACTCCTTGAAATGTCTGACCTTTGATCTGCCAGCCACTGCCTTTCGGAGCCAGAAAAAGAGCCTTTAATAACGTGTCACATGAAAGGCTCGCCGCAGAGCCTGTCACTTGCACACCCAAACTCCAGTTAATAAAGTATCGGATGAATCAATTATTGCCTAATAATTGTTACCTATATTTTTGTGCTAAACAAGGGGAATATTTTTCCCCTCTTTTCCAGGTCGCTTTATAATCTCCCACTAGAGAAAACTGATAAGGCAAATACATGTACACAGCTATAACTAATATTTCTCGAGCAACATCTTCAACCTTTGTAGCCAGTTCTGATCCTGGCAGACTCGGATTTTTTTGCAGAGGCTTTAGACTATCTGAGTGCATCTCATTTTAGGAGTCCCTGCAGCATCCCTGTGTGCTGTGCTATGTGCTGTGTCTCCTGAGGCCTTCTAGCCGTCCTCCACAGCAGGTGTAGGAGAGGAGAGGGGTTTTAGTAGGTTGCAGAGTGCTTTGCTGGGGTTTATTCGGCTGTTTTCCAGGCAAGGGCAGTGAGGCAGGGGGATGCCGTGACTTGTCCATGACAGCAAGGTTGGAAGCAGCCACCCCAAGGACCACGCTCCTCACCGTCACCTCCCAGTACCCTGGGCACCTCCCAGTGTCCTTGTGTATCAGGGCTAGATGCTCCTGTATTATTGCTGGAGGACAGGTGTCCTGCTCCAGGGGCAATGCCTCACCTCCTAACGCATGGAAAGAGGACTCCTTCCAGTGGGCTGCTGGCACTACTGGCACAGGCGGCTCTCCATGCCATGAGACTGGGCAGCTCACATCACGGTCATGGCTGCAGCCAGCCACACTGGGTACCTTTTATTTTTACATTCTTACCGTGTATTTGAAGTGACCAATATGTTATCTCTTACTGCTACGGAGCCATCGAGCTCTCAGGGGTTTACTGAGAAAAATAGAGGCAGATGTGGCCAAGCTGCTCTTGAAATCGGGACGTAGGGACAGAGCTGGTGGGATACAGCGTAGCTCCCCTGGGGTCTCTGCAGCCTCTGGGCACAAGACGCTGCTGCCCTGAACCCCGAGAAGTCACCTGTAGCATCTCACCCTGGGTCTCAGGCCCCTTTTTGTCAGGCTGCTGGCTCTCTGCACCTGGTCTGAACTGCTTTTGGGGATGATGGAGAACATTGTTCAGATCCTCATGGAAGCCAGAGCATCCCCGAGGCCCTAGGGGTACAGGACCCCCTGCTCAGGCAGCCAAGCTTTGCTCGTGCTTTAGGGAGAGGTCTCCCTGGTGCTCCCAACCTCTCCCCTGGTAGGGACATCAATCCTGCTTCTGCTGAAATCAGCAGCGAAACTGGATTTCACGGGGGTGAAATGGGCCGGTGAAGTTTAATCACAGCAATTACAGTTTCTGTCACCTGCAAGGTTCTCCGATGCATCACTCTGAAACAACATCTTGCCCAGGAGCTCCATTTCACTCCCAGTGACATCTCACCAGGGCAGGAGCAGGCAGCCATCCGGAGAGGAACATGCCTGGGTACAGATCCATTCTGGAGGTGGCCTTGGCAACACACTTAGGCATTTATGTATTATTTATTTTCCTCAACGCTTTTCATCTCTTACATAGTTGCTTAACAGCACCAGGCTTTCACAAAGTGAGGGAGAAGGGCTGAAAAATGCAGGAGGCAACCCAGGTCTCCTCTCTGTGCTTTAATCTTCCCGGGATGACTTCTCGCTTGCCATATGGGGAGGGACGTGCTCCTGATATCCCTAGCCTGCAAAACACCGCAGCGTCAAGCAGAAGCAAAGTCTCAAGTTTCAAGGGAAGGAGAAACCATCTGCATCACTCTCTAGCACATCTGTGCTGATTTGGCTCTGTGAGGACTTGGTTGCAAGCCTGTAGGATTCATCTTCAGAAAGGCTGGTATTAATTGCCGTTGAAATGGGAAGCGTTAAAAGCTGGGTGAAGAAGAGGTGGAAAAAAAACAGGGAAGCTTGGAAATACTATGGGCTGATAATTCTTTCCATCACTCTTGAGTGTATTAACAACATTGATGGTTAAAATTGTTACTGTAGGAGGCCATCTGCTAGGCTTTGCCTACCATGAATTGGGAGGCGAGGTGGAAGTGAACATCGCTGGGGAAGTTTCAAACCAAATCCCAAATCTGAGGCAAGATTCAGATGGTCCTGAAGACCTTCATAAACCTGCATTTCTCACCTGCATTAAAAAATAGAAGTACCAAACCAGATCTCATTCTCTGTATTGTCAACTGCATTTGGGATGGAGGCACCTGATGTACCTTCCAGCTTTAATACTGGCTCACGCCTTGTGCCTTCATCTCTGCTTACCCAATGAAAAAAGTCATGATCAGGGGCACATTTTATCCAGGACTGTTTCCAAGTTGAGCTTCAGAGGGGAATTTAGCCTGGAATAAGATGGGGATGGGGAGAGGGACCTGTGTGAGTCCTGGCCATGGAAGGCCATGCTACCGTATTGACCTGGAAGTCCTATCCTGGAAGACCCCTCGGAGACTTTCACCTTGTCCTTGGGTTTCTCAGAAGTCAGCACTTTGCTTTCACACCTTCCAGCAAGGAGAGCCCTGGCATCATGGGTTGATTCTACTTAAAATGATGCTGTCACTTTTACCCTCATCTTTTACATTTGACATCCCACAGCACCCCAGCAGGAGCATCCCAGCCGACATGCTCCATGTTATTTTCCAGCCCTAAATCCATGGATGCTCAGCTGGTGGCCCCCGCCATACCCCATCAGTATGGGTGGGGGAAAATTCCAAGTCTTTTTGACCTTCATTTTTTTTCCTTGGGAGATGAAACTAATAGTCCCTGCCATCCCTTGCAGGGATGCTTCTGGGATGAATTAGTTAATAGACCAAATCTCACTCGCCTGCCTCCGTGAGGGCAGTCGCCACGTGGCTGAGTCTAACATTTGCCTTTCTGATGACCACAGGGGACTTTGGGTCAGGACAGCTGGGATTTTGCCATGACTTGGGCGGGAGCATCCCGTGGACCCCGCCAGGTTTCGGCCCTTGGGTGGCGAAGAGCAGAGGCTATTGCACAGATGCCACAGATGCCTCCCTTCAGCCCTGTACCGCATAATTTCCAGGCTTGCAGTGCTGTCTCTGCAAAGGTAGATTTGGTTTCTATTAATAAGGGGATAATAGCACGGGAAACCTGGCTAGAGGGTGGCCCGTACCCAATTACAGTGGTCGCTGGGCTACGGCAGCCGCTTCCCTGCAATTATCCCACCGCGCGCTGGTGTAGCGCAGCCCTCTGCATTTTATTCTTAGTAACAGAGCCCTGGGCAAGGTCAGGGGGGGTCCCTGCAGCCAAAAGTCCCCGGCTGTGGGATGCAGGAGCTGAGATTGGGACACCAGAGCCACCTCGGTGTCACCCACCCGTGGAGGGATCAGTGGGGGCAACATAAGAGCGATGTCCCCCCAGGCCTGGCAGATGCAGCCACAAGGCTGGCTGCAAGGCAATGCCCTGTTTTGTCCTTATCCCCAGCCAAGTGGTGCAGGGGGGTCCTGGTGACCCCCACGGGGTATGTCAGCCACTGTGGGGGCCATAGCAATCAGCCTTGGTTTGGGGGGGGCACGAATTCCCTGATCCAGTCAAGACATGGTTAATGGTGGACTTGGTAGTGTTAGGTTTACAGCTGGACTCGATGATCCTTTCCAATCTAAATGATTCTATGATGTAAAACTGGACGTGATGCTTGATCTTGCTCCCGGTATAAAACAGGTTGTATGGAAGCTCTGCTGGTTTGCTCCCACTGGGAGTTGGCCCGTCCAGCTTAGCGAGCCAACGTGGGAATCACAGAGGCAGGAGGAGCAGGGGGTGGTCTGAGGATTGAGATTTGGGGAATCCAGGGTGAGTTTCTTTTCCAGTACTTTCCCTATGCATCTGTAGGAAGCCGCTTTGCTTCTTTACCCCTCAGCTGGGTATCCGTAAACACGGATAATAGCCTGACAGAGGGATGCAGCAAGAAGAAATACATTAGAGTCAGGGAGATGCTCAAAGGCAAGCTACCCAAATCACTCTAAAAACACGGAAGACCCTTCCTAAACCTGTGTTGGTTGTGGGAAAGCGGTGAATGGAAAATATATGTCAAGGATGAAAAGTGATGCTTAAAGGGCAGGAATAAAGCCGTTCTCGTGAGAAAACCCCAGCTCTAGTCTGCTGTTTCAAATTGAGTTTTCAGTTTCCTAAAGGCAGCAGACAATGCTTCACTCAATTCTCTCCCCACTGTCATTAAAACTCGAGTGTGTTGTCTGGATATAGTATTTTGCCCTACCTTAAGAGCTCTAATCTTTTTAGGACCATTTCTTGCTGCTATCTGCAGACACTCGAAAGCCTTCTCGACCACGGAGTGAAATACAATCCCTGTCTTGGGGAGCTTTACCTCCCCTTTGTCTTCTGCAAAGACAGAGGGAAAATAACCACTTAACAAATCTGCCAGGTCTGAATTTTCTCCCCCTTTCCATCTCCCCTTTCGCAGCTATCATTTGTCGTGGGTTGCTTTCTCCCAGTGCCACCTGCCTGTTGCAGGGAGATGGCAAGGAGCCTTTTATTGTTTGCTGAACAATTCCCTGCAATTTGCTGTTCGCTATTTCTTTTGGGCTCCTTTAATCCTTTTTTCACTTGCTGCTGCTTATTTTTAGCTTGTGTGCCATTCTCATTTCTTCCCCCAAACTGTTTGTGTTTTGAAAAGCCCCACTCTGCTGCTGCTGGTACCTTTTTTTGAGCATCCCTGGTTGCCTGAAAAGCCCTCCCTGCTCTCTCCTTCCCCCAGCGCCCTGCCAGGCTGGGTGTTGGATGCAATGAGCTGCCATTCTCAGCTTTCCCAACTTTCCCTGGTTTTCCCTTGGGAGCTCTCCTCCCGCCCTCCCCGGAAATCCACTTTCCCTTCCTACCCAAATCATTTTGCTTTTGTTCAGTGAAAAAACCAGGAATGCCAAGCTCCCAGTGATGCCACCAGCCCAGACCCTGGCATCATCCCAGCTCCTTTCGGTGATTTTACACAGTCCCAGTACAAACCAAAATTCTCTGGCTTGGCCGGGTGCCAGAAGACTGCTGGCGATGGGCTGAGCCAGCCGGCTGCCGGTGCCACCGGCCACGAGGTATGGGCATGAGGTCCAGCATGTGGCACCCCCCCGGCATGGGAAGCATACATGGTGACCCCAACACGGAGCCCCTCGGAGCTTCAGGCTGCCTCTAGTCTTAGGACAAAGCTGAGCCTTAGGCAGGAGCTAGCTCAGGCTGATAGTCTAGCTAAAGTGATGAGTTGGGATTTGGATGAGCTAACTCCAAATTTTGGCTCTACCGTGGGCTTCCTCCACGGCCTTGGGCAAATCACGAAGTCTCTCTGTTCCTTATCTATGCAAACCAAGTCATCTCTTTTTTCTCCCACTGTTTATTCAGAGCGCAAGCATTTAGGGATGGATTGCTCCTTCTTTGGTCTTTTTTTTTTATACAGCGCCTATATGCGGATAAGCATCCCCCTTGCAGCTGTGAGACACTGGTGCAGTATAAATGGTCACTGCAATTAGTAATAGTTGATGATAATTAATAGTAGTAGTAATAATAATAATAATAATAATAATAATAATAATAATAATAATCCCTGCACCTTGCACATAGAAACTTAGTCTGCTCTGAGGATGCTCCGAGCTACTATCTCCAGCAACCAATAGTAGTGGATATTTTTGTACATATGCTGGTAGGGCTATGCTTCATTCCTGTTACTCAGATCTACAGCTGGAGAATTAAAATCCATCCCTTCTCTTGCCTGCGGTCCGGATTCAGAAATTCAAGCAGGACTTTCTTATCCCTACAAACATCTCCTGATCTGCCCAGTTGACTGCCCTGAAGGCAAATAGCAATGTCCAGTTATGTTCTTGAGTTATCCAAACTGTCCCCGCTGTGTCAGCCAGGAAGATGTATTTCATTTCTCCCTGGCGGTCCCGTCTCCTCCCTCGTTAATATTGCAACAAGCATTCCTCCTCAGGAGCACCGCCTGTCCTTCGGGAAGGCTTTGAGCCTCCCTGTTTCAGGCAGGTATACGGCAATTCTGCTAGCTCCATCTTTCACGCAGACACAAAGCCGGTAGCATCAGCTCTGCCTTTTTCATGGGATCACCCAGAAGGTAGATTTATCATCATCATCTTCATTGCTCCTTGCCACTGTTTGTTTTGGTTTTTTTTAGATGAACTGGTGAATTTATGTTGGAAAAGCAACTTGAATTTCCTGACCTCAGAAATGATTAAGAATAGGTCTGGAGACAGTCTCATTTGGGTGCTTTTTTGTTTTTCCTCTAAGATACGCTGGCGGCTGGAGGTGCAACCCCAAAGCTGCATCTTTAATTGCTTTTTTTCATGAACATCACGGCAAATGCACTGTGGTTTAGGAAAAAGAAAGTGGGATCTCTGTTAATAACCAACTGCTCTCGCTGCCACTATCTCAGACCAGCAAAAAAGTTATTTCTGCTGTCTCCTACTAACAAA
The DNA here is from genome assembly GCA_026212715.1 of Elanus axillaris. Lineage (NCBI taxonomy): Eukaryota > Metazoa > Chordata > Aves > Accipitriformes > Accipitridae > Elanus > Elanus axillaris. The sequence goes on along the minus strand of JANZLQ010000079.1, from coordinate 79,457,037 downwards.
CTGATTTTCTCTGTTGTCTTTTGACATCGGATGAGCTCTTGCTCCCATTTCCCTTTAATAAGTGCTATTTTGTTTCTATTATTGCTCAACAGTAAAAACTTTTCCCGGCAACTTTACCAGAAGTAGATTTACAGCTATGAAAATAAACTTGGGCGTGATGAGATCTTGTCATATTATTATCTATAAAGCACCTCACAAGACTTTGTAGTTATCAAGATGTAATTATACATTTAGATTTTTCCATCATTTTTGTTGGGATTGTTTTAAGAGGGAAATGATGAAAACTCCGAAAACCATGCTTAAATATAACTCAGAATATAACCACTATTGACTTTACCCTGGCTTCTTCCAGAAGAAGGGCAGAAAATAATCACCCTGTGCTGTGAGTGCTGATCTGCCTGGAGTGATGTTCATGTTAAGACACATCTTTCGGGGGTTTTTTCATGCACACAGAAAAGGTCGACGTTTCCTGGTTTGAGATACGGTATTTACCGATTCTTACGCGGGACTGGATGTTAATTGTCATCGGAGGCTCTGGGTGTGGGCGAATCATTGTATAATGCCCACACCCTTCGGGTGGCTTAGGGTGCGGTGTTGTCTTTGCCTCACCGTGCAGTTTTCAGATGTATTATTACCCAAAAGTAACACACCCTTCCATGCTTCGTTGTTTTTATTAGGGATCGCTCTGAACCAGCGCTCCAAGCACCTGGCAAAGCTGCCGTTGGATGTAGAGCTTGTAACTTAGGCTTGCCTGGGCTTCCCACTGGGATTCCCTGCAGAGGAGCTCTCACCACTGACGCTTTGCGTTAGAAGCAGGTCAACTGGGGCATCTCAATGGGCACGTTGGCATACCAGTGTTGGCACGGTTAGAGACCACCAGGGACTTGGGCTGATCTTACCTAGGCTGAGCTCCTAGACACAGCTTGCTTTGATGGAGTTTTCCATGATGAGTAGTGGACGGAGATGGAGATGTGGGAAAAGCAGGTATTTCTGTTGGGACTGGACAGGGCAGGAGAGAATTATCCCTTAGCAGAGGACTTCTAGCCTGACCCCTGTTTTAGGGACTTTGGTTGGATTTGCTCCAAGGGCTTCTGATTTTGTGTGCTGTCCTGCCTCAGTTTCTCTCCTCTGTGTGAGATGAGGATCATGATAACTACCCAACTGCTTTTTCCATGTAGTGCAGGCTTCTGATGATGCCCAACATAACCAATTCCTTCTCCAGATGAAGCCTTTTCTTGCAAACTGTTTAGGAGAGAGATGTCCCATTGAAGAGCCCACTTCATACATCTCACATAGCCTTCTGCATAAGCGCACCAGATGTGACGTCTTCTCCCCCCTGGCACAGCCACCATGGTGGTTCTTCCACCGTCTCCACCTGGCCAGCCCTCAGGAGCATCCATGGTGTCAGTGGTGACCTCCCCATCCATGGTGACCCCTTTGTTCATCTCTAGGTTGCTGCCACCTTCTCCAACCACCCAGTTCTCCTTCTGTGGAGGGTTTTATTACTTTTTCTTGCCTGAAGTAGGTGGCTGTATTTAAATGAAACACATCTAAGGCAAACTCGCAGAGAAGTCTCACCTTTCCCCGTGCCACATGATTGAATAGGGGGGCAAAGATGCAGCCCCCTTATTAGAGTAATATAATTTTCCATCTCAAATAGGAACCAGGGATGTTTTAATGATTGGGCTCATTAGATGGACTTTCCACTTAAAGTGTCTGTCTGGCAATTAAGGCTGGGAAAAGCATGACTGATGACCACACCTTCTGTGACTTAATGGGGAGTCTGAAGGCTGATCTTATTATCACACTGATACAGTCTGTGATAAAAAAGAATTTAAGATACTCTCCAGAGATTTATTTGCCCATTAGGAAGCTGCCAGGAGAAGGTTAAGGGAACTTGTAAGGTCAAAGCTGAACAGAGAAAAGTACTAAACACTTGGGATCCAGGTGGGCAGAAACCGGAGGACACTGTTTCTGCACTTTGCTCTGCTACTGACCTGCTACATGGCCTTCACCAAGTCACTTTGTTTCTGGTTTTTTTCCGATGTGGCTGATCATTGCCTTGTTGGGCACCATGGCAGCCCTGCAGATGCTTGATGTCACAGCACCATGGCTTTGCCTCAGTGGCACAAGTCTCTGCTGCCATCCGTGGCCGGAGATGCCCATGGGAAAAAATTGTGTTGAGTGGAAGGAAACACCTACAGTTGGGAGGAAAATGTTGGTGTTTAGAGCAGGGAGCTGACAAAGGGTGAGGCAACATTTCCATTCTCCTCCAAGAGCATCCTCGTGGGTCTTCAGTGATTCCCTAACCTATTCTGTCCGCTTTAAAACGTGACCTGCTGTAATATTTTACTTAAGCTTGGTGTTTAATGGACTGGAACTTATTGTAGAGCTCACTGTGCTGGCTTCAAACCTCCTGTTGGGTACCATTTTACTGACATTAGCTTGCCATAGCTTGTCAGTGGTTTTAACTGTGCTGATGGGTTGAACGCCCCAGGATACAGGAGCCGGCTCTTTCAGCTTTGTACTTCACTCTACCTTCCTTAAGTACAGCTGGGAGAGATAATTCAGCTAAATATGTTTTAGTACAAAGTGAAGTTTTTGATGACAAAAAAACTACCGTGCATGTGGGTCAGTTTTGTCAGATTAATGGGGGAATTGTGGAAAACGGAAGTGTTTCATTTCAGCGTCTTCAAAGTGAAAGTCTTGACTTTCACAGGCAGCGTGATTTGTCTGCCTCAGCATTTCCTGTGTTTTAATTCCCAGAATTTAGGGAAAACATTTTGTTTCAGGCCGAGCAAGTCACTTTTCAACATTTTCAGTTCCAGAAAGGAGAAGCCCTGCTCACTCCCACCCTCCCGCTCCTGAAAAGCTTTCTCTCCTTTGCTCCGCATCCTTTCCAAGGGGGTAGCGCCGACTCCAGCCCCGTCTGGTCCATTAGGAAAGCAAAGAATCCCAGATTTCTCTCATCATCCCTCCACTTCGTCTTCCCTTTGTGCCAAATAGAGTGTTGGGAGGCGAAAAAAACCCCATACATTACTTAGATTTGTGTGAAAACTAAATAATTGAATATGAAGACATTGGCTTTATGTCTTTTAAGGAATCCTTTTGAAGTTTGACTCTTTTGACCTTCGAGGCCCTGCATAATTTTTCCTTCTCCTCTCTCCTCCTCTTTGTTGTTCCTTGCACTCCTGTAATCTTCTCTCCTGCCTGCTTCCTTCATCTCCTCCCACCCTGCTCCACGACTCCACTTATCTGTGCCCCGTGTTTGAAGCGCTCGGTGGCTGGTGCAGCCAGCAGCCTCCTCTCCCCCCACAAGGAGCCTCTCCTACCCACCCTGTGTTCTCCAGCTGGCATTTTACCTGGGCTCTTTCTACCCCCTGAATTGCTTTTTTCCTCCCTTCCATTGGGAAATGTTAAATTAGGAGACCTGCCTTAATCTTCTGGCTGGCCAAGTGCAATACATCCACCCACAGCTTTCAGCAGGGGATGGGCTCTCTTCCCTCTCTCCAGACAGAAGCAGGACTCCACCCTGCCAGGCTCATAGTGTAGCTTCCCGAGCTGAATCCACATCATGTCCAACCCCACTGGCTTCTGTGTTGGCCTCGTGGTCTCCCTAGGGGTGGTCATTGGGGATGGATGTTCCTACACCATCCAGCATGCAGTGGGATCCCAGCATCCCATCAGCAGGCTGTAATGATGCTCTAAAGTCAGAGTTTGGAATAATTCAATAAAAGAGGTTTCAGCCAGTGGAAAAAGATCACTTAGGTAGTATATAAAAATTGCTAGAGAGCTTCAATTTGACCAGTTCGGGAAATGGTTTTCTTTATTTACCAGGAGTCATAGCTTCACTGGGGTGAATGGGAGGACTCAGCTGACTTATCACAGAATGATTTGGGTGGGAAGGGACCTCTGAAGGTCACCTAGTCCAACCCCCCTGCCACGAGCAGGGACATCTCCCACTCGATCAGGTTGCTCAGAGCCCCGTCCAACCTGACCTGGAACGTTCCCAGGGACGGGGCATCGACCACCTCTCCGGGAAACCTCCTCCAGTGTCTCACCACCCTCGTCCTAAAACATTTCTTCCTTCTTTCTGACTTCAATAAGACAAGCAACCTTCTTTCTAAAGATTAAATTTAGCTCTGAATAAAGGTTGGGTACACGTGCACATGCATGTTTCATGGAGGTATTTAGGCATGAGAGTGCTGGTATTGGAGGGGAAGCAAAACTCTCGCCCTGCATTTATCTGGGCAAGGTTTTTGTGCTTGTTCCCCAGGAGGGAGGAACATGGATTTGCTCCTGATGCAGGTAAATACTCATAGTGATTTCACAAGGACTTGAATTCCTTCTGCAGCAAATGTGTGAGCTGAGAAAGGGCAGCAGTGGTTAGTTTTATGAAGAACTGCTCTCCTTTCTTGCCAGGGTACAGAGTTCATTTTTCCACTGACGCATCTCTGACAAACACCCAACGAGAGCGTGGCACGGGGAGCCAAGTGATTGTGTTGTCATGGCAAAGACTAGTGAAAGAAGAGCAAGATTTATATCATGGCTGCTCAGAGGGTTGGAGAGAAAAATGGCCCAAAGCCAGAAGTCATGCAGGCATGGCTGATACAGTCTTCAGTTTTTGCCAAGTGTGGGCTGGTTGGTGGCTTATGTGAAATGGGCTGCATAGTCTTGGTCCAAGTCTTGGTGGGCATGATTCCACATCACAGAAACCAGCCGTACAATTGACACTTTTGCTGACAGTCTTAGCAGAAAGATGAGTTGCTGAATTGGCCCTGAAGATGAAAAAAAAAAAAAAATTTGAATAATTTTGCAGCTAGAGAAGCACTACCTTCTACCAGGGAAGCAAGAAGAGCAGATGACCCCAGAAAGCCCGGCACACATGCACACGACTATGGTGACATGTTTAATTTACCCAAAAGCAATGAGGGAAAGGCTTTAGGTTGCTTTCTGGAGACGTGGCCTCAGGTGCAGGTCCCCTGCGTGCCTGTGGTTGTATTATTTCATGCCCTTTGTACCTCGTCTCCCTATCTGCAAAACCAGAGCACGGAGTCAGAGAGTGGTTTTGGTGACAGGGACCTTTGGAGGCTCCTGGTTCCACTTCCCACTCTAGGTCAGGCTCATGCCTTTGTGGGGGTGAGTTTTGAGTAACTCCAAGGCTACAAATCCCAACGTCTCTCCGGCTTCATGGTTCAAAGCTTGACCAGCCTCTTAGTTAAAAATGTTTTTCTTACATCTGATCTAAACTTCCTTTGCTGCAACTTCTGTCTGAAGCTTCTTGTGCTCTAAGAAGAGTCTAACTCCATCTTCTCTATAGTTATGCATTAGATAGGTAGACGAAAAAATTTGATTCCCCCTTCATGCCCTCTTCTCCGGGCTGAACAAACCTCTCTTCTTACCTTGTGTGCTCAAGCTCCCTAACCATCTTGGTGCACCTCCACAATGACAATGTCTGTCTGGAGAGCCCAAACCGGACACAGCGCTCCAGCTGTGGTCTCACAAGTGATGAATGGAGGGGAAGGATTGCTTCCCTTGACCTCTGGGCAGCACTTTTGTAATGAAACTCTGTGTGTGTCTGGCCATCTTCACTGCAAGGACATACTGCTGGCTCCTGGGCACCTTGTTGGCCACCAGGACCATCAGGTCTTTTTCTCCAAGGTGGCTTTCTGGCCAAACACGAGTGGTTCTTGCTTCCTACCAAGGTGACATGGACGGGAGGTGTCAGGGTCTTGGCAGAGCTCAAAGGGTGAGGAACAGACTGTCCGTGGAATTGCACGGTCTGGAGGATCAGACCGAGTGTGAACTTGGCCAGATTGTGTTGCCAGCTACAGCAATAACCCCCCAAGGCTCAACCTTCTTGTTTAAAAGTGTGAAGACTGTTAACAACTGAGAGGTGAGATGGCTGTAGGAGCAGGAAAGCACTGTAGAAAGACTGAGGATACACTGAAGCACTTTTTTTTGGTCTCAGGATTGTTCTTCTTCAGAGGAGGTGCAGCTCATGTAGCCGCTGCGGTTGCTGATGCGGTACCTGCCCTGTGAATATAAAAGGAAGATTTCTGTCTCCACCGCTGCCCATCCATCACCTTTCACAAGCCTAGAAGCAAAGGAAGAATAAAAGGAATAACAAGAAAATAAAGAAACATTGCAGCTAGAAAGCTATCCTCTGTGTTTCGCAGTTCTATAAATTATGCCCTTCCCTTCCTCTTTAATCGCCAGGCATATAAAATATGCTTGCAGCAGAATCATATTCTTCCCATTAAAGTTTCAGAAGAGAAATACAGGTCCCATCTGCCTGTTTAGCAAAGCAGGGCAGTGCACGACCGTTTCTTTTTTTTTTTTCCCTCAAAATCTGCTTTATGGCAGGAGTTTTCTCTTTTAGGACTGGCCATTTATTTCATTTTCTCATGTCAGCGTGTGTTTTCACAAGCAGCCTCCTCTTTATTCTCACATGGAGCTTTCTCCAATGGCTTCAAACTCAAGTGCACCTAAAGAGCAGAGGTACAACCTGCCCTTGCTGAAGGTCAAAGAAAAATGAAGGTCATTTAGAACTTTAGCAGGGTTGCTAGAGGTGGGTGTCTGCTCTGCAGACACGACAGACACTGTCTGAACAGCAAGAGTTGGCAATAATGAGAAATTCATAAACTGGATTGTTGGAGGCACCCACATGCTTCACTGCCATCCATCCCTGCCTACCTCCAAGGATATTTGTATTTATTTGGTGTTGGTCTGGAGTCAGGATGGGCATGAGATCTTAGGGATGGGTTGTCTGCATGGTGGAGGAGTAAGTGTGGCATCGTCCCCTGCCATACAGCAGCTGTGCCTGCGACTCACCCCTGCAAAGGGCTGGAGGGGAGGCTGCATCTGTGTGCATAGTCCCTCAGTGTATAGGGTCAGATAGTGGGGGGGCTGTATACGTCCAGGCGGACCTATGCCCTCTCTGGTTGTGCATGCCAATGGGGAAGGCTTATAGCTTTTGGAAAGCAGGGATGAAATGAGAGTGCACGACAGCCTCCACTTCTAATTCAGCCCACCAGGTCTTCATAGAATCATGGAATCACAGAATGGTTTGGGTGGGAAGGGACCTTTAAAGGTCACCTCGTCCAACCCCTCTGCCACAAGCAGGGACATCTCCCACGAGATCAGGTTGCTCAGAGCCCCGTCCAACCTGACCTGGAATGTTCCCAGGGACAGGGCATCGACCACCTCTCCGGGCAACCTCCTCCAGTGCCTCACCACCCTCATCCTAAAACATTTCTTCCTTCTATCTGGTCTGAATATCTCCCCTCTTTTAGTTTAAAGCCATCACCCCTTGTCCTATCACTACAGACCCTACTAAAAACTCTGTCCCCACCTTTGTGCTAAGCCCCCTTTAGGCACTGGCCGGCTGCTGTAAGGTCTTCCCGGAGCCTTCTCCTCTCCAGGCTGAACAACCCCAACTCTCTCAGTCTGTCATCCTAGCAGAGGTGCTCCATCCTTCCGATCATTTCTGTGGTCTTCTCGATACCTGTTCTGTGGCTTATCACAGGTTATGTGAGGTATGTGCAAAATGGCTTGAATGATAATTTATAGTGCTGCGCTCTTAGAAATCCCTCCTTATCCAGCAGAAGGACATGTCCCTCTTTTTTACCATAAAGCCTCATTCTTATTCAGCGGCATTCAGAGCAGAGAGAATTCAGAGGACCAGGGCTATGCGGCTGCTTTTTCCATGCCTGGAGATTTACACCGGCACTCCTGCTGCTGTTAAAGTTGCCCTGCTCTAGGTATAAATCAGACCATGCTCTCTTAGATGCCTTACACATTTCCGAGAAGTCATGTGTGATGGCAGAGAGGATCCACTGCAAATTTTGCACTGGCTTTTGGGGCCTGAATGGTGCTGGGAGTATATAACCACAGGAGGACTTATATTCCCCTTTTCTGACGGGTTCACCATAGAAGAGGCTTTTTTTTTTTTTTTTTACCACCTTGGGCAAGAAGCTGTTTGGTTTGATATAGGTTCAAATTTTATTTTTAAGCAAAATATGAGAAATGCAGGAGAGGAAACCGCACTGTGTTCCTTAAAATAAATGGAAGAAAAGACAGAGCTAGAAAAATATTCTCTGATGCACGCACTTCGTGAGCATGTACCTTGGCATACACAGCATTGAGGAGCTCTGGATGTTTAATTGGATTGTATCTTTTCCTCTATAAGGTGCTTTTTATAAGGGTCTGGTCGAGTTCTTGGGCCTACAAAGTCTTGTAGCCTGTCTCTGTATGTAAAATGCCAGCAACTCCCATGGAGCTCTGACTGGAATACCACTGGAAGAGGGAGTGGAAACCAAACCTATCTCATGACCTACCTAAGTGAGCCTGTCACCAAGGCCATGACTCAGGGAGAGAGAAGGGGGCAAGGTTTGTGTATTTTGCCCCCCCATCTACCCTTAAAAGCTCTTCTGTTGCTTCTAGCCTGGTGAAGCAGACGTCTCTCCTGGCTTTCCTTTATTCTCCATGCTTTGTATCCCCTATCCACGCATCCCATTCAGTGCTAAGCCTTCAAGAGCCGTGGAGGGAGACTTCAAATCCTCGTGTTCACCATCCGCAAAGGCTGGAGCCACCAGCATCCACCTGGGCAAGGGGAGCAGCCCTGCTCGTAGCCTCCCGTACCCACATCTGCGCTCCACTCGTGCGCACGCCCACAGCACCATTACCTTATAATTAAGTCTCTTTTTCCCCAACTGGAAGGATTCTGCTATAAACAAGGGTTTTCTCTAACCATAATTGCGCTCGGTGGAGGGCAAAGCTCTGCAATAACTCAGGGCTTTGTTCTGTGTGCAGGGAGCGAGTCCCTCTGCCTATCCTCAGGTATGCCAACAATGCAAGCGTAACTCCCCTCGACCTGACATGAATCTCAGGGCAGGGTTTGCAAATAGAGGTAGCGGTCAAAATGGGGCTTAAGTGCATTTATAAATATTTTGAAGTACCGACTTGGAAAAGGAAAGTCCCCGGCGTGCTGCGGCGCTGGTGTTTCATCGAGCGCTGGTGTGTGGCTTTGAAGTGCGGCGTTGGCAAGCTGCTGGGTTCCTGCCCATTCCTAAGACGGGCTGAATGGATATGTATCTGTATATAAAAACCCACGTAAAATTTAAGACACGGCGTTTAGGCTCCTTTTTGGTGAGTGTCTTCTCGGACAAACGGGAAGAAGAAATTACAATGCTGCAAGGGGTATTTTGCTAATGTGATGCATATATGAAACAACGTAATGTGGATTAGAAATAGCAGAGATGGGAGACGAGGTGGGTGGACGGAGAGGTAGATGTTTCCAAATGTCTGCTTCTGTTCTGGCCCCTTAACTAATGAATTTTCCTCTCCTAGGGAGAATTCACTGTAATACATTTAACCAGAGACTGACATATTTGCGCTGTGAAAGGATATGCAAAATACAGTGAAATGATGGGGAAAGTGGGTTGAAATGTTGCTGTTTTCCCACCCAGGACAAAAAGTATATCTGAAATAGTGTGAGTGATTCTGTATATCTGCTGGTGCTCTTCAGGACATTCCCCAGCACCCACAGCCAGAGCATCCTCCAGTCCTTTGCTCAGGAGGTGGATCAAACCTGCACCCTGGTGAGAAGATGCAGAAGCAGCCATGTGCTCCCCATGCACGTGCGACGCCCTTCTCCATCCCCCAGATACTTGGGATTGCTGTTGTGTTAGGTGTCTGCATTTCTTGTTTTGTGTAAGAGAGCAAGAGCAAAGCAACTGCTCCGTAAGATACTCTGTCTAGGAGCTGAGAGCCAAAACCTCTGTAGGTGTGTAGCATCCCATAGGTTTGCCTGGAAGTTGTAGCCCTTTAACTAGTCTGGCTTAGTTATTCTTGTACCGTTCCCCCTAAGTAGAATACATCAGAGCTGTACAGATGTTGCCTTATGCATCCAGGTGTGCTGATGGGAGACGATGCCTCCCTCCTGGAGGTTCCTGCCTCTATCACTCTGCTGCCGGAACCATCCTCCAGCAGCACCAGCCAAGCTCCCTTCACCCAGCTACCCGTAGCAGTTGGAAGAAACTTGGTTGCTCCTTTTTTCCCAGCAGAAATAGGTATTTTCCTAAGAACAGCCTCAAGGGCAGAGCTGTGAGGAGTAGTTACCTCTGGCCTGACAGTGGATGAGGAGCTGGGGGGTCATTTCTGATGCCTCTGGCACATCTTGGACCAGGAGAGAGAATCTGTCCTCAGTCTTCACGTGCTGTATAGGGGCATATGTAGTCCTCCGTGTGAAAGGGAATCAGCCACCTTGATATAAGCTGCTTTTGCAGTGGTATAGCTGTCCCTGTTCTAGCTTTTGTGCCCATGCAGCTCTTTCTGTAAGTCTCAAGCCAGCTGAAGATCCCATGCCAACGTCCCCATGGTGGCACCAGCTCAGAAGCTCACTGTAGGGTGGTGCAATTCCAATCGCTCTACAAGACTGTCCCGCAGACCGCTGCAACATCCTCATCCTCTTTACACTGGTGCAAATCCAGAATAGCATCGGTTAAATCCCTGGAGTCAATCCATAGTTACACCAGGATAAATAGGAATATGCTTTACTGGGCAAAGCCTGAAAAAAGTGTAAAATCCATCTGCTCAGCTCCAGCAAGGCCAAATTCTGGCTGTAGCCAGTGCCCTGTAATTCAAAGGCTCCTTTGGACATCCCCTTTGAGTCCGGACATGTGAGCAGCTTCCCTTGAAAATGTTTCCTTGTAAAGCCTTTGTGAACTTGTGCATGCATTGATGTTATGGTTATCGCACATGTAATTACATCTGACATTGTAATGACAGCATGGGGAGTTCAAAATGTAACAGTAAATATAGTTGTTAGGGAGAAAAAAAAAATCCCAGCCCATCATCCTGAATGCCTCTTCACGTCATGGGAGAGATGCAGACAGACTCCAAACACCATCAGCATTTCTGGGTTCCAGTTGGAAACTGCCTGGAGTTCAGGAGACGCCAAAACAAACAGCTGAGACTGTCTCTCTTTACATGGCAGAGCTGCATTTTCTTCTCCTTTTCCCTATTTTTTTTTTCTTTTTGAAGGGTCACCCCTCTAAAATCCCTAAGAGGGGAGAGGCTGGGATTTCTCCCTGCTTGCTCGGGCTGTTTTTGTAGCCGGAGGCTTGATGCACCCCTGATCCTGCCCTCACACCCAGCCAAGAGCTGAAGCCTGACTCGAGCCCTGGTTATTTTTGAATGCTGTTGGTTTGCAATGCTGTATTGAAGGGTCATTTGCCAATTCCATTATAAGCCTCATTTACAACTCAGCTGTTTTAAATCAAATCAGACTGTGAGTTGGCATGCGTGTGTAGTCAGCTGGGACGTAGGACTTCCTTGCTCGGGGGCCCGATCCTGCAAACCCCCTCCTTGCTGGCAGAAGCATCGGTTGAAAAATTAATCCTATTGATTTTCAATATTTTTTTCCATGCGTTTGAGCTGAACCATTTAAGCAGGAGATATTTTTCTTTTCCTTCTTCCAGGTTATATCCTGAGGAGAGCTCAGATGGTTTTTTTCTGTTGGTCCTCCATCAGCTTTGACTATATTTACCGAGCTGGGCATGGGTGGGCCCCACCAAATCGCACAGATTGCTCGGGCGGGTGAGGCTTTGCAGGATCAGGACTGAGCTGACAACTCAAATACTGTTTAGCTTTCTAGCGGGTTGGCAGAGAAACCAGGGGCTTCGCTCACAGAAGGAGCTGAGATACAAATGAGATCTGAATCTGACCCCTGATCTTCAATTAAATTGCTCTGTAACCTTGAGAGCTGGATTAAATCGTCCCCTGAAGATAGGGAGTTGCCGCTGGATATTCGGTGCTTGGGCCACACAGTAAGGTTATGCTCATATATTACCTGTGGTCTTCAGAGAGCTCATTAGTTGGTTGGTTTACGTACAAGAAGCCTGGATGAAAGTCTCATCCCCCTTCCCTGAGTGTCCTCCACCGAAGCCCAGCAGTATTTCCTCGAGAAACGCCCAGCTCAGGGGTTAGAGATGTGATGCACCTTGCTGAGCTTTCAGTGTGGTTGGGACCTGTGATTCAGAGAAGTGTTGGCTTGCAGAAAAATGATCATAGAATCACAGAACGGTTTGGGATGGAAGGGACCTCTGAAGGTCACCTCGTCCAACCCCCCTGCCACCAGCAGGGACATCTCCCACTAGATCAGGTTGCTCAGAGCCCCGTCCAACCTGACCTGGAATGTTCCCAGGGATGGGGCATCCATGATGCTCCGCGTCGGGTCAGCAAAGGATGGGGAAATGCAATATTCACCCCTCTGCGGTGGAGCTGGGGCTGTAGGTGACTCTAAGGAGACACTCATCTGGGTAAAAACTGGGGGCACTGGGTCCCCTCTCTGAAGTCAGGGACTTGAATTTCTGTCCTGTGTTGGGGTTGACTGCAGCAGCACGGCCCAAGCCCAGGAGAAGACTTCTGCCCATGGTACGGGTGATGGGGTTGTGGTGCTGGAGGGGTCGTGTCTTTGCAGGCTGGAATGCCGTCACAGGATGAGATGCTCTGCAGAGGCACCTTCCATGAACATGTCTCTCCAAAAGCCACTTTATGTCCATGTGGGAACTATTCTGGCCCGGCTGTAGCAGGGAAGCTCATGTGCTTAGAGCTCCAGGACTTAAATGGCAATTAAAAATGAATGAGGCTGCAAAGGCTCTCATGAGACCCAAGCAGAAAATAACATTTTGGGTGATGCCGGAGGAAAATAGACCCATATATCTGAGGTAGTGCTCTCAGAAATACCCGTGGGACTGCGAGCCTAACAAACACCAATGCAGTGCAAGCAGCAGAGAGCACTGTCGGAGGTGAAAGGTGAGGCTGAGCTTGCGTTATGGGGCTTGGTCCAAAGCCAGCTGGGTTTTAGAGACGTGCTAGCTCCTGAGGTTGTCCTTGGGAGAGGTAGGATGAGGCTCCTGCCGCTGCCGTGGTGCAAGGCTGCAGATCCCTTGGCCACCTGCTGGGTCCAATGGCAGGCATGTCTTGGCCAACGCGTGGGGATGGGGGCTCCTCCTGGAGGGATGACTTTTGGAGAGGTGTCAGCAAGAAAATCCCCGCAAACAGGGTTGTGCATGGCTGGGGATGCCCGGCAATGTGGCGGGGGAGCCCGGGGAGGGTCCGGAGGAGCAGTCCTTCCCAGGCAGGGGGTTAGAGTGCAGCCGCTGCCAATGCCACCGTCAAGCTGAGCCTCCCACCCCACCGCTTCTAGAGCCTGCCCATACCTGCTCCCAAGCCGATATTAAGCCTGCTCAAACACTGCACCGCCTTCTCCTCGCATTGTTTTCTGTACCCCACACCCAGCACCAAAATAGCGATAACCCCCCCCTTCCCCACCCTCCCGCGGTGACTCAGGCTGGCGAGCAGGCACACATCTGCTTCTGATTTAACGTGCTAGCGCTCTGACCCTTTTATTTTTATTCCCAAAGTCCTCTCGCCGATGGCTTTCTCTCTGGGAGCAAGGGGAAGGAAGAGAGGGGGGAGCTGGATCCCCATCCTTTGCCCCCTGCTTTTTGGGGGGCACCCAAAAATGAATTTTATTTTATTTTGGAGCTGTGTTTTCGTGCAGGCTGGTGACAGCCTTACCCGGATCCGCGTCCAAGTCCCTCGCAATCCTGTCCACTCCGGAGGGACGCCAGCCAAACCAGTTTTCCATGGTTAAGCTGGGCACATTTTTCCGCCGTGGCGTTTTTTTTTTTTTTTTTTTTTTTTTTTTTTTTGGTCAGGAAGCAAACCCACCCAGTGTGTGCGCGCCGTTCAATAGGAGCCTTTTTTTAATTTCTTTTCCTTTTTCTGGCTCCAAAGAAGAGCAGAACCGAGAGGGAGCGAAGCCTGTTCTCCCAGGAGAGTTCAGAATGGGAGGAAATGGCTTTTTTTGCTATTTTTAAGGCTGTGCTGGAAGGAGGTACCCACCACCAATGGGCTCCTGGGGTTGTAATGTTGTGCGCTCATCGGGATGTATCCTCTCTCAATATATCGTATATATCCCCCTATAGCAGTTGAGCAGGCTGAGCAGTTTGCACAAGGGGAAGGTGATGCTGGAGGAGAGCGGCTGCAAACACACGGGCAGAAATGCCACCAACAGTGTCATGTACCTTGTGGACCTTCACCCAGGTCATGTCAGAGATGCTGAAGGGACCAGCAACCTGATGTTCAGCCAGACCAGCTCTGGCCTGGGTGGGTGCATCTCTGCTGGGGACTTTCCTCTTGCTCTCCTTTTTTCCTCTTTTTTTGGTTTGTTTTTTTTTTTTTTTTCCTTTGCAGAACACGGCGTGGGAGGGGGGACGTGTCACTTGAAGTGTGAGTTCCCATGAGAGTGGGGTGGTTGCAAAGGATGACTTGAAACTCTTGTTTCCCTCTCCCACAGGATTTCTATGAGCACGCGCACACACATATGTGTATGTATGTGTGTGCGTATAGATTCATAGGAAGGGGAGATACTCAGCAAGGATCATTTCCCATACCAGTGACACTGCATTTAAAAGTCCCCTAAATGCTGGGTCACGGCCAGGAGAGCAGCAAAGCTAACACAGGGTCGTGCAGAGAGGGACTGCTGAGGGTTTCCAAGGAAAAAAAAAAAAACCATAACTAACTGGATATTGAGAACCTCCAGCCTTGCAGCATCTCCTGAAACTTCAGCAGATAGGAGCAGAAGGGAGCTGATCTCAAGCACCATCTCCTCGAGGTCCAGAGCTCCAAGGAGCTGCTTGGAGGAGGGGGGACAAGGCTACAAGAAAACACTGTGGTCAGATGTGACCACCCTATGAAGTCCCCTCCCACAATACCTGCCTAGACACTGTGGTTAATTAATTTGCCCCTGCTTTGTGCATAGATGTAGCCCTCAAAACACCATCTGGAGCCAGGCTGTGCCTTCCATGTAGCTCCACTAATTGTTCATGTTTATTTGACCATTTATCACTGGGATCCCCCCTTGCCAAAACCCGCTCAGCACATCAGATGGGACTTGTCATGCGGCATGCAGACCTAATCAAGCTGCTACTCAGAAGTGACCCAGAGCTCCTGATTTTGGAGATTTATATAAACTCTGAAATTGGGAAGCGCGCTGGGTAATTTAGAGAAGCCAGAAGGAAGAAACCAAAGTGAAAACGTGGCCCTTCAATTACAGGAGGCATTGAATTCTACTCTGGCCCTGCCAGAGCTCCTATTTCGATTTATCTGGGGCCCAAGAACTGGTTTCAGGGAAACAGGAGAGCGATGGGGCTTGGTCCTGGTGGTGTGATGGCATCTTCCTAGCATTAGTCCTGCAGCGTGCAGAGCTGTGGAGTGGCAGGTCCCTACGGGCTTGCCCAGAGGCAACGTGTTGATCCACCAAACTTCACACCAGAGTCTGGGAGCTCATTATAAAATGATGCTCAGGTCAGGCCAGGGTAGGAGACCTTGGGGGAGATCTAAGGGGATTCTGGGGCTTTTTGGATACCTGGTGCCTGCCGTGATGAGTGACGAGGGAGAGAGGAAAGGAGCTCAACCTGTTCACCGTCACGTCCCAATGGAGGGGCCAACTTGAGCAACAAGCCCATAGAGGAGCTGAGGCCAGGAAAAATGGCCTTAACTTAAATACCCCATGGACCGGGGTTGGGTGCTGGTGGCCACGGAGCAGCAGCAAATTCCCATTACAACAAGTAGCACCCGACCATTCAGCTCACTGGGGGAGAATTTGATTCATAATTTGCTATTTTGCCTGATTGTATCTCTACATAAAATTGTTGAAGTACAGGGTGCCCTGTGCAGTCTCTTGGTATCTGGAGCTAACCTGCAGGGATAGATGTGCTGAGATGCACAATATTTGCTGCATTGTATAACTAGCCTTTGAAAATTCTTGAAGGTGCATTCACAAAGGGCATGGGAGACTCTTGTGCTCTCCAGTTTCTTTTATTTTGGATTTCCTGATGGGAATTCAGGTAAAGATGGCTTTCTGATGGCCTGCTTAGAGGAAACTAGTAGTTCCAGTCCAAAAAAGTCAGTTTTATATAGTATGTGAAAATATGTATGGTTCACATGGGCTCAACTTGCCAGCCAGATGTTGATAAGGATGAATCCTTGCAAGCCCAAGGATTTTGTTTAGAGATTAGTATTACTATTGAAAAGTCCAGTTAGTAATGTAGAAATACCAGGCTGAAGGTCACCTGTGTGATCTCAATCCCTGAAGCAGAACCACTTTTAATTATGTGACTAAACCATGCTCGACTTCCGGGGCTCTTCCTTCGGGTAGGAGCCATCTCACGCATCCTTGGCTCTGTGGAGGCTGGCCAAAAAGGGTTGGGCTGTCCCCCTGGGGCTCCTTGGCCATCCTTCTCCTCCCAGCATCGGTGGGAGGTCCCCATCCATCTCCACGTCGCTGGGGCTCTTGTTGGCCGCTATAGGCAGCCTTTGCTCCGGCGTCCTATGGAGCATTCCCTTAAATGGTACTGACCTGCTCTATTTATGGAGCTGCTTCCTTGCCAGGAGCCACATGGGGTGATGCCACCCCTGCACCCCTATGGGACTTCCTCCCCATCCTTGCTCCAAGTGAGCATCTTCCATGGCGAATGTGACCCTCTTTGCATCCTTCCTTGCCAAAGCATCACTTTGGGAACCTTTGCCCTTTTCTACTTTGTCCAGATCTAAGCAAAATCCAGGTGGGTTGTTTTTTGAGGAGGGATCCTCACATTTGGGTGGATGAGCTTATTATGTACCTCTTAAAAAACCAAACACCCCCAACTTTCCCAGCTCAATCCCGTACTCCCCAAGCAAGCCTGGTCCCAAGGGGAAGGCTGGTCTCAGTTATTAGAGGCTGGGGCGGGTGCCCAGCCCAGCAGTAAACCTCTGGTGTGCTATTGCTAGCGAGCCGGTTCCCTCCCACAGTATCCTCTTTTGGTCTGCAAAGCGGCTCATCTCCTTCAAAAAACCAATGATTTTCCTTGCGAGGGAGGCAGTGGTTGGTGTCACCGCGTTTTCCTCATCGTTTCGGGCATCTCGCAGGGAAGTGATTGAAAGGCGAGGAGTGCGCTCTGCCCCACCTTCCCGCCGGAGGGGAGAAATGCTCGGTACTGGGGTGGGTGGTTTAATAACACGTTCTTCTGGAGACAAGGTGTTCAGAGAGGGGAGGTGTGCTTAAGGAAATATTTGCCTTTTTTTAGGTTTTACATCTTCCTTTTTTTTTTAATTAAAAAAAAATTAAAAAACCCACCATACCTCTCTGCCTGACTTTCAAATAGGCTTGAGGGATCCCAACTCCTTCTTGGTATGAAAGAATTCCAAATTGGAGTCAAGTGCTTGGCCAAGGCAACGGTGTCATCCCCGTGGGGCTGGCTTTGGGTGGGGTGTCAACGTGGGTGGCTCCGCTCAGGGACATTTGCACATTTGACCTTGTGCAAAATTGCTCAAGGTCATGGAGCAATCGGCAGATACGGGAACAGACCTCCGGCATCCCTATACCCCGAAAATAACAACACAGCTACGGAGCAGGAGCTATCAGTCACTGGTCAGCGTATCCCATAGAAAGTAGCTGTAATATTTTGACAGATGAGGGTAATCTCACATGCACATCTTAATTGCCTCATTATAACGAGGCACAAATAAACCTGGGAAAAAAACCAAAACACCTATATTTACGGGCTGTTGGTTGTAGCAGGCAGCTCTACGTACATGGGACCATGGGTAGATCTAGAGGGAGAGCAGTCAGGCCACCCCGGGTGCTGCCTCCGCTCCCTCAGCCTGGAGCGGGGATTGGGAAAGAGGAGCGGGTAGGAGAGGGGCAGAGCCAAAGCATCTGCCCCTCGTGGTGCCGAGAGCCCCAGGCAGGGGAGGGAAGGAGTTGGTGGTAGAAAATAAATCAAGATGGGGAAAGCTCTTGAGACCTCCTGCTGAGTCCCTCTCCTGCGGCGGGCAGCAGGCTGGGGCGGTTGGGGATGCTCAGCGCCCCGAATCCAGGTCCAGCCACCTCCGGGATACTTTGCTGGATGGCCTCATGCTTCAGATGTAGAGCTTGAATCCCTCCTGGGGTTTTGTACCTGCAGGGACCGAGCATGAGGGATGCTGTGTTGGGGTGGCAGGATCCAGCCGAGGTGGGGAGTGATGGTCGGGGATGCTGAACCCCAAGCTTTGTGCCTGAGCTTGCACCCCAAAGCCCGCTCTGTGCACAGGCTGGGTGAAGGGAAGAATTGGAGACACCGACGTTTTGCCTGGAAAAATGTCATTTTGACACTGGTAGCAGGCAGAGATCAGCTGGAGCCTCAGGCTCCTTCCTCTGCTGTGCTGTATGCAGAATGAGCACGGCCTGGGGGGGTCAACCTCTTTGCACTCCCCAGCTTACCCTGGGGCACCCCCATATCTTCGGGTTGGCCCTCCTGGGGAGAGTAAATATGGGCACACCGAAAAGAAATGTAGTCAGGAGCCAGCACTTCCCTGCAGGGAAAATCATAACAAAGAGAAGGCCAAGCAATGCATGTTTTAAGAGGAGGTGCGCCGAAAATCTCTATACAAATAGCAAAATATAGAAATATAAAAAATATATATGTAAAGTATAAAAATATACATATATAAAATATACAGATATACAAATATTAAAACATACACATCTAAAAATATTAAAATAATAAATGATACATGTTGTAGTAATGACGCTGCATGCCAGCATGCAATTAAAGCCCAAAATTGCCATCTCACAGCTCAGACTGGGGTTGTGAAGCGTTGTCCCCACGGATGGAGCTGATGGGAAGGGGACATCCCTTAGCCCCGAAGCAGGAGCCACGCGTTGCATGGGCCTGGCAGCCTTTATCTCCTCCAAGGGCCCAGCTTCGCAGGGTGTTGTCGCCGGAGATGAGGAAGGAGATGGGATAGGGAAGTGCTGATGAGAAGCCTTCAGAGGCGACAGGTCTCCTGCTCCCGGCTTTGGGCAATACTGAGACCCAGGGGCAGGATCCTGTCCTGCCTCGGGGCTGGCACATCTTTCCCAGGGCTCCTCCAAGCTGTGGCAGTCCTCCATTTCCACTCATACAAATGAATATAGGCAATATTAGTTTACTTTATCAGTTTTCTATACCTATATCTCTATAATCTACTGAGTATACTTCTATTTTTTACTTAGCACAGTGGCTAAATGAGCATTTCGCCTCTCTCTGATAATTCGGTTTTATATTACTGGTTTTCAGAGGCTGTATTATACTGAAGGATTCTTAAAGTTAAAAGCCGACGTGAGAATAAAGCAACCACAAAATAAAAATAAAAAATAAGAAGGGGCTTTTGAGCAGCAGAGTACCCTGGATGAGCTTTGGGTCACCCAGGGAGCGCATATAGCAGATGGTTTATAATATTGCTGCAGTCCCTGGCTCGTATCTGGGTTGTATCACCCACGTTCAGGCAGGCAGTGAGGTTAAACCTCATTGCTAAGACTCCTGCCTGCATCTGCCTGCATCTGCCTGCATCTGCCTACGTATCTCCGTCACGCTGGTGCGGTGGTCACCGCCCTGAGCCAGCAAAGCACTGTCCTTCCAAAACCCAGAAGGTTTTTCACCCCAAAAGGGGGCAAAGCTCAGCTTTTCCCAGTCCCCTCTTTTCTCCTGTTGCAGCCTCAGGTGCTCGGCACGTGCCTGCAGGCAGCGCGGGGGGAAGCGCTCCTGTAACCGAATAGTATCTCCCAGGATCATTCTTTAATAAATGGGGCTTTTCATGGCAAGAAAGTAATGAATGAGTTTTAAGCGTGCCCCTAAATGCAATGTTTCAAGACGTCATCTGCAGAATACATTTATTTTCGGTGCCCTCCACCCTCCCCCCACCCCCCCACCACACACCCCGATTTATTTTAACAATGCTGTAATTTTCTATCATAAAAT
>JANZLQ010000079.1:79423673-79436847 GCA_026212715.1 Elanus axillaris | reverse complement strand
CCCCCATTCAAATGACATGAATCACCTTCAGTTTTGCCAGCATCCTGTTATCGGCTTGCCTAAGTGCTTCAGTTAACAGAATTGCATCTCGAGAGGACCAGGAGGGGAAAAGAACAGAAAAGGAGTCCATTTCCCCCAAAAGGAGCTGTACATCATTTTAGTTTACTCCCTGATCTCCTAATTCCATTTTTTCTTGCTTTCTTGCTGCCAAGTGAATAATCCATAAATTAGGGAGGATGGAGTTTAGTGTCCAGAAAAAACCTCCATAAAAACAATTGTCAGGGTAGTCTAATACTGTCCTTTTCTGATCTTTTGCACTTTGGGTGATCTGGCAATAAAAGATCAAAATAGGTTTGTAGGAAGACACGTCCCTTCATGCCAGGAGTTCCTTTAACACTAATGCTCCTTGAAAACAAAAATAAACGAGTGGAAGATAAATACAGCAATAGAAATTTAATTGCTCTTGCTTATTATTAAGGATACAGAGCCCTAAAAAGGAAGTTGTCTTTTCCTCCCCAGCTCCGGGGTTATTTATTATCTTACACTCCACTTGAAGAACACATCGGATTTACTTTCATTTATTGTCGATTTTCAAGGAAGATTTGATACGATCGGGCTGGTAGAGGAGCGTAGCTAGTTAACATGGTTAAGCACAGCACACTATAATGAATCAATTTGTTTCAGACAACAGACATAATTAGCGTGGAGCTAATGGACATACCACGGGATGCAGGGCTGGAGCATCATCCCTAGGCTGAAAATGGCAGTGGCTGGAGCTGGGGGGTGGTCAGAGAGGTGTAAATCCCTGTTCCCTTCCCCACCTCTGGACATGGGGAGGTGGCTGGAGAGGGCTTCCCATGGTGGGGGTTGCCCTCCAGCCCCCCTGCAAGGTTTCACTGGCTCAGGGATGGCTTGTCCTCCATCCCGGCGTTGCTCCCACCAGGCTGGTGGTCTGTAACCCTCCCTCAAGGTGTGCTCCATCCGTCTAGGTCACACCATCTTCCCAAGGCCTTGGCTCGCCGGCTCCCACGCAGCGACTGTTTGGCAGCGCTGATTAGGTGTGGGGGAGATATCTGCAAGGTCTTGGCTGGAGAATGACCCTGCAGAGGGAGGAGAAGGGAGACGACGTTCCTCTTTCCACGGGAATATTTGCTGCGGATTCCAATCTACAGCTCCCCATCCTCCCCTGGGGGTCACTGGCTTGTCAGCCAAGGTGAAGCAAGGATTTCACTGGACATCCTCCATCAGGCCAGGCTCTTGCCATCCCCAAAGGATGGAGGCAGGTGGTAGGGTGGGAGCTAGCCCCTCACCGTGAGGTAGACCAGGTCCCCACAGCTGGTGGGAAGGAATTTTGGAGTCAGCATGGCCAGAAACCAAGCAGGGAAGGACACCCGGGATGTGGCGATGGATCCTGGGAGAGATGCAGAGGTGGCGTGGGGTGGGACTGGGAACCTCCCTGATGGTCTCAGCCTTGTGAAAGGGGCTGGAGTGGGGCTGGAATTTTACTTAGGTGTACCCAGGGCTCTCTCAGAGATGAAGCACTCAGCTGTGAACTGTCTACCTGCAGCAGGGCCACGAGCCGGGGCTCGTAGAGGTGACACTGCATGAACACATGCTCTGTGTCCTGGGACTTTCCAAAGGGTTAGTGTAGTCAAAGTTATTCCAGCTGTTTGATGTATTCTGTGTGTGATGGGATTAATGTATTCATTGCCTGCTGGAGGAAGTCACTTTCCTTTCCTGGGATTTGTCATGTGGAAGGGCTGCTGGAGCCACACTAAAGAGGAAACATCTTACAGATAAAAAAAATGGCAAAAAAAATCAGGTTTTCCTTTTGGGTGTGGGCTTTTTGCTTCCGAATTTCCCTTTGAAGCTGGAGCTGCTCTAGCAGGGGAAGGTGTCTGCCAGATGCAGAGGGCATTTGACACCATGCTAAAAAGTCCAAACAGGATTGGGAATGGAGCAAGCTCAGCTCATGCGTGAAGATAGCAGACAGCCATCTGCCTCTGGCCAGGCCCTTGCTCCCTGGTTGTCTTTGAGCGTTCAGGTACACTGTGACACAGAGCTCCTCGCTTGCCTCCCCCATTCCCAGATCCCTTGGGAAGACTTCCCACATGCTGAGGTGACATGAGACAGCTTCCAGGCATGAAGTAGCAGGAGGACACAGAACTGGAGACCTCCTGCCCCATAAGGACGGCTCTCCTGCTGCAGCAAACAGCCATGACCAGCAGTCCCTCCTATGTGCGACATCCAGTTGTACCAGTCCCAAAACCAATTGCGTAGAGGAGACGGGTGCTCCCTGGCTCGTCTTCTTTAAGTGGTGCAGGTGCTGGCATTTGGCAATGTGAAGCAATATAGCATCACCCTTTCCCCACATAGCACCTGACAGGGCAAATCCAACATGGGCCTGGAAAGATGTTGGCTCTGGGAGGATGTGGAAGAAACACGATGGGGAGGGAGTCATTACACAAGGTTCCTGGGGGAGGGATGTGAAAGAGAAGAGGGAGCTTGTGGTGGTTACGAGAAAATGAATAGGCTAGGAATGGAGAAGAGATGAAAGGAGACAAAGAAGGAGACCAAGTGATGTGGAGGGAAGCAGAGGTTAAATCACAGAGGACCTGGAAGGAGTTGAAGGTGACATGGAGATGCACTGGGGTGGTGCAAGCAGGAGGTGATTACAGAGGTCCAAGTGGGGTAAGGGGGAGAAGGACATTGAGAGAAGGCAGGGTCATTTTGGTGTAACTGGTTGGGAACCCCCTGCTAATTCCCTACTGTCTGTGTTTTGTCCTAGGGCACTAAATGAGAATATGGCCAATGGCATTGAGGATCTTATCGGGATCCCATTCCCGAACCACAGCAGTGAAGTCTTATGTGGTTTAAATGAGCAGCGGCATGATGGTCTCCTCTGCGATGTCATCCTCATTGTACAGGACCAGGAATACCGGACCCATCGGTCCGTCCTTGCTGCGTGCAGCAAGTACTTCAAAAAACTCTTCACTACTGGCACTTTAACAGACCAGCCCTATGTTTACGAGATTGACTTTGTCAAGCCTGAAGCACTTTCTGCCATCCTCGAGTTTGCCTACACCTCAACCCTCACCATCACCACCTCAAATGTCAAGCACATCCTCAGTGCTGCCAAGATGCTGGAGATCCAGTGCATTATCAATGTATGCCTTGAAATCATGGAGCCTGACAGAGAGGCGGAAGAGGAAGATGACAAGGAGGACGAAGATGATGACGAAGACGAAGACGAAGATGAGGAGGAAGAGGAGGAGGAGGAAGAAGTGGAAGATTTTGTCAATCAGGAGAATCTAACTGATGTCCAAGAAGTAAGCTGTCACCAAAGCCCTTCTAAGTCTGATCTTACCGAAGAAGCATATTCAGAAGCACCTAAAGACTTTCCAAATCACTACCCAGCCAATAACTCCTCTGGACACTTGGGCGTGATACGAGACTTCTCCATTGAGTCCTTGCTAAGGGAAAACTTGTACCCTAAGGCGAACATCCCAGAAAGGAGGCCAGCTCTCTCTCCTTTTGCCCCTACCTTCTTCCCCCATCTATGGAATGGCGATTTTAGCTCCTTCTCCCAGCTCGAGGAGCCACAAGTAGACAATGGCCCCTTGGATCTGGTGATCAAAAAGAGGAAGATCAAGGAAGAGGAGGAGAAGGAAGATCTGCCTCCACCTCCTTTCCCTAATGACTTCTTCAAGGACATGTTTGCCACCACCCCAGCAGCTCCCTTAGGGCATATTAAGGCAGAGACTGACTATAGCGCTTATCTCAATTTCCTAAGCGCTACCCAGTTTGGAGGAGTTTTTCCCCCGTGGCCCCTGGAGGAAGAGAGGAAGATAAAGCCCAAGGCATCCCAGCAATGTCCCATCTGTAACAAAGTCATCATGGGAGCTGGCAAACTGCCCAGGCATATGAGGACGCACACGGGAGAGAAGCCGTATATGTGCAATATCTGTGAAGTCCGCTTTACCAGGTGTGCATTGGTTACCTCTGCCATGTGTGGCTGCGTGGGGGGGTGGCTGGAGAGACCATGTCATGACCCGTGGCTGATGCCTAAGCTACACATCTCTTTTTCTCCCCAAAAGTAGCGAAGAAAGCAGGGCATGATCTCTATCCATTTGGGAAAAAAAAGGGAGGAAGGGAGGGTGGAGGAAGAAAATGAACCTACTGATTTTGGTGGGTTGTGGATCACATCCACAACTCACTGGATCCATCCCCTCACTGGACAAAAGCTTAAATAAGTAACAGGATATTTTCAACCCCACCATAGTTCACCACAGTTGGACCAGAGGGAGCTGGAAAACAGATGGTCAAACAGCCAAGGAAGCTTCATCTCTAATGTGCTGGGACATGTGTTGAGTTGGGAGGGCCATTTAACTGTGGGATGTAATTAGTTTGGGTTTGCACATTTTGGCATCTGTGTAGACCACAACCAAGTTGCACATGTTTAGACATGACAGTGTCTGGGCTTTCTGAGGCTGGAGCAGTCCTAATTATTATACATTAGTAGCAAGGTGGGTGTCAGTCCCTTTTCCCAGGTAACAAATGATAGGATGAGAGGGAACGGCCTCAAGTTGCACCACGGGAAGTTTGGATTGGATGTTAGGAAAAATTTCTTCACCAAAAGGGATGTCAGGCGTTGGACCAGGCTGCCCAGGGATGTGGTGGAGTCGCAGTCCCTGGAGGTATTTAAAGGATGCGTAGACGTGGCGCTTAGGGACATGGTTTAGTGGTGGACTTGGCAGTGCTGGGTTAATGGTTGGACTTGATGATCTTAAAGGTCTTTTCCAACCTAAATGATTGTATGATTCATCACCCTGAACGCTGGCTGCCCAAGAACCTGGCACCTTGACTCCATCTGTGGTCAGTGAAAAGAGATCAGCACCCTCGGAGAGGTAGATGAGAAAGGGATGAGTGAAGGTGTCATCCCTGAGCACAAAGACAACCGCAGGGCTTAGCTAAGGCAACTAAATTTTGGGTATCTCGAGTTAGGTGAGACCAGCCCTAACATGGGCTGCTCCAAGGCAGGCATGACCAGCGAGATCCAGCCCTCGTACCAATTCCCAGCCTTTGCACCTCTCTTCACCCCAGCGGACCCCTCAACGGTAATAAATTGGAGCAGGCTACGCAAATCTAATGATACAGCCTGCAACCTTTGTCTGAAAAGCTGGGCAAATTTAATCGGTGAGCAGAGACAAATAGATTCCTGGACCTGCTCTTGCTGGGTATAATTAATATCTAATGAGTACAATCTTTACCATAATAATAAAGCTTTCTGACAAGAGCATGGTATTTCAGCTCCTGGCTGCGTGTGAGAGAGCTCCTATTAGGCTGGAGCGAGGAAACCAGAGGAAAATAATATGCACAGTAGGCAAAGGCGAGCTCCTGACAATGGCCGGACACCTGGGGTGCTCCTGCATTCAGCCTGTCTTTTCTTCTCCCATCCCTGTGATAATATTCAAGTGGAAGTTATGCAGATGATGAGGATTTGACCTGAAAATAAATTTCCATGCTCCCCTCCATTAACGCAGCAGACACCGTATTATAATGCGGGGAGCATCAAGCCTCGGGCGAGTGTATGTGACGTGAGCCGGCTCACCCTGCGTATTTGCAGGGGAAAGGCCACCGCCCGGTGCTAATTCCTGCCTGCAGGAATTTGGATCTGGCTCCTGCTGGTGCTGCATCCCCAGGTTAGCGCTGGGTTGTCACCTCCGCACAGGAGGAGCGGGATGGGTTCAGCCCGGTGAGTGTGGCTGCATCCCGGGCTGGAGGGACCACCTGGCCAGCCCCATCCTGTCGTCCCCGTCGCTCTCCAGGGTGTGATGCTGCGGGTGCTAATTGCTGACGAGGAAATAGCTTGGCTTGACCTGTCACTGGCACCTTCCCTATAATGGGAATGATGGAGCTGAGCCCTCCCAGGAGGCTCCCAAAGTCCTTTACAGGCAAGGGCAGCGTTGTTGGCTTCGTTTGGGGAAACTGAGGCACAGAGAGATGTTGGTACTGACTCACAGTCACTGCGAGGTTAGTAGGGGGGTTCAGGTGGGAATTCAGGTGTCCTGACCCCTAATCCAGACAGGTTAAATCAGCATCTTGGAGGTTAAAAGCTCCAGGCAGAGATGGTTTAAGTGTGGCCCGCTACTAACACAGGGTTCAACCCGACAGCTTCTACATCCCCCCAGATGCTCAACAGGTTCTAAATACAAAGCACAGAGGTAGGAGGACTTTAACCCAAGAAAATAATCACAAAGAAAAGTGGGACTAACCCAGCGGTGCAGTCTCCCATCATCATTCACGAAAATGAATCTGTTTGTTTGGGTCACCCTGCACAGAGCTGAAGGCTGGAGAGTTTTTTCCTTCTTTAACACCCTGAGCAAAGTGGAAATTTCAAAACATTGGTTTATTTTTAAACGTATTTGGAAGTATTTTGAATAGCATGCTGCTGTTTGGTTTTGTTTGGGGTTTTTTTTAGCCATTTTCAGCATTACTCTAATGTGAGCGCTCTCCTTTGGGGAAAAGTGTTTAAGCAAAGTGGAGTGATTGAGACGTAGAAGGAGATTTCTGCTGGGATTTCCTGAACGCTGCCACTTGGATTATGTGTTTCGCTCTCAGGGGGAGTCTCACGCTTTCCGAAAGCATCGGACTCGCACCCACGGCAGTGAGCAGTGCCTTTACTGGGGACATGCAGTCCCAGAGGATCCCCCCTTGGGGTCCCCCGGGAATGAGGGTGCAAGGAAGCAGAGGTTCCCAAATGGGATTTCTAAATGAATCTGTCCTTTGCATTATTTCTGAGCTCGAGGAACTGTATGGAGGAGCAAATTTACTGGGGGGAAAAAGAGGAAATATGTTTTCCTGGGTGGGGAGTCCCCCAACCTCCCCATGAGATCCTCTCCCCTTCACATCAGTGGGATCCTGCATCCCACAGCAAGGACCCCACATCCACCTGGATCTGCCACTCCCGACTCCCACGGACATCTGATCGCAGGAAGCAGGACTTCATTTAATAGCTCATTAATTTTTTTCCTTAAACAAAGGCTGCTCAGCTTCTAGTCTGCTGGTTTACCCTGCTAAAATGCTGGAGAAAACTGCAGATACTTCAGCTTTCCCACCAAGACAACCCTGGAGTGCTCAAGGAGAAACTGTTCCAGCCAGAAAGGTTAACATTATTTGTTCCTATTATTTGTGTTGTGACAGCTCGCAGAGCCCTAATCGCTCTCCTAATGCAATTGCATTAAGGTTATTCACACACACGGAGCGCGGTTCTCCTTCGGAGAGCCTGTGAGCTGAGCTCCCATCTCGCAAAGCCTGTGTTTCCCATGCCGCATCCTCCCCTGGGTGCTTCACCGCAGCCGGAGCATCTCACCCGCCCAACCTCTGAGCTTCTCCAGGTAGAGCCATAAAACCTCTCTTCCATCCCACGGAGATGCTGCCGGGGCAGGGATGATTGAGTTTCTGCCCGTCTGCTGCCGGAGATGGGTAATAGCCTGAAAAAAGCTTTGCCTGTATTTACATTATACAGTCCTGGCACGCTGCATGTTTATTAGGAAAAGCGATCCTGCTAGGTTAAACATTACATATATAGGTTTAAATTATATTATAGGTGGGGCTGGTAGCTCTGCTTTTTATTAACATTTCCCAACACTTGGCATTACGAGCCCCTGCATTCATCTGCTTACGACTTCACTGTGCATTATCCGTTTGGGATGAAATTTTCCACGCTGCTTTGTCTGCTGCTGAGAACTGATTTCAGCCCTTTCGGGGGAAATGCACCCTTGTTAAAATCATGGGATAGCAGCATCTTTGAAGATTTCAGAGTCAGAAGTTGAAATCTGGCCCTGGCTTTGGTGGGGAGACCGAGAGATGCATTTTTTTCTGTCTTCCTAAAAATCTGCACGAGTTGTAAACCTCACGTGAGCTTGTTACAACCTCCGTACGGGCAGGGAGCATCTCCACTGCCTGCGCTGCTGCCGCAGATGCAGGACCAGGCTGGGACCGGTTTCCCAAAGGCAATAAAACATCATCTGGTGAAGAAGTGATTCTCCTGCCAGGAATACTTCTCTGCATCCTTGATCCCGAGGGACTGGTTTGCAGGGATGCCCATCCCAGGGCTGCACTTCTTGCGGCATGGCTGACACCAGCGTGCTGCCGGTTGTGCCACCGAAAACTATTTCCAGGTGCACAAAGGCAGGGTGGCAGAAATTAGTGCAAAGGCAGCACCTTGCAAGTTTTGAGGGCTTGACCTGCCAGCTTAAATAGATTTTTTGGGTGTTTTTTCCTTTTTATTTTTTGCATGCTCACATATTTTATGACTCCATATATTCTACATATTCTTAGCCACATTGCTAACGTCTTGGAGGGATCATATTGAAAGCATTTCAGGAACCAATATGAATTCTCCCACTTTACTGTTTACTTACTTGAATTCCGCTGGTGCAGCCTAGGCAGTGTGCTTGGCTCAGTTCAGCTACAATCCGCTTTGCTTTTTATAATCGTATGCCTTAGCTATGATTTTTGTAGACTGCAGAAGGAAACATTTATTGAAAAAAAAATAGTGATTGGACTGCCAACTGGAGAAAATATTCTTGGTTTTAGATGTTCCCTTAAAAAAAACCAACCCTGTATTTGTAAATAAGTGCCATTGGGATAGGTATTATGTTGTCCCATGGCTGTATTTAAAAACCTTTTCCAAAATGTGTGTGAGGCTGGATGTGTGCTGGCCTTGGAAAACTGGCAGGGAAGGACAGACGGCCGGGCCCTGCCTGCACCTCTGCCTGCACCTCTGCCTGCCTCACCCTGGGCGATGCTCCTGGCTTCAAACGAAAGCTCCTGAGACACCCAGTGGTCAGTGCAAGGATAAAAGGAAAGGAAAATCAGCTCCAAGAGGGACTTCATTTAAGCAGCGTTGCCCCACATTGCCAGGTTCTCAAAACTCAGCTAATTTCCTTATTTGCAGGCAGGAATATAGCTGTACTTATTTAGATATTCCCATATTTTTTTAATTTTATTCCGGAGGGTTTTTTCTTCCAATTTAGGCTGGTTTGAACTCTGGGATGGGCTGCAAACTCCTGATGTGGAGGGCTGGGCGTGTGCGATGTTTAGGTGCTGTTGCCCTGGGAAGGAGGTGGATGCAAACCCCAGCCTGCGAGAGCATCCACATGCTGGGGGGAAGCCCCAGGATGAGCTCCCCACCTTCCCATCGCCTTTCCCTCTCCTGCTCCAAGGAGCAATCCCGACCGCATCCCTGCCAGCCCACGCCGCCTGACCAAGCGCCTTTTCTTTTGCAGGCAGGACAAGCTCAAAATCCACATGCGGAAGCACACGGGGGAGCGGCCGTACCTGTGCATCCACTGCAACGCTAAATTTGTGCACAACTACGACCTGAAGAACCACATGCGCATCCATACGGGCGTCCGGCCCTACCAGTGCGAGTTCTGCTACAAAAGCTTCACCCGTTCCGACCACCTCCATCGCCACATCAAACGCCAGAGCTGCCGGATCGTGCGACCCCGGCGAGGACGCAAGCCGGCGGCGTGGAGGGCGGCTGGCTTGCTCTTTGCTCCCGGTGGTCCACCAGTGGAGAAGAGCTTCGTGATGCCACCGACGTTGGAGGAGATGAGCGGCCACCTTGGCGGCGCGGCCATGTGCCTTCCCGGCCCCAGCCCCAAGCACTTTTTAAGCGGGGCCAAGACCTCCTTCAGCCTGCAGGAGCTGGAGAGCCAGTTTGAAGAAACCCAGATGAAGCTCTTCAGGCGAGCCCAGCTGGACATGGAGAGGAATGCGGGTATCTTTGCCTTCGCCCTGGGCCATAACGAAAACCTCGCTGCCCAACCCTTCTTCCCCCTCCCCGATCCTTGGAGCACAGGCTTCAGCGGCTTGGCAGGGCTCGGCCACGTGGCTCCCATCTCGGAGGCGAGCAATTAAACCCGCGCCTGGTCCCACTGTAGGTCCACTCCCTTCCCAACAGGGCGACCGGCTCCCTTGGGGTCCCCGCCTGCCCTTTCACATCGTCTGGCTCCCCAGAAGCTCTTCGTCCCCTCGCCGCCATGGCCAACCGTGGGGCTTGGGGCACAAGGCCAACCCCGGGGCGAGCGGGTGGGTGGGCAGGTGCTGCGCCCCATGGCCACCGGCACTTTAGACTCTGCGATGCACTTGGCTTTGCGGCCATGAGGCACTTGCTGCCCGATCCAGCCGCCCACCGCTCACGGCTCCGTCTGGGAAGGCCAGGCCAGGACTGCTGCTCTCTTCAACGCTCCCAAAAATGTCATTTGCCTTAGTCCAGGGCATGGCCATCACCATGAGATGGCTTTTCTGGGGGAGATGTTCCCCGTTTTCCACCCGTGGGGCCTGCTGGACACTGAGAAGCTGTCTAGACTTGGTTTTGATATGTTACATTCCTTGGCCCTTTTGGCCAAAAGGACTTTTTTTTTTTTTTTTAAATTAATTCCCATGTCTGGCAACAAAATTTATGCTACAAGGGATAAAGGGGAGGGTCAAGCAGCCACGTTGGGAGGGGGAGGATCCTGGCCATTGCCATTCTCAGCAGTATATCAGATTTGCAGGGCTGGTGAAAGCCCTGCTGTGCAGGATGAGTTGGGACCCTAAAAAAATAAATTAAAAAAGAGATAGAAAATCACCCAAGAGCAAAGCTGGGTGGAAAAGGGTTTTTTTACTTATTTTGGTTCTTTGGCTGTTTCAAAATTTCAGAAGGAGAACCAAAGCCTATTTGGAGTATTTTAACATCAGTTGCTTGAAAAGGTGAAGGAAAATTCTTGGAAGGATCAGAAATGTTTTGATTCTGAGCTTTTCTTAAACCTTGCTTTGCAAACACAAATCATGTGGGAATTTTGAAATGAAAAAGTTGTTTCAAACCAAAGAGCCAGAATTCACCGCTGCTGACCGTTCTGAAATGTCTGGGGTTTTGTCCTTAAATCCCCCTAATTTCTGTATATTTTGATGACAAAAATTTACAAAACGCTTGAGTGTCCCCGAATCTGCAGTGCTGATGGGAAAAAATTGGGTGTGCAAATATCCCTGCTGCTTGTCTCAAGGGGTCTTTGTGGAAAAGAGGTCCCCCAAAGATACCTTGCAGATGAGATTGTCTACTCGCAAGCAAGCAGAAATACTATTCTTCACCATTTGTTGGTTCAAAAGACCAGGCGGTAACATATGATAGGGCTCTCCAAGCCGAAGGTCACCCATGGTGGCCAACAGGTCTGGGGTCTTCCCCAGCGTCCCTGCAGACCCTGGCTTGGCCCCCCCCATCTAATACTTCTTTTGAGGCCAAAATGTGGCAGATTGGCTGGAATTGCCCCTTCAGCCCCTAAAAACACGAGCTACTGTCAAGGATAAAGGCTTTTGATGGCCATCTGCCTCCAAAAGTTCCTCTTAGATGTGGTGGGACCCCAGTTTCACCATCGACTGAGACGGCTTGCAGTGGGTGCCCCGGGGAGCTGGTTTTACATGAAACCAGCACTTGAAAATGTAAATGTTACAAAATAGGGCTTTTTCTTTCTCTTTTAACTGTTACCTTTCAACATCAGCAGAATCAAAGGGAATGAGAGACAGCGGGTTCATTCATTTTTTGGTTTGCCCATCGATGGTGCCGCTTTGAAGCGGTGGCTGGATGAGGGTCTCCACACCGGAGCATGGTGGGGACACAAGGGGTCCAGGATCCACAGCCCCCATGAGGGCATGGAAGACTTCTGCTCTGAGACCATCCATAGCAGAACGATCCTAAGGAACTGCCCAACGCTTGCTTCCTCCTCCAAAAAGAAATCCACAAAGACTCCACGTGCAACAAGTCAATGGAGGAAAAAAAGAAAAAAAAAGAAAACTTCTTAAAACTGCATCAAACTTTTTTTTTAATCCGTATCAACTTCTTACACAAGCGAAGTTTTGCAGATGACTGGTTACTTCAGGTGTTTTTTTGTCTACGATTTGGAGTCATTGTAAAGTATCCAAAGATGCTGAGTACTGTATAATCTACAAGGACTTGAAGCAAGGTGGTTTTTCTGTCTAAATTCGTTTGTTGGGTTGGTTGGGGGGGTTTTCTCCTATTTGTCTAGAGGGGAAAAACCTTTGCAATTTTTCTATTTATAACTATTTTTATGTGATTGTTTTATGTACAAAACAATGGAAAAAATCAAAAAAGGAGAGAGAAACACACACACACACAAACAAATTTGCCTTAGTTACTCACGGGACAATCACCCTTAACGTTCATTGATGCTATAAAGCGGATGGAAAAAAGAGACTAGATCCTTTTATGTATTTATTAAACTGTATTAACTGATGCTCTTAAATTATTAGCAGGACTTGGTTCTCTTGCCTGTGGCTATGCTGAGAAGGCTAAGCCGCTGCAGATGCTGAGCTGCCTCCCTCCTCGGGCCAGCACAGCCATCCCCGTGGGCTCAGGTCTACGGATGTTTGCTGGACACATAAATTTGGTGCTTTCCAAAAGCACCTTTTGGAAAGCCAGAATAATCACGCATTAATTAAGCATCTAGCTGGTACGGGCTCCAACCCGAGGGGGCCATTGGTGTTGCGATGCTGATGACGATTAACAAGTTAAGGTTGATTTTCCCGCGTTGCACTGGGTTGGGTTGGACAGGGCCGGGTGCTGGTGGCGATCACATTTTGGGGCGGGGAGGGAGGTCTAGAGAAAAACCCTATTTCTTCCCTTTTCGATGTTGTGCGGTGACTCCAGGCCACAGGTATCCACACAGGAGCCCAGCTAAGCGTGGAGGTGCCTTCCCGGGGCTCTGATCCCCTTTCCCAGCCAGGACGGGTGTGATGAGTGCCAAGCCTCGGGCTGGAAGGATGGGAGGCTCTCTCCCAGCGCACGGTGTGGTGGCTTCTTGTTCATCTTCTCACCACGGCTCCTAGGGCTCGGCTACAGCAGGTACCGCTGAGCACTGGGCTGCATCACAAGAAGTGTGACCAGCAGGTCGAGGGAGGGGATTCTGCCCCTCTGCTCCGCTCTGGTGAGAGCCCACCTGCAGTTCTGCGTCCAGCTCTGGGGTCCTCAGCACGAGAAGGACACGGACCTGTTGGAGCGGGTCCAGAGGAGGGACACAGAGATGATCCGAGGGCTGGAGCACCTCTCCTGCGAGGACAGGCTGAGAGAGCTGGGGTCGTTCAGCCTGGAGAGGAGACGGCTCCGGGG
>JANZLQ010000079.1:79396273-79407849 GCA_026212715.1 Elanus axillaris | reverse complement strand
AAACCCCACCTCCTAGCCTCAGCCTGTTGCCTGGTGTGCATTAACCTATTGAAGGATGGTTCCATGTTGCTCTAGGAAGGATGTCAGGTCTGCTCTGCAGCAGGACAGGATGCCAAAGCCTGGGGGCAGCTCAGTCTGATCCCAGGACCATGTAGATGCGGATGGGAAGTCCCAACGAAAGCCCAACACACAGAGCTGCCTTGTCCGTGCTTTTTGGTTGCCACAGTCCCTGGTAAAGGCTTGGCCCTGGGCCAGTTGCACTCTTCCAGACAAGTCTTGGCCATGGTTTGGGATTTAGGTCAGACCAGGGACCATTTGCAATAACATTTTTCATGTGCCCGCCCTGTTTTGAAAGCCGAAAGTCTAGTACTCTGGGCGTTGCTCATTCCATGCCATTGGTGTCTCTGGCTGTGGCCGGTTGGCACAGTACGTACACTGCACGCTGCTCTGCACTGCTATACCAGATGTGGTTGCGATGCTTCATGAAAGAAAATGATACTGCTATGGTCATATTTAGACCAGGTTCCAGGTTTAGACCCTGCATGCTCTGCTGGATGCCTGGGGCCAGGCTTGCAGATTGGAAGCATCCTGAGGTATCTAAAAATTAAGAGGCTCCCTTTATAGTCGGTGCAGAGTAATAGGAACTCCAGGGGGCTATTCATTCCACCCTAAAACAAGCCCTAAAACGGGCTCGATGAAGTGTCCTCTAGACAGGCGTCTTTTCCTGCTGACTGTAGAAAGTTTGGAGTGACTAACTTAGACTTTGACATCTAACTTCTAACAGTTGGTGAAGTGCACCCAACCATCTGTCTGCAGGGATAAGGGGCTGGTGTTGGAGGTAGCCTCAAGGCACCCCTCAAAAGACACTACAGATCTAGCCTGTAAATCCCACAAATGCATTTTCTTGTGTATATTATAGAGCAAAACCATGTTCCAAATGTTCTTGTCTGGGACTGTAAGTATACTGGCACAGCCAGGGAGGTTGGCCCCATTTCTCTGATCTCCCTTCTGTAGGCTTTGTTCTTGCCCCAGACAGTGGCCACGCGATGAAGCCTCTGGCTCAGGGCACAGAGATCTTTCAGGTAATGCCTTTTATGAGTGACCTGACGGCCTTGCCATTTCCAGCCGAGACTGTAATCGGGCCATGTCACAGATTTGAGTCCTATCAGCCTCTGTTAAGTCATTGCGCTCAAAAAAGGGCAAAAAGTCATGAGAGGGGAATGGCAGGATCCTTTCATGGCGACAATCTTATCTGTCTGGAATTGTAAATGGTGCTGGGATGATTCTCTTGCTCCTCTCCACTCATCAACCTTTTGCTGAGAAGCAGCCTAAGAAGAGGAACGGATGATCTGTTTCAAAATAGATGTTTTTTCCAAGCCACTAGCCTTCATTTTTAAATTTATGCCAAGTGTAAAATGCCATGGCTTTACTTCGGGCTTTTTCTAGCAGTGGGGAAACCATTATCTACTGACATTACCTGTTAAATAAGTGCAAACTACCTGTAACTGCAGCATTGTATCTGCCTGGGGAAATTATGTAAGCCTGAGCTGCTATCTGGGATGGACTTTGGAAAAAAATCTAGAATGTCTTAAAGAGGCAGAGTTGATTAATCAAATCATGTCTTCATCTGAAAATGTTGTACCTGCCACTGACACAAGCTCCAAGACGATGATTGAAAAAGGATTCATGGGGAAAATATTCTCCCCTATCATTTTGTTAACTTTGTGCATTTGACAGCACATCACTGTGTCTAGACAGTTTCACGGGTAGGCTGACAATCAGCTGTCTGGCACTGACACGTGGTAGGTGAGATGCTACATACGCTTTTCCTCCCGATCAACTAGAGGAGAAATAACAGGAACATCAGCTGAAGGATGAGAAGATAGCAGCTAGGAATGGATAATCAGAAAGAAGCCCAAGCACACCTGCTGTCATTTCTCCAAGCATTGCCAGGAGAGGGCAATTCATACATGGAGTATCGTAGTTACCAGTCCCCATTAGCAGAGTCGTTAGGGTTTGTGCTGGGCACTTTTCTTTGGCAGAATGACTCCTAGACTCAAAGCCTGTTCAAGGTAGGTGTCTGCTGTGTTTCTTAAGGGTAAACAGGGTTGAGACTAACATTCCCTGACTCTCTTCCTCCCCAGACAGTGCAGTCACCTCTAATGCCAAGTTTGGTGCATTGCAAAATCCACCCAGGACCTGGGTGAGCAGCCAGCCCTGAACTCCGTGTTGCTCTGGTTACAGCAGTCGCAAACCCTGAGCTATTGAGTTCAATCAAGAGGTTTTGAACTCTGATTAAATTATAGACACATCCTGGAAAGTGCTTTCCAGACGATTCCTCTGTTTCCTCTGGCTTTTTTCTCACTGGTGGGCCAGAGGCAAGCTGAGCTTCACACTCAAAATTTAACAATAATTGCACCCAATTCAAGGTCCTGCAAGGCTTTGCAGTATGATAAAGTCACCCATCAGCACCACTTGGGGCTTCACAGGGCCAAAATCGTCAGTCTCTGCCCTGCAAAAGCACAAACATCTATCACCTGTGTTA
Source organism: Elanus axillaris (assembly GCA_026212715.1). Lineage (NCBI taxonomy): Eukaryota > Metazoa > Chordata > Aves > Accipitriformes > Accipitridae > Elanus > Elanus axillaris. Next base: position 79,405,304 of record JANZLQ010000079.1, on the reverse strand, counting down.
GCTCAGGAGAAGCCTATGGTTACACTCAACACAGTTAAGGTCAAAATTGCATGCAGAGGGCAGCTGTGTCCTTTGATTCCAAAAATAACTGCCAAAACTTGCCTTAAATCCTTACCATCAGATTTAGCTTTTATGTTTGTGCAAGATACTTGCATTCATCATGCAAAGGAAGACACAACATCCTTGGAACATCTCTAACATCATGTCTTGCCAGTGCTTGAGATGCAAACTATTTTTTTTTCTCTTTAATATTCAAGCCAGTGGATGGGGGAGCAAGATGTTGCTTCTGAGGGCTGTTACTGTTTGTCTTCAGTTGCTGTAGATTACAGACTGCTGCAGATTACTGTTTTTATAGACTTGGAAAGCGATTTATCTTGGAATGAACACATACAACACTATTATTGGACATTAGCCCCTTTTATTTGTCTCTTGCTCTTTGTAGATCACCGCTTCTATTTCAGTTGCTGCTTCTATTTATTTGTACACGGCGTGCATCTTCCATGTCTTCTGAAGCTTTCATCTTTTGTAGCTCTTTCCTGCCCTGTTCCTTGCTGTGACACACATCAACAGGCTGATTAAGTTCTGAAACTGACTTTTGCAGCCCGTGTGCTCTGCTTTCCTTATCTCTGGTGCTTAAAACTATATGATCTGTAATATGTTTGCCTGCAGTCGTGTCAAACTTGCATGAAGAAGCTAACTCAGCTAGACTGCAGTTTCAGATTTTGTTTGGTCGCATCTATAAGAAGACATACCTCTCCATTTTCATTTTCACTAGCAATACTACTCTAAAGCATTTAAGACCTCATTATTGTCTGACCTTTCTTCACCTGTAAATGCTAAGGTCAGAAAAATCAGAACCTGTCCTTGCCTGTGGCTGTAAGCTGGGAGTCTTTTCCTTCCACCATGTTTCATAAGTATTGACAAATTACTTTTATAGAGCGATCTGCACAGTGCAGTAAATGTAGTCACTCAGATTGGTGGTTTTAAGACAGCTGTCTCAAGGAATCAAGGCTGCACATCTCAAATTCAAGAGTGAGGACTGAATTTTGGAAAGCAGTGACTTTAAAAAGGATTTACAGGTCACTGTTGAAGACACTGTGAGTATATATTCCCAGTTTTACATAGTACCCAAGAGAGGAAATGGGGCCTTTGAATGCATAAATAGAAGGCAACTGAATAAAGGCAGAGAAATGTTACAACACTGTAAATGTATTAAAGGACTGTCCATGGTTTCAGTGTCCATACTTCAAAAAGGAAGTTGTAGAGGTAAAGAGGATTTGGGAAAAACATGGAAGTTTGTAAACCCTCCTTGTGGTGAAAGACCAAAGAAACTCAGTTTACTTTGTTTATTTAAGAAAAACACTGAGGTGCAGCTCTGTCCCAGTTGCCAGATACCTATATGCAATAAGGATTTCTATGTAAAGACATCAGTCTAGCAAAACAAAACCAACAAAATGGTACAACAAGGAGATCTAATGGCATGAAGTTGAAGCTAAACAGATCCCTTACAGATAAAAGAGAAAGGCTCTCATTTTCACCACACCAACTTAGTAGGCAGTTGGTGGATCCCTCCCACCACAGGTTTGTAATCAGAGTTGAGCTGCCTTTACCACGGCTGATATCCAATAGCTCAGAGCTGCAAAGGTTATGGGCTCAAAAAAGGGTTCTGGTGGGGAAATTATTTGGCCTTTGAAATGAATAACATGGACTAGATGGTTGCCATGGTCTACCTTATTAATAAATTTGAAGACTCTGTTAAAACGCTGATTCTTAACCTCTCAGTACAGCCAGAACGTGGCATCGGGACAAAATCCTCCCACACATTGGTGAGAAGCTGGTTTGTATTGCCAGAAAGGCAATTCCTAAGTACCACAGGGCAAAACTTAATCTCGCAAAGAGTAGGTTTTGCTGTGCTGAGAGAGGACATGTGCCTAGCACCAGCTTCTTGCACCAGCTTGACCCTAAACTGGGGAAGGACAAAACCAGCAGACTCTTACACCAAACAGCAGAGGCAGGGATGACTCCTTAAGTTCTCCCCAACATCCTCTGTAAATACGATGGCTGTCACAGTGTCACACCAGGGCTGTCCACAGCAAAGAGCTCCTTCTTCTGTCACCCCAGTTGAAGAAATCAGCCTGCCTCCTTGGTAACGCAGAGTGCCAGGGATGGAGGCTCTAATGCAGACTTCCCTGTGGATTACACAGAAAAAGCTATCAGTTGGCTTCAAGCATTGTTAGAAGGGTAGAGATTTTTTTTGCATCGGTTATTCATCATGATAAATGCCAAGAGCTGAAATAAACAACATGACAGTTTTGTAATGATAAAGTCCCAGTATATTTTTAAGGCCTAATTTTTTATTATGGCAACATTTTTACTTGGTGATAGCTTCACCTGCATAACAGTAATATATGTTTTATATCTCTAAATAAAACTAAGCAAGAAAGGATTTTTTCAGGTTCTTTGAATTCTTGCTTGATCTATTCTGTCCATCAGAATAACAATAACTTTTAAAATTATATTGTCATAAATCACTAGTTTTTGAAAGTACAAAGAGAATGTTAAAAGTCTGTAACTAAAGCTTTGCAAGAACAATAACATAAAGAAAACTTTTACCTCAAAGGATTCTAAACACTTCATCAACTAATATAGACAATATATACAGAGATCACTTCCAACTCGGCTACCAATCTTGCACAGATGGTGTAGAAAACTGGGGTAAATCTCATTGAGACTAATCTATACAAACATATGCTTAATTAGCATAGTGCATCTTACACAGTGTAAAACAGAAACAGACTGTATTGCAATAACTGATCACAGCATAAATTGGTTTATTTTGATCCTTCCTAGGGAGGCACAAACTATTTTTTTTTTTAATTTATTTTGCAGATTTCACTGTAATGAATTAATTCCAGCTTGCTGGGAAAAGCAAACAGAAGAAGGAAATAAGGATGATAGAAAAATTAATCATACCAAGGTTTGCATTGATGCTGAATTTTGTTCCTATGACTGATCCCACTGCCTTCAGCTGGCTTATTCACGGCATAGATTTAAACATGTACACAAATCCTTGCTGGACCAGGGCCTACCATTAATTCAGACAGAAAGCTATTGTCCCCCAGGCCTGCTCACAAATTACTCTTGTTTATTTAAGTCAATAAAGATAAACTTGTGTAAATCTCTTTGTAAACAAGTCTATTTCACTTTAATGACGGCTTATTTGGGGTTAGCATAAATGTGTTTCTAATCAACTTCAACTAATCCAAAATAAAAGATGTAGGCAGATGAATGGTGTGGTATTTCGAATAATAAGAAAGGACAGAGGGATAACCCGAGAAAAAACAGAACTGCTGACAACACGAAATGCTTCTAATCTATAAAAATCAGGAAAAGAGATGAAAGAAAAGCCAGTTTCAGTGACTATTGACGACTGGGAGTGGGCATCCCCTAGCTAGCAGTGCGTGGAGGGACATGTCCAAACGGGTCCTCAGGGAGCTCATGTGGGGAGCCCCTGCCCTTCCTTATCTCAGGGGGGAGCAGCCAAGTGCTGCTGGACCCGGGGGAGGTCCTGCAAAACCATCTCGGATGCTCCGCAGTCTGCTTAACTACAACCTCCGCTGCCGACCAAGCAGAATTAAGAAGTGCTTTGAGTTGAAGCAGTGTAAGACGTTCCTGTGTCCTTGGCAGTGTCTGACCACACCTAAAGTAAAACCGAGGCTTTGATGCCAGGAGACTAATACGAAATTGAGCTCACTGAGCTTATGTGTAACACCCGTGATTGCACCTGGGCTACCATGATCCCTGTGTGGATCCAGCCCTTTGGGATTTTCCTGTAGCAAGATCTTAATGCCTGATTGCATGAAAGTCCCCGATCCATTTCAGTCCAAAGTCAAGCAAGTTAACGCAGCAAAAGAATTCAAAATTCAAATGTTTGTCTGACTATGCCAAAGTTGTCTCTCTCAACTCACTCTGCTTTTGGTTACTCAGGGCAACCGGGTTTATGTGCAAATAGGCACTAGGCATTGAGAGAAGTTAAGGTAGTTAACTCATTTACTCATCAGAATTATACAGTGTGAATGAGGAGTGTGAGCAGATACATAGATCTTCTCATTGTGCTATGAATTTCTTACAGGAGATGTCACAAGGATTACTGTCTAACTCCATTCCATCTGATAAATGTAATGTATTTCATAACACAAACACCAACCCGTTTGTACTGTGATGATAATGCTTTTACCACATTATTTTGAAAACTAGTTATTTCTTCAGTCCACTTTGACAAATGTATAGGACAGACACAGCAGGCTTACATCAAGGGCTGTCAATTCTTTTTGTACTGTGGGACTGTTTCCCTTTTTTTTTTCTTTTGCTTTGCTTTGCTTTGAAATCTCCTAACAGCCCAGTCTGAAATGACAGTGATTTATGTAATATTGGAAACATACTTCTGCATTTCAGAAGAGTTAGTGAACAGATTTGAGTTTCAACATTTCAGAGAAATTTCATTACTGAAAAGATAAATAGAAGAGCAGAAATATAACATGCCTTTTTATGTATTTTGCTGTTACTCCCAGCCTTAAGTTGCAATGTTTTTTAAAGTTTGGGCAGTCCTTGGCCCTTTGCACATATTTTATCTACTATATGCTGGTATGACTGAGTAGAATTTCCTATGCATTTTGGAGAGTTTTATGCCTCGTGCAATGGATTTCTTTTCATTTATGATGTTAAAGCTCTTCTCTAGTCACTTTAATGTAAAGCCTGTTTGGACAGTACGCCAGCAGTTAGTCGTCTTGAAAATCAACCGGCATGCTTCTCATTATGTGATGGGAAAAGCATAGTGTGGTGTCCTCTTTAACTCTCTTCATGCTGCCACAAGAAGTGATACAGCAAGAAGCTGCTTACAAACTTCATGCAATGTAAGAGGAAGTGGTTTAACCCCGTATTTTACCCTCTGAAGCTGAGGGAGACACAACCTCAATCCTAGAGGAGTTTTTTCATGCCGTTACCTACAGGGGGTGGGGGGGGAAGTTTTTGTAAGTGTTGCACCGTTTGCCCCTGTGGCAGGCAGTCCTGCAATGACGTGGAAAGGCTGCTTTCATGCCATTTGGCCACGAAGTAATGCGGCATGAAAGGGAATCTGTCCCTTTCACAGTTTCCAGACCCAGCTTCTCTGTGCACCATCCTCTCTTTCATAATCTTTTGCAGATTTGTGGAAGATGAAAGCTACCTTCATGTAAGTTTAGAGAGAAAATAACATGCTCAGATGGCATTTACAGTAAGTAGGGAAGCAGCACTGCAGTCGCTGATGTAAGCGACAAAGCACTTACTGAAGTATAAGCAAGTGCTTCAGTAGGATGAGCTAAGAAATCTGGGACCATTTAGCAGTAGTTCTCCATGGATTTATGGTCATTTCTGTCATACGTTATTTCCTGCCTTGAACATGCTGGCTGATCTTTTTGTATCGCAACTCTGTTCAAAGCTCTTCCTTTTTTTTTTTTTTCCTTTTTTTTTGTTCTTTTTTTTTTTTTTTTCCAGTTTAACAGATCATTTTGACATATTGGTAATAATGACCTCAACACAAAAACTATCTGCTCTGCCTCCAAGCCCTGCCTTCCTGGCATTGCACTTCCCACTTGTCTCTACCTTTACGTAGCAATATCTGATAGTGTCGGGTCATTTAGAAATCCTAGGTGTCTTTGAAGTTATCTGATTTGTGTTGTATTTCCTTTACCTCTTAGGGGATTTGGTCACAGCCTTTGGGAAGTCAACATGTATTCTCTGTAGCATCATGTTTTCTTTAGATCTTAGATTATTTCCCTTGTTCTTTCTAGCAGACAGGTGACTGTGAAATACCACTGTGCTCTTTCAGTCTCTCTGTACGAGAACACTGTTTGTGAGGATGTTGATCTCTCTGACACGTTAGCATACCTTGTGACAGATGTTGATGCTCTTCTGCTGCAGGTTCAAATCCAAATGGGACTGTCAACCATCCATACCTAACTGCTAATGCCCAAAATGTGCTGAGCCACATGGCTTAAGTTAATAGGACCTAGCAATATCCAGCTTTGGTGTCAGGGACCGAGTTTTGCTCTTTCTTTTTTCCAAATCAGCAGTTGCAGGTGTGTGGCTGGGAGCCCTTTCTAGAGTGGTGTTTAAGTTGCAGATGTACATCTTGCCTGGCTTCTCCACGGCAACCATGATTCTCAGGTAACTTCTGGGCTCTCTGATTTGCACCCCCAGTGCAACCTTCTTCCATTTGTTTTATTTCTCCTGCCACTTGCAATTTGCTTTCCTAAACAAGAGATTTATGCAGATGTTGGGTTTTTTTTTGTCAGTCTCCCAACATAAGCTTGTCAACCTTCTGACCTATTTCAACCAAACCTAAGAAACAGAGATGCAGAGCTTTTGGAAATACAAGGTCTATCAAGTTTCATGGCAAACAGCGGCTGCATTAGAAAAGAAAAATCTTGTTGGTGCTCAGCCCAGGAGAAAGGCAGAGAAAGCACAGCCCTTATCAGCACTGTTTGGCTTCCTTGGCAGTAGAGAAACTGTGGGCAGCTGGCCAGCCAGTTCACGCATAGCCCTGAACCAGCCATAGCATGTGCTGCTCCATGCCCAGAGGGCAAGCCAATAAAAGTAGTTTGGGGACATAGAAGGGAGCTTTGGATATATCAGAAGTCAGCCTTGGGGATAGAAGAGGAGAGGGGGCTGTGGATTTATTGCAGCGGGGAGGTGAAGGGAATGTCTGACACAAATCCATAGAAAAACTGAGCTTAATTAACTTGCTGTTCATTGAAAAGAAATCTCTCTGAATGCCATGAAACCTCCACAAAGCAAGTGCTGTGCTGGCTGAATAGCCTGTATCTGTTTCCAGGTAGAACATGCCTGGAACACCTTCTTATCTTTCAAAACCATGATGGTAATCTGTTAGCAGCTCTGCATTGTCTGCAGTGGGGATCTTCACTGTTTTACTTTTGCGTTTACTTCATGACTGTCTTGAATCTCAAACCGATGGAACTGGGAAAAAAATACAACAAAACAACTGAGTAAGGTACATGTCTGCTTCAAGCTGGGAAAATCCAAGCACAGACGAGGCAAGAGGGTGATTTCTGCGAGTCCACGTCTATCATTCTGTCAGAAGGGCTGAATGATTGGAGAGGTGCCTCACCTGGCTCCTGAGAATACCAAGCCTGTTGAGATGGGATACGTGCCCAAGACGCTGAATCATAACACCTACGTCATCGAGCGCAGAAACCGTTTCAGTCTGAAAAGGAGCATGTCTCTAGAAAGCAAGCTGTTATGTTGGCGAGATGTGACCTCAGGTATAAGAGAAGTGGCCTGCAGATGAGACATGGAGAGGGGGGAATAAGGAAAAGTATCAAGAAGTGGAAGTGGAAAACCCAGAGCGTCTCCAACAAACTTACAGCAAAGCAGGAACAGACCTTTTCACACAAAGAAACCCCACTGAATGCCCATCTTGTGGCTTCCCACTCATGCTTCGGGGAACCTGCTGGGTGTCACTGCAAGGACCTCTGCAGACAAAGCAGCGATGGGTTTCGCAGGCCGACGGGTGCCCCGGCTGCAAAGCTGCAGGCAACAGGCTCTAATTGACTTGTGGTGAGCCTGGGCATTTGCTTAGGTGCAGGAATTCGGTTGTATTACATCATTACCACACCACAGGTGGTTAAAGCTGTGAAGAGTTCACTGAAGGCGGTCACTAAAAGAAAAACCCCAACAACATCATGAGGGGAAACCCGCTCTGTTAAGAGCCACGGAACACGAGGAGGGCAGCCCCCACGCCGTGTGGTTGTGGTGATGCCAGCAGCCCCGAGGCTGGTGCAAGGAGGTCGAGCAGCCTTCAGGGTGGCCTTATCTCAGCGTCACACCTCTGGGACCATCAGGACGGCAGCGCCCGTCCTAGCCTGGAGGTCTTCTGCCATCGCAGATGGAGCCTTGGGCATTTTAAATCCGTTTTAAGATGAGAACGGGGAAACGGGGCCGGTGAGGGGCTGGGGAGCAGGGGCACGCTGCCCTGATGATGGCTGCGGGGACGGAGCGGCGGCGTGCCCGCTGAGGGGCCACCATGGCTCCTGCGCCACATTAGCCCTCTGAGGGAAGAGGTTTTGCCCTCCCTTGTCCAAGCAGCATTTAAACTTCGATTAAGTTACAGCTTTATTGGCCGCTCGAGGGCAGGAGGCCCGGTCGTATCGCCGCGCCGGGCCCGCCGCGGTCCCTGAGGTGATTTCTGGCGGGAAGGAGCGCACTACTTTTTCTCAGCTCCCACCCGCGCCCTGCGCGGAAGGTTACGGGAGTCGGCCACGGTGCGGCTGCGCGCCTGCGGGTCACTCAAACCTCCGCTCCGTTCTCCTTTTCCGATCAACCGCCCCTAGCGGGAGCGCGGAGCCTGGAGTGACAGCCGGCTCGACCAATGAGCGGCGCCGCCCCGCCCCAGCCGCGCGGGGCACGCAGCACCGCCCACCCGGCTCCGTCTCCCTTCGCCTCACGTCTTTTTTTTTTTTATTTCTCTCGCCTTCTTTTTTTTTTTCCGCCGCGGGCACTCGATTGGCCACCCAATCCGCCAATCGGCGGCTCGGGCCAGGCCTCGGCGCCCTTTACCCAATCCTCGTCCTCTGTTTCTCAACTGACGGGTGGTAGATCTAATAGGCCGCCTCTCCGCCCCACTGCCCGGGGGCGGGTCACAGCGAGAGCCAATGGGCGCGGGGAGGGCGGGCGCGCAGGGGGAAGGCAGCGCTGAGGGAGGAGGGCGGCCGCGCAGCTCGCCGAGGAAGAGGTTGGTCTCGGGGCGGTTTCGGCGGGCGGCCCGAGGGGACCGCTGGGCTGCCGCCCCTCGGGAAGGGGTCACCCGCCTGTTGTGTACGGGCTGGGGGGGACGACGGGACGGGCCTAGGTCCCGACAGGGGACGGGGACGCCTCCCCACGCCCTCCTCCCCCTTTGTTGTGGTGGGACGCGGCCGGCGCTGAGGGCGGCGGGCGGCCGCGGTGGGCCCCGGAGGCGGCCGGGGGGGGGGTTGGC
>JANZLQ010000079.1:79362683-79387077 GCA_026212715.1 Elanus axillaris | reverse complement strand
CCCCCCCCCCCCCCCCCCGATCAGTTTTTTACTTGGTGATCTAACTGAGCCATTGTGGCAAGGTATTATTAGCACTGGTGCTGAGGTGGTGGTGGTGGTGCCACAGGAAAGAAAGGAAGGAGACCTGGGCTTCCTGTGGTGGGAAGCTGTTGTATTGGCTTGGCTCCCTATGCAACTGTACCCTGAGCATCCTAGTCAGTGTTTAATTTGAAGATGTTGGATATTGTGTTTATTTTTCTTGTGTTTGCTGCAGCCAGGGCTACAGTACAATGCTTTTGCAGTCTGCAAAACCTGCAGGCTGAAATAGCGGAGACAATTCTGTAATAATTTAACATTATTGAAAGAATAAAAGTTCTTTTCATGTTAGTCTTGTGTGAAAGTGAATGCTTTTATTTTTTTTTTACTAAGGCCTTTACTGACAGGACAAGGAGCAACAGTTTTAGACTGTACAAGAGCAGATTTAGATTGGATATAACGAAGAAGTTTTTTACAATGAGGGTGGTGAGGCACCGGAACAGGTTGCCCAGAGAAGTTGTGGGTGCGCCATCATTGGAAGTGTTGAAAGTCAGGCTGGATGGGGCTTTGAGCAACCTGATCTAGTGAAAGATGTGCCTGCCCATGGCAGAGGGGTTGGATTAGACGTTTTTTAAAGGTCCCTTCCAACCCAAACCGTTCTATGTTTCTGTGGTTTACGATAGATTATTTCGAAAGACTGGCATAAAGTTACCAGTGTTAATCTTGAGTCTGTTAATTGGAATGTCTGACTCCTTGACCCCAGAAAACTACAGTTCTTGCTTCAGTTGTAGTCTTAGGTGCTCTCAGAAGCTGGTTTATGGAGGTGTAATTTAGTTGAAACTGAAATGTCATTCCTACTGAATGTTCTCTTTTGTGGAAGCTGGAAAGTTGTGATTTAAAGTTAAGTGTAGAATATAATCTAGTGTTTGTTGACTTGTTGGTCCTCACTGAAACTGCAGAGACGTGACAAGGCATAAATTAGCCATGAACACTGTAGCCCAAAGTATGCCAAATCAGCCATGCTGTTTTGCACATGGGAAGTTTCAGTAAGATGAAGTTGGTGTATTTTGGATAGAAGAGTGTGCCTGTACAGGATGGGGAAGCATATAAGCTGCCTTGAAAGCTCAAATTGAGTAGCCTGAAGGTAGTGTTAGCTCTTTGCTAGAACAAGGTATTCTCAGCTGACTGAACTAACTTACACAGCTTGGAAATAAGGTAACTTTCTGGAGTTCAAATACCCGTTTGTTGCCTGGAAATAAGGTTGCTTTTGACTTCAATGCCATAGTTCTATCCATAGGACTATTATGTCCTCAAGCAATTTCTAACAGCTGTCTGCCTGAAATAATACGGTTGACTTGGGGCTTATGTTTTAATACCTACAACTAGCCTTATAGAAGCTGGAAAAACAAGATCTTTTTTTTTTAAATGGTTATCATTTCTCTTTTAAGTGATTTGGAGTGCAAATTGCAGTAAATGCTAAACATAGCCCAAATTTCAGCAACCCTTCTAACTTTCTTTTTACATAAACAGCCTGATCAGGTAGTTGATACTGAAGAATGGCTATCAAAATTGAAAAGAGACAGTTCTACTACTCTGGTACCTGCAAACTAAGATTTTAAATATCCTTTAATGAATTTGGAAGACTTGCCGGTTGGGAAGATTCATTATCTGTAGGCCATTGAACTCTAGATTGAAAGATGGGGATAAGCTTAGTACCAAACTTATAAGTGAATTTGAAATCAGTGTCCCCAGAGGAAGAAAACCTGGTAGTTATTTAAAACATGAGAAACAAAATGAGAAAGGGCTTATGAAATGGCTGACTGTTGGAAGACTTCTGTCAAGCTGTAATGACTACATGACATTCCAAACACAATTTTGCTTGCTAAATTAATTTGGAGATGGACAGAACATGCATATATATATGTGTGTGTGTATGCAATTTGTCAATCACTTGTGGAAAATTTTAATAAATGACTAAAACCAGCCAGCCCAGGTGCGAAGCTAGACTCAAGTTAACTTCTTTATTTTTCTGGAGTTGACTTTAGCTAGGAAAGACTTGAGGAAGAAATTAAGTGTCTAATCCAACAGTAACCTTAGTCTGTGCCAACTGTTGAGTCTGCAGCAAACTTGCATCTGAACTTTACTGATAAAGTACCTAACCATGATCCAGACTACTTCTGAACTATTATCTGACTTGTTTTGGGATACAGTGTCCTATGGCTTTTGGTAACAAAAGGTCCTAAGCAAGGTGTTTGTTTCATGTGAAACCTCAGTGCTAATGTGTCTGTTTTGGTTTGTGTTTTTAGGGATCAGACGGGAGTCTCTAATTTATTGCCTGCTGAGTGTTCTGTCTGGTGAAAGTCATGTCATCCATATTGCCATTCACTCCACCGGTTGTGAAGAGACTTCTGGGCTGGAAAAAATCTGCTGGTGGCTCTGGAGGGGCTGGTGGCGGTGAGCAGAATGGTCAGGAGGAAAAGTGGTGTGAAAAAGCAGTGAAAAGCTTGGTCAAGAAGCTAAAGAAAACAGGACAGCTGGATGAGCTTGAGAAGGCAATTACCACTCAGAATTGCAATACAAAATGTGTGACGATACCAAGGTAAGTGCTGTTGTGTTTGAAATTTACAAACATTTAAGAAATGACTCAATGGATGTTTAGGCAATCCTGCAAATAAATTACAAAAAACCCCAGTTGCATGCTTTTGAATCTTTAAAAATTGTTTAAAACCTATTTTGGTTTTATATAGTGCTTGCTTACAACTGAATCACATGCTTTTGCAAAGTCACAATTTCTAATAACTTTACATTTCAATTTTCGTTACTGTGTAGATTCCAATTTGTATGTATTCTGGTGGTGCCTAGCACAGCTCTTAGTTTGTAGCACTGCCTTATGCTTTTATGTAATAACCCTGTCTATAATCAGAGGGGCATACTTGAACCTACACTTCCACTTTAAAAAAAAAAAAAAAGACTAGTTTTTCCTTGGTCAACACTTCAGTCATCTAATTATTTTCAATTGTATATTGTAGTTTCATTTAAGTTGTACAAGCTGCATCCATTCTCCCTTTTGAAGGGAAATTTTGTCTTTGGAGGCAGGTTGTCTGAATACCAGTATATTTACTGTATTTATTACTTGCTGTTGGTTAATGAAAGTGCTTTTTATTTAATAACTTGAGTATTTCTAGAACTGCTTTTCTGCTCCTGATACATATATACATTTAGGTGAACGGCTTACATTCTACCCCTTTGACTTTCTCAACTTAATTCATAGCAACTGCTGTGCAAGAGGCAAGGGTTATGTTTGTAAGTATAATGCAGTGTGCTCTCAATTTGTGGTGTACAGAGTTCCCACTAAGGTGCATGTGTAAGCTCATTATGTGAGACATAAGAATCCAATCACTTTCACAGGTGTGTTTTTCTATGAAAAAGTTAGAGGATCTGGTGGCACAGGACTGTTCTGGGTGCTTAGCCCCTTGACACTTAAACTTATTTCTAGGGAAGAGAAACTGCATCTGGTTTATGACCTTAATTTCTGTATTTGTGCATTAATCTCAGCTACTTTTAAACTTCGTATCAATCATAGCACAGACTAGATGGTATCAGCAATGATTTCCATATATCAAATGTGTATCTGATAATGGTTTTGGCATTTTCTTTTATATTTGACACAGCTTTCCTGGAAAAATCATTATATGCTCTGAATGAATGCCTACTTTAATTCTCTTCTCTCTTTTTTTTCTGTTCTACCTTTTGTTTCTAATGCTGTCCTCTGCTTGTATTTTCTTCCCTAGAGCAGTCCCAAAATTCTCTGGGTTTCCCTTCTTTCTTCCTTTCACCACCTGGAAGACAATCAGAAATAAAATATTAGAGCTTTTTTGTCTTAGTATCAGTAGACTAAGATTGGAACCTGTAGGGATATGTATTTCTTGACTTGACATGAGATGAGTGTATGTATTTAGCAAGTCTTTACCGTGACAAAGACTAAATGCTTAACTGGAAGGCATTTCATATGACAGAAGCGAAATATGCCATGCAGAGATTCACTTGATGTACAATGTGTATCCAACTTTTAGAGCTCTTCTAGAGCTCTTATACTTCTTAGAACTCTCTTGGAAGGTTACTCGGGCAGTAAATATCGCTACTTCAGAATAATAGTTGTCTAAATTTAATTTTGAAGATATTAGAAGATACAAACAGTGTACTAATACACAATTTTTTCCTAGTCTACTTTGAGTATGTCCTCCTGCTTTCATGACCTTTTGTGTTAAAGTAGACATAGTAAATAATTCTTTAAAACAGAATACGAAGCTGTGTTTTACTCTGTATAGCCTCCGTGGTGTGACCAGCAGCCCTTGCTGGGCTGTGACATACTGTTCTCATCTATCCTCCAGTCAGGTGTAAAAGACTGCACCTAGGTTTTACTTGCCTACCTTAGGAGAAAGCAGGTAGGTAGAGAGCTCTTCAAGTGACGTTGGGTATTATACAAGGTTTAATTTTAAACTAAGAAATGGTTTTGGTATTAAAGGGCAAGATGATATCAGGGTTGCCAGCAGTGCTGTACAGAATTCTTGAGTTTCATAGTTGGCTTTTGGACTGATGATATTATTTCACTTTGACAGCAGTAGTCTGGGTTCCCAAGAAAGAACAAATGTCAACTCAGTACTGTAATGACTTCTGGCGATCTCTTGTTCTTGGATTTAGTAAGTTAATGAAACTGCTGCTTGAGACCCACTTTAATGAATGTCTTAAAGATCTGCAGATCAGCAGGGATAAGTAATAAAATGCTGAATTTGAATTTTTTTTTCTCCCTAGTCAGCAGGAAGTTTGAGGTGCTGAGATGCAGTTCTAATGTGACAGCTGGGCTAACTTTCCAAATGTTGTTCTGCTTGGGGAGGGTTTCTGTGTTTGGTTTTGTGTGTGTGTTTTTTTTAAACTAGTTTTAGATTTACTTACTAACACTGTTCAACTCAGCGTAGGATTGACAAGTGTTGTGGGATGCTTCTGCTTGCCACTGTTGTATTATTCCCTCAACAGAAGTTTCAGTTGTGGTTTCACAAGTTTCTGGTCCCCTTAGAGATTTCCAGAGAGCTTGATATAGTACTTAACTGCAGTATAGTTTTTTATCATTGAAACCTGGAGCAACTAAACACCTACAAGCTTTTCTTAAAACTGAGAGCAGCTTGGACAACAGTTGAATTAAATTTCCTCTTCAGAAATCTGCATGTGCTTACTGTATGTCATTGATAATCCTGGTGTGATTAGGATTGTTCTGTTTCAGCGCCGTTTGTCAAGGTGACTACATATTAAGTGAGGCTGATACTGTGTGTACTATGCAAAAGCTGCTCATGTGGTAATTAACACAACTTCTTACCCAGACTAATAGAGGTTCTGAGAAAGCAGAAGCAAACAGATGGAGTGGGTGTTGGCATCGCGCAGCAGGGGTGCTTAGCTCTTCATAAGTGGGTCAGTAATCTAGAGCAGAGGCTAAATAAGTACAGGGGTCCTTTTGACACGAGCCCTTTAAGTAATTTGTAGTTATCTTGCTGAATCCTCCAAGCAAGCCAGTGGGATTCTAATCGCATAATCCCTGTGTATCCTGAAACTAAATGTTGGCATGTGAGTTCACTTTTCTAAAACATGTAATGAATTTGGTAGAATTTAGGGATCCATCTTTATGCTTTCCCTTGTAGTTTTGACTCAAATTGAGCACAAGAAGTCGTCAATGAAGAAACAGAGCGTGAGCATCCATTTATATACGTCATCTTCTCATGGAACACTTTCTTCCTTGTTAGCATGGATTGTTCTGTTGAAATAAATACTTTGTAACTAGGGATAGCTAATATCCAAGCCTTTAACAAACCAAACCATGCCGTGTAATGAATAGTCAACTGGCATATTTGTAGTCTATCTTCATTATTTAAAAACCCATTTCAGTGCTGAGAGTACAGAGTCTTGGAATCCAAAGTAGGGAAACACAAATCACTAGTTTCAGTGTCCCAGTATTTTGGTGTGATCAGCTGTGTGTTTTTTCCATCTTAAAAAGAGTATAGATATGCTTCATGCTTTCTTCTTGCTTCTTTTAAATAAGACTTGCCAAAATGCAGTTGCTTTTGTAAAATGCCTGATAAAACCAGTAACAGTTTAGTTGGGGCAGGTTTGGGATGATGTTGACCTGTGTTGCCTGTATTTTTAAAATTTAAAAAAAAGCTAAGGGAAGGGAAGCATTGAGTTCAGGACTCCTTTGTGATGTCTTATGTTCCTCTAGAGCATATATATCTGAAAACTAAAGCAGAACTGACTGTCCATCCTGAGCTGTAATGGGGTACATCCATATTACATGTTGGATTCTGCTTCTGTGCCAACATTTGGGTAATGTGACAACTGTAATAGGGTCTTACCTTGCTTGAAGGATAAGTAGCAATGGAGATCACCTGCCTATATGGAGTAGTCCCCAGGTACAACTGTAGTCCTTATTTGTTGCATGTCGTAACCCATTCACTCTTCCACAGAAGATTCCATCTTGTGCTGTGCTTTTGCTTACCCGTTGTTGACTGCACAGAGTACTGCTGTATCTCATCTTCTTGCTGGCAGTTTCCCTGTTCTGCTGCTGACATGGTCTGCACAATGCAATGCTGAACTGACGCATATGAAATCACACAGTATATAGGTGCCTTTTTTTTTTCTTCCAGTATATGTGGGAGGAGAAAGAAGAGATAGGTGCCTCCAGTCAGTCTCAGCAGCTCTAGCTTTCATTCATTTTAGCTTTGCGTAGTGAGTATAGCTTTCATGTGTGCCCTGACAAAGGCTATTTGTAGTTGGGAGGAAGGGGGCAGCTAAGAGATGCATCTCTAACGGTATACCTCTATTTTCTCTTTCAAGATTTTTGTGTATTCATCTCAGTACTGTAGAAGGGTTTGATACAGCATCAGACAACTTTCTGATTGATAACATTTTCTTCTTGAACAGATTATATTTTTGTTGGCGTTAATAGTAGTGGTTATATTACTGTTACTACATAAACTTTCTTTGGATACTACTTAACACTTGAATCTTAGCTTTAATGGGAGGTCCTGAATTTCTGCACAGGAGGTAAATTTTACCAGTGTTTTATATTAGAGGAAACAGCAGTGCACAAAGTGGTATTGAATGTTGATGAAAAGTGATCTGGCAGATTACTGGCTGAAGTAAGGTTTTAAGACCAACTTCCTGAAGTCCTAATTCAGAGATTCTTTGCTGGGCTGCTAGTACTATGCAAGTGCTTTAGAGTCTTAGGACAAATGCGGCACTTGCTTCCAGTGCAGAGAGAAGACTCATACCCTTGTCAACCCTTGCTTTCCACCCTGCTGTGCCATTGGAGTTTTAGAAGGTATTATCTGAAAAGTGTTTTTTCTTGCTTAACAGTTCAATAATGATGTAGAAAATAGAGTCTTACATGTGCCTTCTGTCCTTTTTGGTTAACATGAAGATAGCATCCCTGTGCTATGTTTCCTGGTTTTCAGAAGCTTATTTTTGCTTTGTTTTCTGCAGCCTCACAATTCTGACTTAAGTGAGAGAGATAGTGAGAGGGGCTCAAATCCTGACATTGTTTTATGAAGAAAGTAGCTGATTTGTGGAATTTACAGACAACAATTAGACTTCTGAAGCACCTGGCTTTTGCTTCACATAAGATGAATTCTGAATTTTTGTACCATCCAGAGGCAAAGAAACGCTGCAATGGATTCCATGGGTCTGGGAATACGGAAGATTGTGAGGGAGTGTTGGGAATGCAAAGCAGACAGCTGCAAGTGGAGTGGTTGGTTGGTGTTGAAATTAGGAGCTACTTACTGACCAACTTCACTAACATTGGTATTTCTTTGAGATTGTCATGATGAAGTAGTAGTATTTTAAAGCCATACCTGTTGTGTATCTTTCACTTGAGCCAGTAGTGAAGGCTGGTTAACTTTTTAAACTGCTGTCGTGGAACCAATCACACCGTGATTCTCGTAGGGAAATAGTGTGGTGGTAGTATTCAAGCATTGCATTCAGAATACCTTTTTAATATTTTTTCCTTAAAGTAAAAATGTATATATGGACTGCTTCTGAAGGCTGTAATGTTTTGGGGGGTGGGGGTTGTGAAGCAAAAATCTACATATCCATGAGTTTCTTTTCTGTGACTCCTGAGTCTGAAAGGCTGCTCTTGATGTTAAAGTGACTAATGCTATTGACGAGTTCTTTTCTTACACTTGCTTACAGTGTCCAGGAAATAAATCCAGTACAGCTTAATTTTGTTGTATTTCTGATGTATCCTACAAGGATTCAGATATTTAAAACTGCAGAATCTGCTGAAATTTCATCAAACATGTGAAGGCAGGACCATTTGACATAGTCGAAATTCTCTAAAGCAACTATGAATTTCTCTATTATGCTAGTATTATTCCTTTGCTTGCTTGTCCTGCAGCCCTTTCTTCTTTCTCTGCAGTGAGTTAGCACTATGGATAAGAGAGGCAGCCTAGGCATAGCTTACGGCACATGTTAAAATTGTTTTTTTTCAAGGCTGGCTCTTTTTATTAGTTAATACGAGTCTCCATACATGGAACTTATTAGTCCTGATCAAAGAAAGTGTCTACAGAGGAATTACCAGCAGAAGTAAACTGGGCAAAGAAGAGACCTGTATAAAGATGGGACAACTGGCTTGGGACTGGTGTTTGAGAACAAGCAAGTCTTTCGAAATTACAACATTTTGATGCCTTTTTCTTCACATAACTGAGTAAAAAGTAATTTCTAATTTAGGTGTAAAGGGCACCTTTACATGCTAACTGGTAGCACAGGTTATATTCAAGAAAAACAGTGTTGTTAGCATGTTTTTTGAATTCCTTGGGAATATTTCTCAGGAAAGTGATCACATAGCTGCATACAGTAACCTAGTTTTAAGGATGCTTTTGATCACTAGTAGAGCAGAGTTGTCAAGCTAATGTGGCTTCTAGAATAGGTTGTTTTCAAGCTTTAAGATCTTTCCCCAAAATAGGTTACTTCAGAGGATAGCGATACAGAATTTTGTTTGTTCCTCCTCAGGTTAAAGCCATAGGAGATGCGTTATTGCAACAATTACGCTGGGAGGTGGGGAAGGTTCCTCTGGAAACTGTTTTCGGAGAGTTCCCAACATCCGCTGCTAAGCTATGGGCAAGACAGCTAAGAGGACGACAGCAGGCAATTGGATTGGCACACTAGATCCTAAAATAATATTGCTATCCAGACAGAGGTGAAGTCTGTTTTCCCAGAAACAGAACTTGGCACTGTCTATTTGTAGCAGAGCTGGGATAATTCACTATTCAGGATGGGAATGGACATTGATTGTTAATCATAGCTCACGAGTTGAGAACTGCTATGTATAAAGAACATCCTCAGACCATATACCGTATTTCAGTCTGGATGCATTCACTTAGATGTAAATTGGTTCTATAAATGTTTGAAGACTGTAGTTGAACATCTTAAGCTTTCTAAAATAGGTATAGCTATTTAAGACAGTACATCAGAATGCACTAAAGCACCATTTTTATTGCTGAGGTTACAGGAAGAGCGTGCTTGTAAATTGTTTGTTGATAAGCTGACTCCTTTTCTCATGACAGGATTACTGAGGATGAAGCAGAGCCCCCCCCCTGCTTTGTTCTGGTTGGAATTTCAATAAAAATAATGCTTTAGAACAAAGCCAAAGAGATCTTTTCTGGAAGTATGGCAAGAAATGGCTGAGATCTTGGGGAGTGTTTGCTGCAATTAGCTTCAAAGTCCCCTGGTCCTCCTGGTGATAACTGGTGCTGTGAAGACTTTGGATGCATTCACTGCAAAGGTGTAGCAGGAGGATCAAATTACCCTTGTTCTTCTCGTCCCCATAATTATGGTGGAACTTGAATGTTGTCTCTATGTTCTCTGTAAAAGACTAAAGGAAGTTCTTGGTGCTTTCTAAGTGTGTTGCACGAGGCTCTGGCCTCCAAAGGGCAGTAAGGACAGAATGATGGTGTGCTTTACAGTGGCTTCCTGTTGTGCATGACATCTCCTCACGTCAGAGTTGGCCCCATGCGTATGTACTCCTCCAGCAGCTTGCTATGTAGCTTCCTGACTTCCTCTAAGTAAGTAGTATTGTGCAGCCTGAATTTCAAGCCTAAAAAACAGCCAGGCAGCTGCTTGCCAGGTGAAGAGTCCACCTGCATAGCCTGAACATAAAATGTGAAAAGATCATCCTGCAGGGAAAACAATCTCTTGTTGCAAAAGTGGCGAGTGCAAAGCAGTTGACTTTAGAGGTGTTTTTTCTGATGTTTTGCACTCTCTAGTGAGAGGTTTTTTTCAACAATTTTATGATGACAGCTTTCAACTGGTCCGTGTTCTGTAGTGCTGTATTGTGCAGTCTGGATTAGTGTGTAGAGAGAACAAGAGTGCTCTGAGAGATTGTGCTAATTTCTTGGAGCCTTTCTCAGAGTTGGGGTGGCAGAAGCTGGCAGCTGGCTTTTGAAGACTGTCTCCTGTCTATAAAATGTCTATAAAATAGATAAATGAGTCCAGTTCTTCTTAGTTTCTAAATGTTCAGGGTGGTGTGATTATAGATAAAAGGATGCTGGCCCTAATTACATATGTGTAAAATGACATGTTCAGACTCAAGGTTGCAGAACACCTTTAGATGCTGCATGGACATATGATGGGAAATAAAAATTCATGTGAAGTATGACTTCAAGTCTCTATGAAACTTATCTTCTAAACTTCAGGTTAGCAATCAGTAAGGTAGTGTTGGTGGCATTACGTGCATCTGTTTGAAAACTACTCTTATGCATTTCCTTTAACTACAAAACTAAATTTAATAATGAGATAACTGGTGGTCACTCACAAATTTCTCAATTTCTTTTAAGCTGGTGAAAGAAAAATAAGTCTGTTCAGACAAACTAACCATATGGAAATACTGGCTTGTCTGGCATTAGTATTCCTGAATTTTTTTTTTAAATGCTTACTCAGGGAAGAAGCTGGATAACTACAACTTCTGTTGTGCTTGTC
This sequence comes from Elanus axillaris, assembly GCA_026212715.1. NCBI lineage: Eukaryota > Metazoa > Chordata > Aves > Accipitriformes > Accipitridae > Elanus > Elanus axillaris. The sequence continues at coordinate 79,376,046 of JANZLQ010000079.1, read as the reverse complement.
TTCAGAAACTTGACTTTAAATAAATGCCTTTTTGAAGCTTGGCTCTGAAAGCAGTGCTTGGAGCATTTCTTACTCAAAATGCTTTGTGAACTGGTCAACACTGTCTTGAGGTCCTGTTTATTGAGAGGAGCCATCATGGATGGGGGTGTGACAGAACGCACTGAATGGTCAAGCGGAGTAAGCAAAGAAGTTAAATATTGTCATTCACTCTTTCCTTAACCCTTTCTACATAACTTCCACATTATAGCCTACAGTTAAATTTTGTTTGCTTTCTCTGATTCATATAGCATCGATGTATTTGATCTGTAGGGTAGTATGCAGGATTAATATGAGCATAAGATAATGCTTTTTTTTCTGATAGAATATTTTTTCCTCTACCAACACTTCCTACTTGAATGGCCACTTAGCAGCAAGACCTTATTCCCAGTACCTGCATAGAGAAGAAAATGCATGCATCAATAGGGCGCTGCCCAGACACTGCATATTACAGCAGTTAGGGCCTTGCTCTAGTGTAGGTAGGTCATTCTTTAGAAGATGAATTTGAAATCTTAAGGCCTTCTAATGCAGTTTTGATTGAAATTAAGAGTGCTGATTGTGTTCAAATGTAATTGAGGTTTTATTAAAAATACAAAAACATAATTAACTTGGTTTGTTGAACAGCTGTGGCTGATGTTGAGGACTGAATTGCTGTAACTACGGTTAAGCTTTAGTGTAGACATAGTTCAGGTTACAGCATCTTACAATATTGATGTCATCCTGAAAAAGGAAGTCTTAGAGTATTAAATAAAGATACTTAGGGCTGCCACTTTTAAGCTCGTGCAATTCAGGAAGCCACGTGACTTACCCACATAATTTGTTACAGAGTTGGTATGCCAAGCAGAAAGTATTGGCATGTCATTTAAGGTAGGTCAACGTGTAAAAATATAAATATGCAAGATACTTAGCCAATAGCAAAATGCTGCATAATTCAAAGGAGCTTGCCTCTCGAGTCAGGAGGAAAAATTGTTGAATTTTGGAGACTATATTGTATACAAGCTGGAGCACTGGATAAAGGCTCGGGGGATGTGGATTCTGGCATTGGCTCTGCTGCTTTTTCCCAGGTAACCTTACAAGTTTTTAATTTGCTGTCATTTTTCAGTCTATAAATGGAGATGAATTTTTGTAAGGCGTGTGATAATGCCACCTCTTCACCTCACTGCTCTAAGCTGTATTATTTGGTTAGGGAGTGTAAGTTTAAGGCATTGTTCCTGTTGGAGTATTAGTGATGTGGAAAGCAAATTTAGGGGTGATGAGTTGTTGGAATTTTTGGAAGTTCTTTATCTTCAAGTTACTGTTGCTTCTTATTTGCTTCTCATCAAAAATAAGTGTTAAAGCTTGCTTAATTTTTATCTGCCATTAGTTGTTTGTTAGGCTAACAGCTAATACGGAGGCTGTTGAATTTTAAGCAAATGGAAAATAGCTACTTGTGATTACTTTAGTGATTTACCTGCTCAATGGATCCCAGTACAAAGCTCTAACTAAGAAGAATAAGACCTGTATCTGACACTTCATGCTACCATTAAGGAGACATGTTAGTCACTCAAGAAAAATATGTTGACTGTGCTTTGTCAGTATTGAGACCTAAATTATCTCATATGTAGTACTTATTTGTCCTCCAATAAAGGAATCCGGGCTTTAGTCAGCTCAAGTCAATGCAAAGTTATTCTCTGGCTTACTGGGGTAATTAGTGTCTTTATATCAGGCCAGCTATTCAGTGTGGCAAAGATTCCTCTGCTCATTATATTCTTCTTTTGTATAAGTCAGCCAATTTAGTTTTCTTGGTACTGTAACAAAACACCTGACTGCTGTTTTTGCTAGTGTGAATGTTTTGTGACAACCAGAGCAATTTTACAGGAAAAACTTCCCAATTGCGCAGCTCAGGCTGTTAGTCTAGGAAGAATTTATAGGGTAAACAACAGTTCTTTTACTGCTGCAGATTTGAACACAAATAGCCAGTTAACAGGCTCCCTGCTGATTTAATCCTGCTTGTAATCTACACCTGCTAATTTAATAAAAGTAATTTCCCATGTTGTTTACTACTTGTTTCTGTTCACTTACTCTGGCTTGGTTGCAATGCTGATTGGTGGAAAACTTCTAAAATTTACTGTATACAATGCTGCAGTCTCATCATGAACAGCTTTCGTTGGCTTCTGTCATGCTGCATTGTTTAAAGCAGACCGGCAGGATACAAGAGAACAATCGAGAGCTGGAATAAGTTCACATCTCGCTGCATATGCTTCAAAATTGGCAGAAGAACAATGAGATTGGGGAAATCCCCTTGGACAACTGCTGCACAGTAATCTGACTTCAGCGTTTGTTCAGAAAAGATCACCCAAATTGTGCCTTTTCATTCTGAAACATACAAGCAAGTTTCAATAGGTCAAGAATTGAAAGCTTTCATTTGGAGCCTTTGCCTGTAAAGGTCAGGTCAGGTAAACTGACCGTTGCCTTGGATGTTTTGGTTATCTTTTCTTAGGTACTGGATAGAGAGAAGCCTGATGCAAAAGAAGCAAACTCTTGAGTTTTGCTTAACTGCAGAATTTCAAAGTTACTGTTAATTGGTGAATTACATCCCAGAACTGATCTTTACTTCCTCTTAGGTTTGTGGGAGGCTTCAAGTCAAGTTCCTCTGTTGATATTTAAAATAATTTTAACTCATGCTGTAGTTTTGAAATTTTGAACATGAAGAAAGACTACCAACCAATGTGGAATGTTGCAGCTTTGTGGCATGGAAAGTTGTTCAAAACGGTGTTTGAGGCTTGGGTGTTTGTTTGAAAAAGTCTTTTCTCTTCAGTAGATAACTCAAATCTTAGTTTCGTGGACTCTAACTACATTGTCCAAGAGTGCCTTTTGAACCTTGCTGTGTTTGTGTAAGCCTACAGCAGTGCAGCCTCCAATCACCAAAGCTTATTGATAGTTAGTTCTTTACTGTCTTTCTGTAATAAATCTCCCCTTCTGCTATAGCGGGGGGAATTTGAATATAAACTTAACATCTATATCGGGGAAGGAATTCAAGTGTCTCCATTGCAATGAATTCCACAAAGCCAGTATGAACATACCTTTTTGGTTCCTTGTATTTAAATTTTGAGTGTCTGATGTTCCGCATATGTCCTGTGTACATGTCTTGCAGACTGATGCCTTGTCTAAGCACATTTAGTAGCCAAAAATCAATGTTTTGCAGCCCCCTGTACGCCTCAACTAGATGCATATAGTAGGAGGACAAAGGCCTACTAAAGTGATTGTGCCTGTTTCAAGCTGCATCGGTGGTAGCCATTTTAAAAATGCTATAATAGCATGTTAAACGATAGGAGGACATTTTTACTGGAGCCCAGTGTTGGCGTGTTTGTTAATCATGTGGGAGCCTTTCAGTGTTTTGGCCTGTAACCACAGATGTTCCAAGAAGGATTTAAGCAGCTCTCCTTGCAGTGAGAAGCCATGTAACCATTTACTTGAATGCTAATGTTCCTCAAGCCTTTGAAACTCTCATCTTTATGGCTGCAATAGGACAGAGAGTGAGCAGGGCAACTGCCACGTCAGCAGAGGGCAGATGGTGGTAGGTCAGGGTTGACTCCTGTTAGGTGGAGTGAGGAAAGGAAACTGTTGAGTGTCCTGGGAAAGTGCTTTAACTGTTAAGCAATTGCATGTGAGGCAAGAGTGCTTGTGGGCATCGTCTTCAGATGCGTGTTCTGGGTGTGGATTGTGAGCAAGGTGCCAAAGACTTCAGAACTTGTCTGTGATCTTAACACGTCATTTCTGTCTAGCTCTAGGCAGTGATGCTCAGGAAGCAGACTTTTATTCTTGTTCTAAGGGTGTCCCCTGCATACTCAGAATTTTCTGTCAATAGTATCCAATATGGGGTCCTGTATCTTGTTCTGGGCCTGAGGAAAGCAGAGGCCTGTAGTTAGGCACCTTGACTGTTTAGTTGCTTTCTTGATTTTTGCCTTTGCTAAGCACACAAAGCAATATAATCTCTCAGCAAACACACCAAGTTAATTTTAAAAATAAAATACTGCTTTCTTGGATCTGAACACTGAAACTCTTCAAGCCTTTTTATGGCTTCCTTGCTAGTTGTGAATTTTCTTTAACATTTCTCATAAAATATGGACTTAAATTTTTGTATCTACTTATTTAGCAAAATGATATAGCAGTCACAGCACAAGTACCATTCCGTTCTCTTCCCCAGTACGTTGTTTGGGGAAGCTTCCTCTATGGCTCAAACCTTAACTTCATTTGAAATGTCTTACAGGAAACTGACGTGGTTTAGCCCCAGCCAGGAACTAAGCACCACACAGCCGCTCACTCACTCCCCTCCACCAAGGACAGAATTGCTGCATGCCTTAGTTATATAGTACTTGATATTTCTTTGAATTTTCATATCCCTCGTCTTTAGAGATAGTCTCTTGTTTGGAACGTGGATCAAGTTCAACGTATTCTCTGTTTTACCAATATTCTGCTAGGTATACGTGGCTTGGGTTGCAGCCGGGGTCATTCTGGGTTTAGTGGCATTCCTGCATTGAGGACTTTACATTGTATATCCTGTGTCCATTTGTCTTCCTGGGTTTCTCCAGATGGGTGTGTAATTCATAGGGCAAGGCTGTCCAGAGGCAGCTTCAGTTTGAAATGAGATATTAAAAGATCCTGTAACTGTTGTTCTAAGAGTAATCTTTTTGCCAAGTTCGCATATTTTTCAAGGAACGTGGACAAGATAAATGTCTTGCAGAGCTAATCCCTCCCCCTCACTACCCCAAATACCCACTAGTTTGAGAAGGTTAATCAAAATGTCACATCTTTTTTCAGCTGTCCATCAGTTCCAAAACAGCCCACTCATGCAGTAGCATCAGCCGCTCACCCACTTTGAGGATGACGGACTACTTGAGAAAAATTATTTGACTTAGCCCTTGGTAGCTGTACCTCTTAGCTTGTGGGAAAAGCTTTTACCATCCCTACTGTGACTAATAGTGGTTAGAGAACTTGAGATAAAGGTCATTCTTTAATGTCTGTCTGGTGCTAGTCCTGAAATGTGTATGCTGAGCTCTGTTTATGTCTTTTGAAAGTACAATCTTCTATGAGATGGCTATCAGCTGTTAACAAACCAATTTGTTGTGGATAGATCAGCCAGTATTGTGATGGGTATGTCTTCCTCTAAAGGTACTTTGTCCTTTGAAACTTCTGATTCTGTTTAGGTCTGTTAAGGATGATAAGGAGTGTTAATCTGTGAAATTGCATTTGGTGTCATCTTAACCCACTGCGTGATATTGCTTACTAATACAAAACAGAAAAAAGAAAAAGTAACCATGTGTGGTGTGAAATGAAATTGAAATTTATCTGTTGGGTTCTTCATTCCTTATGTAACTTGTAAGTAAAAGAAAGGTATTTAACAGCTTGACATTGTTCCCAGTCTGGAATACCATGCTGGTCATCTGTCTCTTTAGAGGGAGCATTTTAGTGGTAATTTAAATATTAGAAAGGAACTGCTTGATCAACTGTTTTTGTAGGCATGGCATAATGAGAGTGGAGGACAGATGGTGATTTCTCAGCTAGACTGAGTTGCTGAACGTACTTGCTTCATAGCTGCCTGCTACATGATGTGATGCAACATCTCACTAGCTACACGGAGCTCTTGATTCTTTTCCTAAATGGATGTTTTTGGAACATGTGTTCCTGGTTATGCTTCTTTTACTCTGATAATTGTGTTTTGACCCTTTTATTTCTTTCAGGAGGTGGTGGTCTTGTGTTCTCTGGAAAGCTTTTGTCAGAAAGTCTGAAGACATTTTCTGGTGTGGTGTTCTCAGATGAAATACAGATAACTTCTCTTCCATATTAGCTTGCTCAGATGTGTAACGAACATGGTACTTTTGGCTACGGAAGTTTCAAATTTGGAAACTTCTATCCCAGTTACAGTGCTGTGTTTATATTTCTAAAGATACTGTGAGAAACTGCAAAACAATACAGCAATTAGAAAACCTTTATTGGTTATCTATCCAGAACAGTGTAACAAATGAAAGCAGTGTAGGAATTCCAAGTTATTTCAAGAATGCCACCTTAAAGTACAAACATCCACATCCTCAGAGCTTGTGGGTCCACATGATCATCTTTTTTTTTGTTGTTGATGGTTTGGGGTTTTTTTTGTCAATCATGTCCCCTCCCCGGCTAGTTAGTCTCTGGGGAGCTGCCATTGTGAATGCTGTTGTACGCTTGTCATCCTCACCAGATGCAGGGCATATAGAAGTCACTGGTTTTGATGGGTCTTTTTGAACATGTGACTAGGGGGGGAGTAAATCTGTGTTGTGGTTCACCTTATCTCCATTAAGACTGCTTCAGAGTTTGTGAGATACAAATTGCGGCTGCTGAAAGCTGTGGTGTTATGCTGAGAGTAGGGAACTGTAGGGCAAGTTTCCCAGTAAAGCTATTAGGTCATGATTTCCATAGGCTGCTTTTGCATGCTCCCTGTGTTCAGTGTCTGAGTGTAAGACTTGTGGCCAGCTCCCTGCTGACTCTTGAGTGAGGCCAAGCTGTATGCATGCCTTTTAGTTCTCAGTCCTGAACGACGTCTTTGCGCTGCTTGACCTTGCCATTTAGAAGCTCACAAGTTTGCAGGCTGCTCTCCACCTGACTTTGAACAGAGAGTAAAGACTCCTTGATAGGATCTGCATCTGAACAGACCATATGGACAACAAGAAAAGCAATAAATATTTTACTTCTGCTTGGTTTCCATGGCATCCTGGAAAAATTGCTCTTGAACTTTGAGGTGCTATCCTTCCAGCATCTCCTAGCATTGAAAGAAAAATAAAGGTAACACTGTTGTTGGTTGCTCTGTTTTGTCTGACAGCACAGGGCTAGCATGTCAGGATTTGGGAGAAAGGAGGAGGATAAAGTGCTTTGAAGAGGAGGCCCACCTTATATCTGTATTTTTGCCTTCGTAGGCAGTTTGTTGCACATGTGACCATGAAGAAGTGTGCCTTTAGAAAAGGCAACAGAAGCATGTACTGTTCATCAAGATGAGTTGTTGGCCTGGCACTCTGCAAAACTGGAAGAAACTAGCTACTGGCCCCGAAATGAGCAATGGGCGGCTCAGATGTTAGGCTATAACAGAGTATCTTTTGTACCTCACGTTCCACTTTTGCGTCCCCTGTGGACATCCTTAAAGTTTAAGCTGAAGTAGATGGGAGTTGTTCAATGACTTTTTTCTTTTCCCACAGTGTTAGAGAGGTTAATTGTATACTGTGCCTCCTGCTTTTCTGGCTATTTTGATGTGTTAATTTTTAGCATACATCCTTTTATGAGGAAGGTTACTTAAGTCATTTTCCTCAGTTCAGATGCTGCATTTTGTATTTGATGTAGTGATTTTGAAGGCACTGTATAAAATTCCATGTAAACTTTATTTGTAAAAGGGTTTTGATTCTGAGAAGTTGTGTAATGGTTGCTGGTTTATATTCTGCTAAATATGCACATATATAAAGATTTCTTCCTCGGATATAGTATGTCCTGAATGTGTGTGTGTGGAGGAGGGAGGGAGGTAGACAAGGTTCTGTTATGTTACTGTTTTGAGCAAGTAATCTTTCTGTGTTGCATAGGCTTGAAGAAAAAGGTCTGCTTTTGGATTCTGGAGGATAGGGAAGACCAAGCTTTTTGTTATGTATATAAGACCAATTGCTTAAATAAGACGCTTGGGGAAGCACTTACAATTGTGGGAGATAAGTGCCCCAGCTGCCAGTTTTACTGTTGTTGTGTTGAGTTTGTGCTGAGAGAGAAACCTGTGCTTTCAGTTCTCTAGGAGCTTTATTTTCTGGAGTCCAGGGCTCTTTTAGACATTACTTAATATCCTTTTCCTAGACTTAACAGGCTCTGTTTCTCCTTTGAAGAATGGGAGAATCCATTAGCAAACTAACTGCCCACCTGTACTTATAACATGTAAATATCCATTTACTCTGGTTGCTAATACTACCTTTTAACAGAACTTTCTTAAGGGTCTGCTTTTCTACCCCAGTGTCTATCACAGAATGGCCTCCATGGAAGAATCTTGTCCAGCTCCACTTAAGGATGAGTGCCACTACAGATCTGTGTAATAATAATTTTTAAGAATTCACACTTGTGCTTTGTATTCAGCATTGGTTAAGATACTAGCTCATCCTTCTAGCAGATGCTTGGAAGAAAAATCAGTATTTCATATTGAATTACTGAATCTTTACATTTTCTGTTGCAAGAAAGTGAGATCAGGACCTCTGTGTTACTTCACATCAGTCACAAACAGGAATGAACTGCTGTAGCTTTGAATCATGCCATTTGATGAATGAGTATGCCAGGTTATGTACATTTAAGTGAGTAGATGACATTTTGTCACTGTAACATGGAATGATGGAGACACAGGTAAAAAGATTGGTCAGTTCTGCAGGGGTGCAAAACGATGTAAGATTCAAAAAGAAGTAGGGTTGATGTCTCATTAAACTTAACATTTGCATTGTTATTGCAGATCTCTAATGTTTTCTAAGTGAGCATAGTGCAAGTAACTTTTTCCCTGCCAGCCCCAGTGTGGGGAAAAGAAACCACGAGCAACACGCATTTCAGTAGTTGAGACACTTAGAGGCCAGCCAAGCTACGTTTTACAGTAAGCTTTTTTTTCAGAGAGGTGCTGTTTGCAAAGACAGGTAATATAATTAGCATTGCTACTGGCTGGTACATAGACATTTTAGGCTGTAATAGGGTGAAATGCTAATTGCCAGTATATAGAAACGACTGTCAAGTCTGAATATAAAAGCAGCTACACATTTTCATTTGAAATCCAAAATTAAGGAAACCATGATCAGGCAGATTTGATAGGAACTGTCACCTGTGCTGAATACAGTACTGTATGTAAGCCAGTTGACTTTTTGCTGACTTTCTTTCATCTGTATTACACCTAAACCTTTCAAATCAGTCTTTCCTACTACTGTTGTCTTTGAGACGCTCTCTGAGTTAGTTCCAAAGGTTTGGTATATCTCTCTCCCAGCTGTTCCTGAACCCCAGTTGCATCAGGAAGAAGATAACTGGTATGAGAGGAAGGATTCTGTTCTTTCATCCATCAGTTAATTGATCTTTTTCCCAAAGTTAGTATCAGTGGAGTGTAATGGACAGTGTATTCACAGGAGTGCAACTTCAATCTAGCTATACCAGCAATGAACCAGAGCCTAAGTGAATGTAGTAGTGTTCCCGCCTTGGTTTCCTGCTCGGTACATTGCTATGTGAAGTCTTGGATCTAAGATTTTACATAGCAAGACTTTACCAAAAAAAAAGCTAGTATGCAAGGTACAGATCTTAAGTCTGCAGACTTTTGGCTGTTTCTTTACTTCTCTAACTACATTTTGGATAGCTTGGTGTAGCTCTTGAAGCAAATTCTGCACCTCTTTTCTGCCCTCTTCACAAAATATCAGTAAAGATAGTGAGTCCTAGAAATGTTAGGCTGGTATAAAGGTGATTGTGTGTCTGTGCTAAGTTACTTCTCTAGTTCAAGTGAAAACCTCGTCATCTTTTCTATTGTTTTTGCATTTTTCTTCTTTAGTCTTTGAGTGAAGACGTGAGTAAAAGCAAATGTCAAGCTCATGTCTGTAGGGAAGACTTTGCATGAGAATTCTAGAATTTGAAAACTAACTTTCATTCTCCTCTCCCACTTCAAAATGGGTAAATGGGGTACTATCACAGTTTTCTGAAATTATTTTTCATTTCAGTGACAGCTCCAGCACTACAAATGCCTCTGAAAGCATAGAGGCAGACAAATTAGATTCAGTGGAAGAAAGGCTTGCGATGGCAAGATGCAGGAGAAGGACAAACGGAGAGGATTGCTTTGAGCATGGACTTGCAAACTTGTTAGTAGCTGTAGATTCTGAAAGAAATGAAAGATTCAGGAAAAATGTTAGGGGGTTAGTGTAATACTTTGCAAATAAGCAAGTTAAATGTCCAAGACCATTCTATAATGATTCCTGTATAATATGGGTTTTGACTAGTATGATGCTATTTGCATTTCAGGTTTTATTTGTTGTCTTTCCAGTGCTACCACTTCAGGTAAAGAGGAGGCTGTCAACTGAACTCTGTGCCTCTTAGTTCCTTTAGAGCTGTTCCACTTTGCAAGACTTTGAAGAAGAAAGTGGAATTGCAGTTATGTATGAATTGTGACAATATTTAACAACTTCTGTATAGTTTCTGGTACTTCGTATGTAAATATCTTTGAAGTGGTTCTGCCTGCTTTCATCTGATGTACTTGTTGCAAGCACTTCATTTAGTACAAAAAGTACCTAGAGCATGCAGCATTGCCAGTACTGTAAATAGTGTTATGGTAGGATAGTTGCTTTGTTCATTCTGTCTCTCAGTAAAAACTGGTAATAAATTCATAGTGGCAACAACCTGTAATTTACAGATACCAGCCTAAGCATGTGAGTGTGACAGTTTTGGTGCACATAGGGTACTATTTAAAACTCTGCTGTCTTTGGGTTCTTTCAACTATAGCCTCAAATAAAACAGCATCTCTATAAAACTGAGTATTGACGAGACCTACCACCTCTGTCTCTGGTTGTATCTTCCATTTTGCAAATGCACTTGAGGAAAGTACAGGGATGTCTTGGAGTGTGTGCAGTGCACTGCCCTCCATAGGCACCAGCTTGTTTCATGCTATGGTCATGACTGTTTGGACACTACTTGCACCTACTTGCTTGGATCTGCAAATCAGTACATCAGGCTTTTAACTGTGCTGAGAAATTAAGCAGCCTAGGTTGAGTACCAACCTGAGGTGGCTTTATTAGTTGGCATCTGGACATCAGTGAGAGGATTGTGGATTGTTTTGTGCAGCTGCATCTCTAACTACCTAAGTTTCTAATTCAGAATTACTGCCACTGCAAGCTAGGATTCAAATGGCTTTCTGTATTCACTAAGATGGGGTTGTACTGTCACAGGCTAATATTAATATGCTGGTTGGCAATGGTCATCTTATCCTGTTCAGCCTTATCCTGTTCCTTTTTTCACCTAGATGGGTCAGTGTCCTTTACCACCTAATCGTATTGCAAATACACTGCCCAAAAATAGATTCTTGTGTTCCAGTTGAGATGATGTCCATCTGTATTTTTGGACTCTTGAATGTGACTATAGCATGTTACCTTAGACTGTTTCGTGCCATGTAGTTTATATCTGGTTATTACAGATTTTGATATGGACTTTTGATTTTTCCAATAGGGATATAATACATTAAAGCAAGCAGTCAAATTGCTTACCTTATGAGTGTGGCACAAAGCAGGTTTGTCCATGTCTGTTCTTCATGGGCAGATCAGGAATTCATCTGTTTTTGAACTGGGACCTGGTAGACCAGCTTTGTGTTAGACTTACAGATACTGTTATTCCACTAAGATAGTTTGCACTGTTGATGCTGATTGGGAAAATAATCTGTGATATGTAGACTAGGCAATGCAAATACTTTTTGGTCATCTTTGATGCTTAGGTTTTTCCTCTGTCTACATTTTTCTTGTGTGTGTCAGTGTTTTCTGTGTTACTAAAGAAAGGCAGTTTTGGCACTTTGTCTCAAAACTGTGAAGCATTGCTACAGCTCTTTGCTGTTTAGGTGATTTTCTTGCCCAGAGTAGGGTTCTTTTGGAACTCAGATTTTCCTGTTAAAGGAAATGATGAAATGGAAGAAGTGAAGGCATACTGCATGCTGTTGGATGCTGATAGCCACATTAAAGATTCTTCTTGCCAGAATTGTACAATATCATCTGAGATGCTGCTCCTTATAAGCAGATTAAAAGTCAGGTTGAAATGCCAACTCTTGCAAGCCTTTCCACTTAGGGAAAGGCTCTGACGGAAGTAGCTTTGATTCCACCCAGTAGTAATTTGTCTGACCCTTTATTCACCACATCAATCCTCTGGTCAGTCCCAAGAAAGGAACTGTGGGACTCAGTTGTCCCAGGTTTAGTGTATAGCAGCTTGACCAGATGTCTGCTAGACTTTGACTTTTCGGATCTCAAAGAGTAGTTGTTATTTCTTGCAAGTATCCTTTCAGCATTTCTCCTTTCTCTAAGAAATAGTTTTCTTTTGTTAGACCTTAAGAACACCTGGGAAGCTGAGCCAATTTGATGCTTTATATCTCTGAAGTCCTTCAGAATAAATTCACTTACATGTGGGGTCTGCAAAAGCTGTAATCTAGTATTCAAGCAAGCTTGCTCTGGGAGTGCTAGGGGCCATAGAGCATGGTGATTTGCTAATCTAAGCTAGTGTTGAAAAGATAAAAATATTAGCTTTTGTATAGTTGACCTTGTTTCTGTCAACAGACAAATTGTTTTGAGAACAGCAGTGAAATTGCTCCTTGGAATGAAAGTGTGTACTTTGTTGAGAGGAAGTATATTAGCTTTACACTTGTATTTTGGAGTATATTTAAGTGCTGTCTACACAGGAAAGACTTAAGTACAGCTTGAATGCAGGAGCCAAATTATATTTTGGAAACAATGATGGCTTACCAGTGCTGTAGTGTACAGTGATTTCAAAACCAAAACCCCCTGTTTGGTAAAACATGAAGCCCAAAGTGTGCTTCTAGACTTCAGTTTGAGGGCGGTCTGCGTACTAAAGGTGAAATGGTAATATGTCTTGGCTGCCTTCCTCCTAATAAATTAAACGTGCCTGGGAATGTTCCCAGTCACTGTGGCCAACTGGCTCAGGACTGCCTTGTCCATACTCTTAAACTCTTAGTTAGCTACCAGGGCAGGGTGGCTGCATCTGAACTGCCCAGTGCGAGTGGTCCTGATGGCATGTGGCTCACAAACCTGGGAATTGTGTGGGAGAACAGTAATTGGCACAGCCCAGTGCTGGGGAATGTCCTAGCTGCTTTCTAGCGTACATGATAATGTTCCAGGGCCTGGGAGTGTTTCCAGACAAGACTTAACTTATGAGTACAGATGTTAGTCCTTGGTTCTTCTAGATTCTTTATGAACTAAGGCATAGAAGGACTCTTTACATCACAAGCATGTGAGAAAAGTAGGTTTAGGGGAGAATGCCTCCTGTTTATTTTGGGGCAGTAATTCTCTACTACTAAAAAGTCTGTACTGCCTATCTCCCTTTTAGGTGCTTTTAATGGTTGTTTAAACACCTTTCAGAATGCAGTCACCTTTTTTCTAGCTACCACCTTTCTGGGATAAGTAGGCATGTCTGCCCTCCATCAGGCTATTGCTTGCATATGAATGAACATACTGTGGCCTTTCTTGGAAGTGCTGTTTATGAAGTATGCTTTTTATGCTTGTGAGGAATTTCATTCTGATTTGGCATGCATGTGTGTGAATATTAAAAGCCCTGTCTGGATGACTTGGGGGTGGGGGGG
>JANZLQ010000079.1:79317934-79362660 GCA_026212715.1 Elanus axillaris | reverse complement strand
GGGGAGGGTGGTCGTGGATCTTTTATGTGAGCAGGAGAGTGGTGACACCACTTTATTTCCTCAGGTATTTCTTTCAATGAACAGTAAAAGCTTTGTTGAGCTGACTTTATTGATCATACAGGATGATTTCCTGCAGGCTCTTCAGTGTTTGATTGTGGATTATTGGAGTTGGAGTACAGTCCTAGTGCACATGAGCCAGTAAAACATTGATACTAATCCCAGCTCTAAGCAGACATAGATCCTGGAAGACAGCATATCATGTAAGCTGCTGAATATTGGAGCAGTTTTGCTCTAATGGATCACTTTTTCTGTACTTCCTGGCCTGCCCTCCTTCTATGGTGTCCTAAGTTTCACTGCAAGCTATGACTCCATCACACAGTCACTTCAGAGTACTGTTTGTCTTTCTGTAGGTTACGGAATATGCTGTCAGCTTTGATAGTTTGAATATTTATAGAGAGAAGAGGGTAGGAATATAAAATACTGTTCCTATTCATCATGCTTTATCAAGGGCTGTGAAATTTTACTTTTGCATGTGCTGTCTTTAAAAGTCTTGTGAAGCAAATGCTTACACTGGTGATGCACCCCACAATTTTGGGAACATGTAATCTGTATGACAGCATCAGCTTTGGAGCACTGCTTTGTATAAAGGATCTATTGCTCAAAGGTAGTAAGCTGTCAGAGCTGACTGTGTCGATTAATATGCAGCAGGCTTTGTGTCTGCTGATTGTTCTTGCAATTTAATGTGCGTGATGATCTCTTACCAGCAGTAGTGGTGTGTATTTAAGGACACAGTACAGTGCAGGGATGCTCCCTGGTGTCCCACAAGCAGCCTGTGTGTCTTCAGGGCAACTATTTAAATCCTTACACAGCTTCTGGAAGCCCACTGTCCTCTAGGTGTCTTAGGAATATGAAAAAGAGGTTGCAGGCTCTACTGATGCAGTGATGGTCAGCATCCCTCTTTGGCCCACTCTTTCTGGAGAGCTATGATGCTGCTGGTGTCTGAGATGGATGTAACTTGTTCAGGACAATTGGCTCTTTTGAAGAGCTGGATACATGTCAGAGAATGGGCCTTTGCGTGTGGCTTTCTGCTGCTCTCTGCTAGACAAAAAGTCATCTAGTACAAGATTCTACTTATGTCCATAATCAGTAAAATGTCAAAAGCCATATTTTATTTAACATTTTTATTTGTGCTAAATGTAGGCAGCTGCCCAAAGTTACACTCTTGCTCCTCCTTTGTAGTGCTTGTATAGTTCCACAGTGAATAGAAGAACTGATCTTGCTAAAAAGTAACTCTCAGAACATAAATTTTCAGCCAGATATGTTCTGTGGTCAGATAGGCAGTTTATTGATTTGGGTTGCCGCTCAATTGCATGGACATTTCAGCCTCCCTGGGATGGCATTAGAAATGAGGTGCGTGGGACAGGCAAGAAGGGGGCAAGAACTATTCATTCCCTCTGTCGGTAGCCCACACTTAGGTTTTATTAAAGTCACCATGAAATTGAAGTAGCTGTCAGCCCTGAAAGTGATTTTAAGTACAGTGCTCTGCTCTCTGCTCTTTAGTTTCATAACACTGATAAATTTTCCCTGTGTAGGGAGGAGAAATAAAAATACCTACCTCACTTCTTTTTCCTTAAGCACTCAGTCCAAACTTGTGACTGTATCAGCTAAGCTTGGTAGTTAAATTTAAAATTGCAACACCTATATTTAAAACCAGGAGTTTGGTGAACTTGGATTCTTTCTGTTGTAACTTTTCAGAGGCTGTTAATTTTAAAGGTAATGTAGCAGCCAGTCAAACTTCAGGCTTTGTAATTAGGAAGTGGAGATGTAAGTTGCTTGTGAACCAAATTCTTTTCATTTCTGAGGTGCAAAGTCTAGTTGTGTGTTACTTATGTAAAACAAACTGTCAGTTTTCAGTGGTCACAGAGAAAGTCTGTGAGAGCTGAGATTGATTTATGCTTCTGAAAGTCTGCTGCCTGTTTACAAGCCCATGCTGTTTTCTTGCTTTGCTTAAATCTGCCACTGCTTTTAGTTTGTGCCTATGACTGAAGGCTCCTTTTTCTTTACTGTTGTGATCTTGTCATTGAACCAGTTTGGTAAAGAATTAGTTGTCTCTCCTTTCCTCCTGCTTGATTTAGCAATTAAAGTTTTGTTATTCTATAGCGAAGTCCTAAAATACTATACTGTAAAGCTGTGTTAAACATTCTGTGTTTTGTATCTGGTAGAAAAGAATATTTAGTTGTTCAATCAAGGAGAGTACAGAAAACAGTGAGAAGTGTCAGCAACAATGTGCTTTTTCTTCAGATTCTGAATTTTCCTATTTTAGGAAAAGCAGCAAATTCGTATGTGCATGGAGAATGAGGTTAATGCTTAAGTTGATGGTACCTGAAAGTTAGATTATGATGTTCAGTTTCAGATACACATGGCCTTTGTTTGAAGTCTTAGGCAAGCTTATGTTTAAAACCAAACAAAAACAAAAAAAACAACTGAGAAACTACCCTTTAAAATTGAAATTTGTTAAGAGCTAGGCTGAGGAAGTTTTGCCTGTTTTAAGGAACATTACAACTGTATTGACTACTTAAAAACAGATAACTTGTTCACCTTTTAAAAACATTATCATTTACCGTGAATCACGTGTTCCATTTTGATAGCCTCCTTCATATAGAAAATATAGCATGAGATGTCAGTTTAAATGCAAGTCTAGCAATGCTCTATCTTCTATGTGAAAGGAAGTATTCTGTACATTTTTCCATGTTTGACATCATGGTGTTTTGAATAACCATGTTCCATATTCATATCAATTTTTTGTTTTTGTTTTCAATTTATGCACAGCACTTGCTCTGAAATTTGGGGACTGAGTACACCAAACACGATAGATCAGTGGGATACAACAGGCCTTTACAGCTTCTCTGAACAAACCAGGTGAATATTCTGCCCTCTCTCGCATCATAGAAATCTTGTGGGAGGGATTGGCTTTGGAGGGTCTGTAATGGGATGCTTTAGTTGTAAAATAGACTAAGATGCTTCCTAGGCCTCTCATGGTACAGCATTTTAAAATACTTGCTTGCCAGTGTAGAAATCAAAGTGTTCTCAGCTGATGTTTTGACCAATGAAACTCTAATTCTGGAATATTCTTTTTTCACGCCAGTGCTATTGAAAGAATGGGAAGACTTGTTAAATGCAAGCCCTAATGTGATTTGGTATTTATATTAATAAAGTTGGGAAACTTAATTCTTTAGACCTAATCTTACAAAGTGTTTAAACTGCTTTGTATGCCACAAGCTTTCAGTTAAATCTTGCTAATTGGCTCAGATACGAGCTACGAAAGAATTGTTTGTAAATTCTTCAGTAGTTAATGGTGGGCAAATTCTAAACAGGGTCTTTATTTTTTCATGTCACATTACTTAATTTGTGTATTGAGGTTTGTCTCCCATCCCATAACAATCATAAACATCTGCATTTGTGTAAGCATATGCAGTCTGTCTTAAAACTAGCAAAACGTTTTCAGCTGGTAGCAAGGCAGATGAAGTCAAGAAGATAAACTGTACAGCCCTTACAAGATGTGCATTCATGCTTTTTGCATTACAGTTATACTGCCATGTGGATCACTTGGGCAGCTGACTGCTTATAGGCTTATTTGCAGTCCTGTGGGAATTCTTATGCTTAAAGCCATAAAGCATCCATGCCACAGCAAAGCCTTGAGGTTTAGCAGTGGAAGGGACTATTAAGTGTGTGATTTTATTATTTTTTTAAAAAACTGTCTTCTGCGTTTAAAAAAAAGTATATGAAGCAGTCATCCTAAATACTTGGTTGGAGGTAAAGTGGCTTTTAATGAACTCTATATTCACTGGCAATAATTTGAGCAGCTCAAAAATAAGTTAAAGCACTGCTTGATACCATCATTTTTATCACATTTGAAGCCTTTTAACAAGAGTATAAATGTCACTAACGGTGTCAGTCCACTGAATTCTGAGAATAAATAAACTACCCATCTGATGCGTGTACACTGTTGCTTGAGTGATTAAGAGACAGCATGCAGTCTGTAAATACTTCTCAACATCTTTCCCATGTAGATCTCTCGATGGCCGTCTACAGGTATCTCATCGTAAAGGATTACCGCATGTTATTTACTGTCGTTTGTGGCGCTGGCCAGACCTTCATAGTCACCATGAACTTAAAGCAATTGAAAACTGTGAATATGCTTTTAATCTTAAAAAGGATGAAGTATGTGTAAACCCTTACCACTACCAGAGAGTGGAGACACCAGGTAGGAAGACTGCTTCTGACTTTCTATAGAAACATCTCTATGTACTTGTTCAGCATAACGTTTTAAATGAAAAATAGAGAAAGATGATGCTTTCTCTTGCCAGAAGTACAAGACTCTTAGAGACACAGCTTTTGAGAATACCATCCCCTGGAAGTTTTTAATAGTAAATGTGCTGAAAAATCTTTGCGAATGTACTTCAGTACTGCTAGCAGTTTCCAACTGGCTAAGTACAGTCCAGACTGAACAGGAGAATAGAGATGACTTATCTTAGCCAATGTGGAATAGTCTTCTCAAGAGGCACCTTGTGAATGTGATTCTTCTGTTAACTAGCAGTACAATTGCAGTATTAGCAATACTGAATCAGAAAATTTCAAAGCATACTAAGAAAGTGTCAGATATTTCAGATTTTTTTTCCTTTTAGCTCACAGAAGTGTGTATTTTAAGGGTCTTGCTAATGCTTTGAATTTTGTTTTTCCAGTGTTGCCTCCTGTACTAGTGCCGCGGCACACTGAGATTCTAACGGAGCTTCCACCTCTCGATGACTATACCCATTCCATTCCTGAAAACACTAACTTTCCAGCTGGAATTGAACCACAGAGCAATTACATACCAGGTATTTTCTTAACTCCTACCACAAACAGTGTACTTAACATTGTGCTTCTGGAATAGAGATGGTAATTTCATCCTGCTAAGTGATCAAATTAATTGAAAGATGCACCAGTAAACTAAATCTAATTGATTTCATGTATTAATTCCAGTGGAAATACCTGAACGCTGTTTTTTCAGGACATGATCCTGTGTCAAACCACACTGCTATGGTTTTGCAATAGCTTACTTGGCTTCAATAACTTATTTAAAATTCAGAATGCTGACGAGTACAAAGCAGACTTTCACTTTATGCTTTCAGCCTGTTTTACCTATAGGGGTTGCCAAATGCTGTGTATTGGAGATTGAGTAGTAAACTGCTGCTCAGTCTTGCCTCGCGTAGTATATGGAGAAATCTTTAAGTTGCAAGCCAGTGACTTAAAAAGTGTTTTGATCTGTTCACAATCGATCAAGGTCTGCTTTGCGTATTTGTTACTGTTGTGTGCATACAGTTTTGTTGTCTCAGTATGAAAGAGCAACCTAACAATATTGAATTCTTAAGGAATTCCCCCCCCTTCGCCTCTTCCCCACCCCAAAACAAATACCAAGACTAAACTGCTAGAGTGCACCCAAAAGCCTGTACCCTTATTGAAACATAAAATCACTGACCCTTGTTTCCTGCCCCAACTTCCTGTTTCCTATCTCTTCAGGAAGTTGCCTGAGTGTAAAAACCAAGCAAAGCTGAAGTTTTCTTATAAATGTTTAATGCAGCTATGTTAGGAACAAGCTGTAAATACAGATCTGGACTCTATTGAAGAATAAGATGACTGCCTTGAAACTCAAATATGTGCAATGTACAAATTGTACCTACATGTCTTAAACAGGATGGTGCTTGTGTTTTCTTGAAATGTATCCAAGAATTGAAATGGCACCAAAAAATTTTCAATTACTTTGATCTCATCTGCTTAATTGGTGCTACATTTGTTGCTTCCCGTGGACAGTAGATCTTTAAAGAGCAATTTAAAGTGCTAGAAGTTGGTGTTGTGCTCTTAATTTATGTGTACTTTTTTGACTCAATCTAAGGACTTTGGATAGCATTTGTAAACAACTTACTGGAAAGTCACCATTTGAAAATCTAGTGCTATGGAAATGAGCTAAAGCAACTCTAGGTAGTTATTTGCAGGAAGTCTGTTCAAGGTGACTGGGTATTCACATGATATTCAAATGTATATGCTGCTAACCATACCTTGCCACCTTCTCTTTGTCACTGACACCCTCCTGTTGAAGTCATATCATATCATGGCATCTTACTTTATTTGACCTTGCTAACTTAATCTTGAATACTTAGCTGGGTTCTGGTAAGTCTTGTGTGTCCTGACAGCCTACTTCAGAGAACCGTTTCCTTTAGCGGTTAGCCAGAGTAACAGCCGTGGTAGTTTTGCTCTGCAGTACTGTCTCAGTACTTGGTCTACGGAGAGGTTGCTTTCAACTGCAGCTGGGAAGATGGCCTGAAGGTGCAGGATGGCCTTTGTGGCTGTATGTTCCCTTTCCAGTCTTGGATGCGCTGAATTGCATTGTCCAAACTTCTGGCAGCATTCAAGCTCTGCTAAGAATTTTTAATGCTGCGCTTGAGCATTTATTTCCAGCTGTGGTGGTGTTCAACCTCTGACCCGAAACCAATATTAATAGTACTCGGTGGAGGAAATCTCTGTTCAGACAGGGACTACATACGGAAAATAATCTGTGCCAAAGAACCTAGATTAGCAACTGGAAATAGGAGGCGTCGGTTGGATTGGAAATGGTTATTGACCTTTTACCATGGCTGTGGGCTTAACTACAATGAATGATTTGGAGACGGGTGGAGTCCACTTCATCACAATGAATTATGTAAAAACATTCAAAACAAGTATGATTTTTGTCATCATGCTTCTTGCTAGTAAAGATTTCCCTTAATTGTCCTTTTAAATTCTCATTTTAATTTTGTCACCTTGATATTTAGCACACTAGTTTTACAGAATGAACCAAATATACAATCCTTTCGGTTCATTTTTATTTAATCAACTGACTTAATCTAGTTTCCTCTTGCTGACTTCCTTCTGATCTTACTACATTGCTGTAAATCTTGAGCATGGTATTTATATAATTTAATTTTAATTCTTAAGCAAAAGGCTTTATCTTTTAAATTTCTGCTGTTTGGTAATACAATTAAATATGTTTAATCCTTCTTATGTATCAGAGACAATTCTAAGGTGATTGTAGAGATAGTTAGCTTCAAACACTTTCACTAAAGAAATCAAAGTTATGTCTTTAATATATAGGAAAAGACACTTGCCCAGTTCAAAGAAAATTATTTCCTGAAAGGCAGTTGGTTAACTTGTTATCTGGATTACAAAGTACCTTTTGAATGGCGAAAAGGAACAACCATGCTCTCCTGGGTTTTGAAGACATTTCTGTGGAATTAGACACGGTTTCTAATATCAGAATGCTTCAAACTTGTTACTGAGTTTACTTTGGTCTGTGAAACTCCATCTTTAAAGAAAGCTAGTTAAAAGAATAGGTGATTGTTTTAATAGAGCTTGGAAGTAATAATAATAATGATAATGATAAAAGAGCTTGTGCAGTGTAACTAGTTAGATATTGTAGTTTTTAATGAGTGAAATCAACTGTTGGGTATTGAAGAAAAATGGAATTGGGGACTGAACTGAAAAATAACCTTTAAATCTAGCAAATTCTATAAAGCGTGGGAGGGCATCTCATCTGATGGTTATACTACATAAAGACAGCTCACTTTTTTTTGTAGAAGTCACCAGATGGTTTTTTTTCATTTGTAATTCTACTAAATGTGAAAGCTGTTGATCACAATTGCAAAATTGTTACTCACTGTAGTGAAAGTATCTTGTCTTAAAAGGAACAAACAAGGATTATCTGTTAATTATATAACATATTTGAGCAATTGACTGGCATACAAGAGATGATACATTTTACACAGACAGTAAGGCAGGTAATGGGTTTGAAGTCCTACTGGAAGGAAAAAGGGGCAGCAAAATTAAATTCTAATTCAGTGTTCATGTATCATATGGAGCTCATGAAGACTTGAGGACAAAACCCTCAAATGCTAAATCTTAGAAATTTCCCCTGTCATTGAACCAATAGGTGGATTTTTTTTTATAGAAACACCACCTCCGGGATATATCAGTGAAGATGGAGAAACGAGTGACCAGCAGTTGAACCAAAGCATGGATACAGGTAATATTTTTTTTTCACTGCTTTGAAGTCTTGGGATTACTAGTTGTGATCCCTCTGCATAGCAGCATGAATTCAGCCTGAATGATGATAGCAGTAGCCCTCTGTACAACCTCGTGTTTTCTGTTTAAAATATCACTTTCAGTCAATTGCGAACAAAATAGGTTTTTGCTAGGGGAACACTTTCAAAACATTCTGTGCCATATTAAGTACATTTCAATTGTTTCGTAACAAAAGCATACAGGTCTAATTAAGTCTTCATCAGAAAGCCTTAAAATAGATTTTTAATAGGTGACTGGTTTCAACCTATGTTTAACTTTACCTTCTGGAAACAGGTTATTCGAAGCACAATGTCTGTTAGCCTAAAGTTGCAGAAATGCTGCATTTTGAGAACCTGTCTCTGAACTGTGACAACCTTATCACTTCTGCCATGTTTCAAATTAATTCTTGTAAGGAAGGCTCTATTGAAAGCATAGTAGAAACATAAAGCATTTGTGCCTTTCTGTGAAAGGGTTTTTAGATAATCTGGTTGGCCTTGGACTCGGACAAAGCACAGTTAATGTGCTGGATAAGAACCTCGTACTGTGTGCTGGCAGAGTCGAGTGTGTGTTTGGTTAGCTAATGTTAGCAACCTTTTTCAGTTAATTGGAATCAACTGTACTAGTTTCTGTAAGAACTGCAATATTTTCCCACTCTGTGACAATAGGTACCTTAATTTAAAAAGCTTGACATCAGCAGTCCTTGTAGGAATGTTTCTGTGCAAAGCCTCTCTGTATTTTGCCTACCAGTGCACAAATTGTGTTGGAGAGTGCATGTTTTTCTGAGTTTACTTCCTCCTTCCAGGAACGAATAATTTCCTCAAATGAGGAAATCCAGCTTGTTCTTTTCTAGAGATATTACCTCTCTGTTCTCAAAGGAGAGGGTTTATCTTGATTGTCTTGTCCACTTTTTCTTAGCTTTTCCCTACTGAATTTGGAAGAAGTCTCTACCTTCTCACTGGAGAAGTGCACAAATAATTATGTTCAGAGAGTGTGCATGAAGTGAGAGCTCTGCCAAACACAACAACTAAGATGTTAATTGAGTCTTTATGAGGAGGGGTAGGTTCCCAGGAGTCTGGAAAATTAAAAGTAATCTTAATTCAGAATAAGCATGTGACATGCTGGAAAACTGGTTGTAGGATTTCTGAGGTTTCTTCTTCTAAAGAATTTTAATGTAAAACTCTATCTAGATAGCGGTCATACCTACCCATCTGAAATAACAAGAATCATTTTCTCTGAAACAATCTGTATTGCCTCAACAGGATCTCCAGCAGAGCTGTCTCCTAGTACTCTCTCCCCAGTTAATCATAGCTTGGGTAAGCTGGAAATACTTTTAATTGTTTCTCTGTGTGTGATGACTCTTCTTAATACATATAATTACATTAAAAATGAAAATGTACTTTAAAAAAGTGAGAGCTGTATTAGGAGGAGACTCTTAGATTGGCTTCCTGATGATAAACATAATAGGGCCTGGTTAATAACTTGTTAATAACTACTCTGTTTCTGTAACTGTTGAGCTTCTAGCAAAGAGAAGGAATAATATGGTTGTGTGTGCAGGGAATAGCATTTATAAAAGAAATAGTTTAAAGGACATTAGCCTATCCATAGTGCTGCCCAGACTTGCTGACTCCTGTGTATGTGTTCTGCTGCTCTTCTCATGTACTGTTTCACCTGTGACCACAATATAATTGTTGCTCCCCCATTAGTTGCCCACCTGCTTTGATCAGGTGCCACTGCTGTGTGTCTGTATAAATGCCTCGGGAAGATCAGATTCCCTTGGGTTTGTTTAAGGAATGGTGACACGATGTGACAGGAAAATGCTGTTCAGAATGCTGAGTAAGTAATTAGGGTAGGTAAAAAGGGGAGGCAGCACAGGAAAAGCTGAAGATGCACAGGGAAGAAAACTGAACTCTAGTAAGGGAGAGCAAAAGGAGCTAATAGCTGCCTTTAGATAAAGGCAGGTAGAAGATCTATTATAATACAAGGGAACATCATTTCCATATTAATGTTTTTTCCTTTGTGTGATTCAGGGTTTGATAGCCTAATCTTTTCTTTAACGTTGCCAGAATGTTTGCAAGTTACAGAAAGGTAACAGAAATGTCTCAACGTCTGGCATTCACAGTAACATTAGCTTAACCATTTTGCTGAACAAAACGCAAGTACTGAACTACATGAGCGATGGTCAGATTAGATCACCCCCTTCTCCCCCTCCTCCTTCCCTTGTGTGGAATATTGAATTCCATTCTGTTTACCAGGGTAGGTAAAAATGACAGCAAGCAAAATAATTTGAGTAGTTTGAGACCACCACTGTTGTTGTTGGAAGAGATGAATAGCAGGACAGATAGATTTATTTTCAGCCTCAAATTCTGTGTTGAGCTTATCTTTTAAAAAAATTTTTTTTTTTTAGATTTGCAACCAGTTACTTACTCGGAGCCTGCATTTTGGTGTTCAATAGCATATTATGAATTGAATCAAAGAGTGGGAGAAACCTTTCATGCATCACAGCCTTCCCTGACCGTAGATGGCTTTACAGATCCATCAAATTCAGAACGATTTTGTCTAGGTCTGCTTTCCAATGTAAACAGAAATGCTACAGTGGAAATGACAAGGCGACACATAGGTAAAAATCTCTGCTCTTTTAACTATTCAATTTCACTTTAGCCATTAAATTATCTGGAATGATCCAGGTAGGATGGGCAGATCTGTGTGTTGGGATCCTTCCCCCGCTTGCACAGCAGCCATTGAACTTCTATCTCGAGGCTTGTCAAAGAGAGCTTGGTCTCTCTTGCTAAGGAGAAAAGTGGAAAGACAGAGGTCACCACTTCTGAAATCAGGGAGAAATGTAGCAGCTTCTGCTACCACAGGCAGTTGCAGTTGGGAAGAGATATAGTGATGGCTGGTGCTGGAAGGAGCTGCTTGTTCTCAATCAGGAGTCACTGAGTCGGTGACAGCAGCAGTTACGCAGCTGTCAGGCTGAGAGCGACACTGGAGGAAGCCACTTAACTGTATGGGATTTCTGTTACTCACAATGCTGTTCTCTGCCTTCTGGAAAAAGATGGTGCACCAAAGCATCCCGAGGGGTGGGCTTTTGGCTTTCAGGCTCCTCGCTGGACCACTCTGCGCTGCATAGCATTTATATTCAGAGTTGTTTATAATTGAAATTTAAGCTTTAATTACAAAATATTAACATGTTGCTTAGTTTATTGTAATTTATAAAATGCAGAATGAACATTGGTAGTACTTCTTGAATTCTTAGCTGAAATGAGAAGAGCTGCCCTTGACATAACATGCTGTTTTGACATTGAGATTTTTCTTTGTAATGGTTGGTAAAGAACACTGTTTTCCCACAATGCAGCATCTTGGCTTTAAGTTCTTCAGTAAACTACTTTTCTTCCTTTTTTATTTTATTCTTTTATTTAGCAACATTGACAAGGTTTTTTTTTTTTTACTTTTACTAAAAAAGTTCAATCTCTTTAGTAGCACCTTCTGACTCCCTCTGTGCCAAATGCTTGTCTAATAAAATTTTAGATATGCAGAAACCCAGGCTATGCCTATGCTGACTGATCAAATGGTCAATGATGAGGAAAAGCACAAATATAAGGAGCTCTCACTTTTTTTTAATAAAGCAGCTCACATTTCTTTTGAAAAATATTTTTAAAGAAGGGGAAGAGAAACTGTCTCCTTCAAAGGACCTGTTAATTATAAATAGTTTTCTTTGGGAGATCAATTGTACATTACTTATCTTACTTCTGCTAGAAATAACCCATACAGATTTTTTTCCACTTGGAGAGAGCGAGCACAAGATCACAATTTAAAAATGAACAATAGGATTTCTTATGGTTGTTCGGGGTTGGTTTTTTTTTTGGTAATGGGGCTAAATGAAGTCCTGTTGGTTTTGTCAGAGTAGTACAGAGAAGGGGTATGCAGTGGGTTGTGAAATAGTGTGGATGCATGTAAGTGGAGAGTGTTGAAGTGGCATACTTGTATTTTCCTTTTTTTCATAGTGGCCTGTGCCACTTCACATACAATACTTTAATATTGGCGAAAGTTTTAGTTCTGTTGACTCTAATCCTTTTATTTTGGTTTTGGTATGTCTTTCAGTGAAAAAGTTATTTGGTAATGAGCACTGCTTCCTAACTTGGATTATGTGGCTAGAAAATTCTGTCTCACTCTTGACCAAAAATTATTCTGCTCCTCCTTCAAATATTGTGTGTCGTGGGAGAAAAATGCAAGTTAATTGTGTTCTGCTCTTGCTACAGCTGTCAGCCCAGCAGTGTGGTTCTGTAGATAATTGATTTCTGTTTCTCTTGTAAAGAAAATCCTTGGCCTTCTCTTACACAAAATACTCCCTTGTTTGTTAATCTGCTTGGGTCATAACATAACGAGAGTTCTTTGAATTTTGCTACAGGAAGAGGAGTACGTCTCTATTACATTGGTGGAGAAGTTTTTGCTGAGTGCCTAAGCGATAGCGCAATTTTTGTTCAGAGCCCCAACTGTAATCAAAGATATGGCTGGCATCCTGCAACTGTGTGCAAAATTCCACCAGGTTAGTAGCCTACCAAAGGTCTCACATAAAAATATCCAGCATATGTATTCACTGGATGACACTTGCTTTCCTTTTGACAGTTCCTTCGTAGTTTTGGGCTTCTGTGTAGCAAACACAAATATTCATCGATTGTACCCTTTAGACTTTTTTTTTCTTTGTAGGATGCAATCTAAAAATCTTTAATAACCAAGAATTTGCTGCTCTTCTGGCTCAATCTGTGAATCAGGGGTTTGAAGCAGTTTACCAGCTTACTAGAATGTGTACCATAAGAATGAGTTTTGTTAAAGGATGGGGAGCTGAATACAGGTAAGAAAAAAACCTTTGCTTTTAAATTTAGACTTAATTTCTCTTCTTTCACTAATACAGTGTTTCTGTCTGGCTTGAAAGCTATATGTACAGGTTTCTTACTGCTATTGTAGATGTGCTGGCTGCAAGCTGAAGCCATATTTTCGTTTTTCTCCCCCTCAGCTGTGGAGCTCCTAAGTCAGAAAGAGTAGTAAACTGATTTTGGTATTGCATCGAAGTCAGCTGTTGAGCAAGGAATGTTGTCAAAGTTCCGTTTCCTTGCTCAGTCCTGCTTGCTTGCTTATTGTGGTGAAATCACTGACAACATCTAGGAAGTTTCACAGTTGGTGCTGTGAGATTATTTGCTGGTTTAGACATACAGTCATTTTGGTCTCTGTTCTGTTCTTTATGGAGTATAATGAGTTTGTTAGATTGTGGTGCAGGGTGCACTTGATAGTACCCAATGGAAAGAATTGGAGTCGCTTGGAGTGTGTTCTGCAGAATAAAACAGCTGGAGAACACACATTTAAGGGATGGCAAATATTTTGGAACTTGTAGTGGGAAAAACTCTTCAAGAGTAAGATGACTATGTTTATGTATTAAAACTGCTAAAAACAGGTTTTTGAGTGGAAGAAAAGTCTTACTGCTTTTGATTAGATTCCAACTGTATTCTCTGTTAGCAGAAACTAAGAGCTATAGTTGAGGGCAGTGCCTGTTTTCAGTGTAGTATGGGAATTTGGGAAGAAAAGGAATTGACTTCTAACTGAGCAGTATTAAAGATTTCATTATATTGGAGAGCTAGGGATGTGGTTTTAAACAAATCTCTAGAAATTGTCCACTGAAAGAATGAAGTCTGACATATCAATATCCTATTGCAATACATAATGGCTTTTTTAAATCCATATCATTTCTGAAGTTGAATAATGGCACGTATGTTCCACTGAATCCTGGGGTTTTGATTCTTTTATCTGCTCTTGAAATATATACATGTAAATAGCAGTGTCAGTACATGGGGGAGGCTTCTCAGCTAAATGAAGCCAATTTTGTAAAAGCCTAATTAGATGAAATGAGAAATTTGAGTAATGGAATAAATTGGTACCTCTTTGTTAGCAAGAGGTACAGAAGAAAGAATCTGGCTCAAGTTTAAAGAACTGTTGGATTTGGCTCAAAAGGAGTATGTATACACTCTACGCATAATTAAATACAACATTCAAATCAGAACAGAAGAAAGGCTTAATCAGTCAGATTATATGGAGACAACTTGAAGTGAATGGAGTGTAAGTGCTGGGTTAAAACAGTGGGGAGGCTTTTGGTAAAGTGACTTCTAAGGAGGGAGAATTTTGGTTGTTAGTCTATAAACCCTTCAGAGATCATAGGATTGAAAAAGCTGCAGTGAAAACGCTGCCAGAACAGCACAGAAACTGATTACTGACATAATGCTGAACTAGTTTCTTTGCATCTCTGTTTAAGATGATGATAATAAATTATTGATGCACAAAACTTGTAAGTTATGCTGCAGTTGTGATTAAAGCAAGAAGAGGTTGCTCCTGCAAACACAACCTTGAATTTAAATGAATGTAGTCTGAATTGTCAAAATAGACCAGGAAGCTCTGTAAAATCCATCATTCTTGTTTAAAACTTCCATCATTATTATGTCAAGAATGTTTCTCATAGAACAGGTTTTGGCAAAGCCAAGGCATTACTTACATTTTAGGCATATGGCATGTGTGCATAAACATAGCAGATATGGCAAGGTGGTAGATTTTTATAGGCTTGGTAGACAAAATAGCTTAAGCTTTTTGCTCGTTACATGTTGGCTTGAATTGATGGTGGTAGAAGTTCAGACCAGCAGACAAGTGTTCATGTTAACACAGGAACTATCCCAGTCTAGGGTCATCTTCTGAAGAAAGTGAAGCAGAGGCAATTACAACAGACCTAGTGACATGTGAACTGGAAATCTATGGGTAGAAGAGGCTGAGTTTTAGTGTTGAGATGGCTGCTGACTGACTGTTACTATTTTATCAACTTTTGCCAGTGTAGTGCAAAGCCAGGGTTGTTGAACAGAACCAGTTATAAAATTTTGAGGAAGTGTGTTGTGGAACATATTAGGGGAGTTGACAGTGGTGGAATAATGAACTTCCTTCTTTGAGAGAGGATTCGAGACTAAATGGAATTGTATTTCCTGTGGTTTAGATTGTTCTTCTATTGGATCACTTTGTTGTGGCATAGGCATTCGGGGCTAAGATAACAATGTTTTTTAAAGTGCTGAGAGAGCCCAGACCCCAGTTGCTTTCTTCTCCTAGAAAATGTGAAACCACAGACAGCTTTTGAAATCCATCCTCTCACTGGCTTAATCTTTCTGCCTTTTCAGTTCCTCTGTTTATATAAACAGATTTCCTTAAAGCGAAGGGTTGCAGTGCTGACAGCAAAAATGAAGGGGCTCGGTTTGTGTCTGACTAATCTGCTGCCTTTGAATCTTAATGCCTCCTTGCTTTGACTTTGGGATAGCTAGAATTACTAGGAAAAACTGGCTTAGCAACAGTAGTCTTGCCAGTCTAGTTTGAGAAAACTCCCATGCCTGGAGTGGGTACAGTGAAATAATAGGATTTCTCAGGCAGAGTATGTCCAGTACTGATTTCTGTACTTAGGACATGAGGAGGAAGACTTTTGAAAAACAGGTCTGAAACAAGGATCTGTGGGAGAGTAAATGAAGCTTTTATGGTTGTTACTCCTTCAGCTTTACTGAGGCTTCCTACGTGCTGTTTAATTAAGGGCTTCTATTGTGGAAAATTACAGGCAAGTTCATGCAGAAGAGAAGGGAAACACAATTTTTACTTAAATTGTTTGTGTGAGGATGTTACAGTACAAAACACATGTAGAAGTATAAGATTACAGGAAATCAGAGATGAAGTTTGGTGTTCCTTTGAGATAGCATCAGTTAGCACAGTATAACCACATACTGTGTTTTGACGTAGTGTTTCTGACAACATCTAGCAGTTTCCTTATACATTTGTCTTGTCAGTTGCTCCGAAAAGCCAGACCTTATGATCACCATAGCATTGTGCTGTTTGACCATGCTGACAGTGCACAGCCAAGTGTTTCTATTCCATATTTCTCAGCAGTTGTCTACAAAATTCAAACCCAGTTACTCATGCAGACCCTTTGAAGGTTAAGATAGAGCTGCACACAGCTATCTGTGATGTGAACACCACATTGGTTGGACAATCTTCAGTTTTGAATTTCTTTTTAGAAGTAAGGCTTTTGGTGTGGCACTTGAAGCAAACGCTGCAGTTCTTATCTTATTCTCCGGAGCAGAATATTCTCGATGTACTATGGATAAACATGTAATTATTGATGTATCTTATAGACGTGGGGTGTTTGGGGTTTTTTTTTGTTTGTGTTTTTTTTTCTTCAAAGATTACCTGAAAAAAAACTTAGTAACAGTTACAGTTGCAGATTTTTATCTTTCTGCGGATGGAAACATACTTGATCATATGATGGAGAACTCTGTGGCAACCAAAGCTGCTTTCTGACTTTCCTGTTATTCTTTATTTTCTAGGCGGCAAACAGTAACAAGCACTCCTTGCTGGATTGAACTTCATCTGAATGGACCTCTACAATGGTTGGACAAAGTATTGACTCAGATGGGCTCCCCTTCAGTACGCTGCTCCAGCATGTCGTAAACTCCTTCCTCCGTTACCAGTGGGCTAAATATCAAGTCCATTCAACAGACTTAATATAACAGCTCGTCTGTCGTAGTATTGTGTGTGGTCCCCATGAACTGTTTACTATCCAAAAAGGTTTTTAAAAAAAAAAAAAAAAAAGAAAAAACAGCACTTGAGGTCTCATCAATTAAAGCACCTTGTGGATTCTGTTTCCTATACTCTGATACTAGATGAAAATTTAGTGTATAGAAATGCCTTCTTCAGAAAGAAGAAGGGACAGTTCTAAAGACTCTTAATGGTGTTTTTATTGGGTATATAATTGAGTGTCCTAATGGTTTATCAATAACATGAATAGCTAAGTATATGTACAGGTAATGTATCATGATCTCAAATATCACGGTATTGTGCTGTTCTACATTTTAGTTCCCATAAATAGTCGTTTGTTTTTTTGATTGGGGCAAATCTCTCAAAATTCCAAAACTCTACTCCTTTTATATTTTTTTATATAAGCAGGTTTTTCGAGTTGTCCTAAACATAAAAAGCAGACTTTCCTTGTAGAAAAGCTTAACTTTTTGCTGCCTTCTTAAAGAAAAAGAAAATCCCTCCATTGGAAGGGAAAGAAATGTCTTGAGATTCATCTGTGAAATCTTAAGACACTTTATATGCTTAATGGGGCCTAAAATGAATTCATACTATAAATTCCAAGTATCCATCACACTAGGAGTCTACTTTTCCCTACCCATCTGAGTTGATGCATCTGTTGCAAGCAGTATTACTGGCACTGATGTAATTTGGGACTTTTTTGTACCTTGAATCACTGAAATTAGTGTTTTTTCTCATGGAATGAGAATTTACCATAGCATTGGATACTGGATTAAGTACACAAGGTATTAGCTTACCCCTTACATCTGTATTTTTTTCATTAAAAGGGTGTCACTAAAAATCATGGGGTTTAGGTTTTGGAGCCAATACCTTGAAAAATCCTTTCCCAGGGTAAACTAGACTCTTTCGTATAGGTTTTAAATAGATGCAGCTTCTTAACATATTTCAGTAACAGAGTTTAAATTTCTGATCTGAGTGGCTTTCTATAGCTTACTTACACACCAGATCATACCGCATTCATTATGTCATAACGGGCCTTGTTATTAAAAGTAGTTGCTTCTGCAAAACCTCTAGGATAGTGGTTGCTGAGGTATGACCAGCGAAGGAGGACTTCTAGGTTCTTCGTGACAGTGCATGTTATTGTGAACCCTTGGACACTACAGCTGCACCATATTAAAAATATTCTGAAATATATTCTACAAATAAGTCTGGGTTGGGGAAGGGTTGGGAAACTGTATAGAAGGGTTATTCTGACTTGAAAAATATACATCTTACTAACAATCTTGTGATCTAGCTGTCTGTCATTCTTTTGTTATTGTGGCAGTAGCAGGATTGCCTTTGTCTGTTTTTCCCATTGTTTCATCCATTACACTAGTATTGTACTTTGTAAGTACAGCTAGTGATAATTTAGCTTTGAGAACAAAAATGTGGCCAGTGTTACAGCTTTTAATCAGTTGACTGAATTGATGATAGTGATGAATATTTTTATGCCATAATGACTAGGGCATAGAAGCAATACCAAAAATCAAGCCTTGAAAAAGTGGGCCAGACACCGTTAAAAAAAATTGGCAAAGCAGTTACCAGTTTGTGCTAGTTTTACCAGTAGACTAATGTATTGGTAGAACTTGTGAACCTAAGAAATAAGCTTCATGCGTGTTGCATTTGCCTAATATGTGAATACACTAATAAAAGTTTTAATTCTCATGATGGTTGGTTTTTTTTATTAATTGCTGTACGTATTTTCTCTGGAAGCTTAGAAATCATTTTAACCCACCAAATAAATGGCAGCAGTGTCCTGCATGTTGTGGCTAGAAAGGTGTAGTGTAGATGTTAAAATCACATCTTGTATAGCTGTTGTAGAGATTCTGAATCTGTGTGTGTTTAGTGATACAGACTTCTACTCCAGATCAAGTTTATTAAAGTGGTTGCTTTTTTCTGCCACAGTCAAATTACATCCTACTAGCTCAGATGTTTACTTTCACCTGTAAAACAGTTAGATAAGAGTGACTTGTCTGGGTGAAAGACTCCATTGCGTTTATGAGCAGGTTGCAGCTTGAATCAGCTGGGTGACCTAATTCTGTAGTCTCTTCACTGTGGATTTCTGTATGTGTTCTTTCAGTTATGCCGATATTACTTGCTTTGCCTTGGACATTGTAATAACCTTGACTGTACCCTCTTTTAGTGTGAACTTCCAAGTCATGTACAAGGACACTGCAGACGTTATCTGTGGACCTGTGGTGCTGTCTGCATGCAAGGCCATCTCAGTCTGTGTAGAAGTCACTTTTTTTTTTTAGTACCACTAAAATATTTTGCCATTACTGTTTCAGCCACGGCTTAGTGCAACAAGGGAGCTTATCTGCCTTCAAAATGTTTGCTTGCCTGTATTTCATTTAAATGTCTTTGGCAGTTCTAGAGTAACTTTAACCTACTCCTGTTTCTTAATCCAGTGCTTTTCTGACTTACCCTGCTGCTCTTCTGCTCTTCCTCAAAATCTGACCAGTGCCTGCTCAAGCATCTTAATGTGGAATGCCTTTGCTACGTAAGGAATGTGACTTCATCCCTCTTCTCTTCAGCCGGTCAAAGTATTGATGTCCAAAATAGAAATGAAGAGTGAATTTTTTTTTTTATGAGGCTGTTTAATTAAATAAAATACTTGCCAAGCAGGGAGTACTCAACTGGATATACTTCAAATATGGGTAGCCAGTTGCTTATCTGTATTGTGAAGCTGGAAAAACTTTCTGTGTAACTGTCGCCTTAAGTTTGGGCTGGGGTTCTGTCTGCCTGGGTTCTGATCTCTCTCTTGTCACTAGCTCTGTCTGAGCTTGATTTTTTTTTCATAGTACTGCCAAAGCTAAATAATCAAAAATCAGGTACTTGATGTAAACACCTGATCCTAAAAATTATTTTTGAGTTGCCTTTCAGCAGCTTGGATGCACTGAGCTGACATTTCAGAACCCTTCTACCTCCAAAGAAGAACTCAACTTCATTTAGATGTTCCAGGGCTGAGGCTTTGAGAACAATGTCAAAAGCCTGGACTTTTGCACCTTTACACTGTGAGAATTGATAGTAGAGCGTCATCTCTGCGTATTTCCCTCTTCCTTTTGTGCATGTTTCCTATCTAGGTGGTAAGCTCTCTGCAACAGGAATTCTCTGCTCTTTCTTCAATGTCTTGCTTGGAGTCTTTTGGCTTGCAGTTGCTGTTACACAAATCTAGAACATGGTGAGAGCTGTGGGGTTTTCTTCTTATTCAGGATGTTGTGCTTAATCAGAACTTAACTTCCTTGAGACTGATTGCAGGCAAGCAGCATAAATAGTTTAACTTCAGGCTCCCTGTATGAGCAGCAGGGAGAGGTGAAGTCTGAATTTGGAGCTCTGAATTGCTCTCTGGTGGAAAGCCTAGGCTGTTGGCTGAGGTGCCTGATATAAATGCAAAAAGTTAAGTATGAATGTCTGCCTTAAAAGGTTCTTTGGTGCTATCAAAGTAGTCAACTTAGGTGTTTAGGAATGATAGCTTTTAAACTAATTTACACAGTCTAAACTAGAAATCACAAGTACCGTACTTCACTAAGCTTTTTATTTTCATGTGTCCAACTTGACTTTTCATGTTGAAGTGTGAGGGTGTGAAGTTTGGGGGTTTGATAATCATCTGCAGCTCTAAATTGTTGGCACAGTGAACTGTGTTTTCTTTTAACCTTCAAACTTGTCATGCTTCGTTGTGGTTACAGCTTTTTTTTTTAGCATTGCGAACTGAAATTTTACTGCAGCTGGGTTTTGAGTTAAAATATTGTGAAATACAGGATTTCACTATACTCCACCCACACAGTGTTTTCTGTGAGTGTGAAGCAGTGTTCTTTTAGTAAAACAAGTTTGACTGTAACCTAATTTTGGGGACACTGAAGCTTCAGTACTAGCTCCGAAGAGTCAGTGAGGTACTGTCTCCTTTAGAAGAATTACACATATAGCAAGTAATGTGCCAGCTGCACTGGAAAGTGCTTCTGAAAAGACCTGCTCAGGGAATTAAATTGCAACTAATCTGAAAGTTTATTACTATTAAGAAAATATTAATGAAATGTGGTATTTTCTAACCACTTAAGCTTGGCTAGTAAATAGCCGTCATAAACTGTGTTAAAGGAGGCAGTTTAAAAATAACCTTCTGCCATCTTGGTCCTCTTTTCCATGTCTCTCCTGGGTAAAAATTTCTCTAAGGTTGCTGTTTCTTCTCTTGGGAAAGCACAATTTGTGCAGTAGGTTTCTAGTTACTAGATTGTCACAACTACAAAAACTAGAATCAAGGCTTCAAAGCCGAGAACAGTCTTTGATGTTACATTAGCTGTTGTTTCATTAACTGTAATCAGGATTAAATCTAGTTAGTTGGCGGAAGAAAAATGAATGACAAATAATGGATATGTAAAGAGGTCAGACCTTGACGACGTTCTTGATCCCTTTCCCCCATGTAGAAGACCTAGTCAGAATGGATTCAGTAAAGCCCAGCTGCTTGTCCTGTTCCTTTTGGAATAGGATCGAAAGTGTCAATGGGCATAGATGCTCCAGCCCTACTGTTTTTTGCTTTTAGTTTGCAACAGGGGAAGTTGAAACAAAGCTGCTGTTGCTCTTGATTTTTCTATTAACAGCACCTAGCTATTTGCTTGTCTAAAGCTGTGGTAAGGTATCATAAAAAATTGTCGTATGCCTCACGAATTAATTGAGCTTATGAGCAATGTGTACCTGAGGCTGCAAATTCCGTTTAATTCTAAAACTTATCTTTGCTTTAAAGTCTTTCTTACTTGCATTTTCATTGAAGTGAAATTCCAAGAACAGCTGTTGTGGTGCCAAGCATGGAAGGTTATTAAACTTAGCTTGCCAGCAATTGCTGTGTATCTTTGGATAAAGAGATGGGTGCTGTCCATCAGTTCTTATTTAATCTTTGAGAGGAGTTGTTGAGGTGGTTGGTCACCTTTGATCAAGGAGTAACTACCCAGGGAGGCTGGAGCCTCAAGCATGCAGCCAGTTTACAAGGAAGCTGGAGTAGAGGCAGTTCAAGCTGTAGGGCCATACTGTGGACCAGGGAATTGCAGACTCCCAAGGGTTACTTGCCATACGCTCTGAACTCTTCAGAGATATGAAACAGTGGGACGAGGAATAGTATACAGGTAAGCTTAAGTTGTCTAGATGCCTGAATTACTTGGAAATAAAACTAATGCATAATGAATTTAGAAACACTTCAGAAGTCCTGTCTCTTCTGTTTGTGTTGCATGTCCTTGAAGAGTTGATCTGTAGAATTCACAAAGTGAAGCTGAGAAAAAGATGTGCTTAAGCAGTTGAGATTTGGGTGGAGGTTATTCAGAATGGATTCCCCAGGGCTTTCACAGCTGGGTGTTGGTATATTTTTTTTTCCTGTGGAATCACTGATGGAGCCTGTGGTTAAAAAAAACAACAAACCAAAGCCAAACCCAAAAAAGCCTCAGGCAGCAAGAGGCAGGCTTCTCAGGAGGGGAGCAAGATTTGAGCCTACTGAAGCTCCAAGGAGAGCAAACTTATCCTGCCACGGAACAGTGGCAGGCAGTGCTGAGATTTGTAAGCTGGAGGAAATCTGAGTAGCGCTATGCATAGAAGGACTGTATACTATCAGAGGGGGTGTTAGTTCAGGTATGGGTGCTAGTGAAATTTCTCATGGATCTTAGCCAAGTTGTGTACAGATAGAGTTAGTTGTGCTGTGTGGCTGGGCTGTGCTTCCCCACGTGCTTGGTTCCGAAGCTGGCAAAGGCAGATGAAGCTTGGGCTTGTCTCTTCTGCCGGTGGTAAAAGCTCAACAGGGTCCGCTTGAGGGTTGAATGAATGTTCACTACCCAGACTGCTGTCTGAGAGTGGAGAAAGGACTTCAGAGTTAGCTGCTGTGTATTTTTTGTAAGTGATCTGCTGAATAGCAAAGAGCATTGACTTTGGTAGAGGAGGATCTGGAAATAACTAGATTTGTAGTGGGCAGCAAATGAAATTGTCTTTTAGATGAGGACTGTCATGCATCTGAGGAGCTAAGCAGCCTCAGAAGTATGGAAGGACTGTTGAGCACTGAGGCAGGCCCTGTAGAGCATCCACCTCCAGACTGGACATACCTAACAGGATCCTGGCTCGCAGAAGAGATGCATATACAACACTGGAGGTGTACATTAATATGCCAGCATAGACCTTCTCTCCTCTTTTTGTAGTTAAGCCTTGGAAGTGATAACATTAATTTAGGAACAATAATCACCTTCTAGACAAGTACACTATCTTTTCTTTTACAGCTTCAGAAGTCTGAGAGTCCAATGGGAGGAAAAACCACAGCTGTTAGCAACGTTGATGGTTAGTACTGATGTGAGGGAAAACATCTTCATAATAGACTCAGACTTTGAGGTTTGTGCAGTGTACGAAATTAAAATGGTCAAAGAGCCAGGGCTGAGAAATACTGAGGTTTAGCAGAACAGGAAAAGTGGTGGAGCTGAAAAAAAAAAAAAAATGAGTGGCTGATGCTCAGCTTCAGCAGTGCTATGCAGTCACAAAAGCACCCTCACCAGTTATCAGAACGCTCTTGATATGTATTTGCTAGTTAAAGATCTTAAAGCTAGTTCTCCTTTTGTTGTAGCACTGAAAGAGCTATTGGAGCACAGGAGCAGGCTTAATGGAAATTGGGCTGAGGGGAGCACAAATCTGGTTTTGCATCTCTGTTGTTGTCAAAGCTGAGACTCAATGTAGTCCCTGCGTAGAAGCAACTTCAGCTCGACTGAAGAACCGACATAGCTTGTCCTGCAGCCTGGTGCTGGATGGAAGAGACTGTTACCTGACCGCAAGGACGAAGCAGTCTTACAAATAAATAAATAGCAAAAGTAATAAAAAGCCCCAAACCTCTGTGGGAAAGAGGTTTACTGTAATATCTACATGAATTTTGATGCTGAAGACGACAATTTTGCTTTTTCTTTACTGAGAATGCTCAGATGATCCTTGGAAGTGTTCCAAGTGCTCCTCAGCAAATAGTACATCTTGTGCTGTGGAGTGAAGGTATTTTGTTGCTGGTTTGCAGGGGGGGATTTTTTTTTTTAGAGACTGAGCAGAGAGTCTGACTTAAAGAAGCTCTGCAAAACTTCTTTGTCTCATGATGTCGTTCTAAAAATGTGTAAATCCGAAGTTGATGGATTTTTGCATGACAAACAGCAGCTGTGCTTTTTAAATGTGGAGAAAACACTATCTGCTGCTGAGGCCCTGAGGAAGAATATTAAAGAGGATTTTTTCCAAAATTCTTATTTGCCAATAGCAGGAAGTCAGAAAGGGGAGGAAAAAATAGCTTCAAAGTTATCTACTTAAAAAAGGAGGGGAGATAGGAAAGGAATTAGTGTGCAAGTAACAGTCTAAATATTTTAATTGTGTTTGGATTGAGAGTACTGGCTTGAAACTTGCCTGTGTGATGGACCGAAGCCTTGTTGAAGTTAAGTTCAGAGGCTTAATTTCAGGTGTAGAACACTTGGTCGCAAATGTGTATTATATTTTTAGTTTGTTGTGTCAATGGACACCGGGGGTTTTGTGGTGTTTTCTTTGGCTGACAACCAGTATGGCAAAGGTGTCCCGTCTCCAGTGAAGACACTTGAAAACGGGTCAGCCATCAGCTGAATTATTAATTTTACCTGATATAAGAAATGAACTTGATGCATCTGGGAAGGCAGTTCTGATCTTGGTACCATCCCAAGGGCAGAAGCTAGAGCTCAGGATTCGCATTTCTCACAGGTGCATTCACACGTACCCTCTCAGGCCTTATTTCTGATCATCTAGTTGGAATCAAGAGGGTCTAACAGGAAGCTCTGCTGCTGTAGTAATACCATAATTACATGATAATGACCACGATTTGTGTGTTCTCTCTGAGCCCTACCTGTCAGTACAGCTGTGGCCAGTTTACACATGAGCGGATGCTATTCGGAGTCAGAACCCTTGAGCGTCATCTTTGTTAGGGAACCAAAAGGCGGCTGTAAAGTTGTGGGGATCTTTTTGCTTCCCCCGGGCGTGCTCTAAGACACTTAAATGCGCAGAAAGAAATATTGATCATGATATTGGGAGGGTGAGCAGGATTTGGGGAAGTTGAATCTCTGACCCAGGGTAAGCAAAGATACTTCTCCCACTGTCTTCCCCACTTCTCCATGTCTGGTGCTGTCAGAAGAACTGGGTGTGTTTAGAAGAACTAATGTGCTGTTAATTAGTGCAGTGGGTAGCAGTAGCCACACTAATTGCTTTACGTTGGGACTGTTATGTCCAACTGGGCAGCTAACAAAATAAAGGCAGATGGCAGTGGATTAACTGACTTTTTGATTGTGGTTCAGATGCTGGCTTGAGGAACTCCAGTGTGCTTGCAGAGGCTGCTTGTAGGCTAAATTTGCTAGGACCCTGTCAAAAACCAGCTTAATGAGTTAGCTAGGTATTGAAATGCATTTGTATTTCTTTAATATTAGGCCCAACCATTGAAAGATGTGTAGTTAAGAGCATATGTAGCTGGATTAAAGCAGTGGGCAAGCAGGGAGGAATTGGTGGACTTCTTCCCGTGTCATGGGATGTTTAAGTGGTGGTTCCAAAACCATGTCATGGGATGTTTAAGTGGTTGTTCGACCCCAGCTTCATGTATCGGATGCTAATATTGGTGTGTTGGCAGCCATGGAGCTCTGGCTATGAGACTTTTCCCCAGCTGTGATTGACCTAGTTCTAAAACATGATTTTTAAGATGCGCCTTTTGAGGTGTACAGGAGCTATATACCTCCTTCTGATATTCTTAAATGTCCTGTGCTCTAGCTAGCACTGGGGAGACCTGACCTTTCACTGAGCAGTCTGGGATCTTTTTTGTTTCGTGTTCTTGTCATCCATGTGGTCAAGGCAATGTCAACTCTATCACAAGCCAAGTCCCTTAGAGCCTCTTTCCCACGGAAAAGAACTAATTAAGTGTGAAGAT
Source organism: Elanus axillaris (assembly GCA_026212715.1). NCBI lineage: Eukaryota > Metazoa > Chordata > Aves > Accipitriformes > Accipitridae > Elanus > Elanus axillaris. The sequence goes on along the minus strand of JANZLQ010000079.1, from coordinate 79,336,973 downwards.
TAAAAAGGGATGAAATATTGATACTGAATATGATAGAGGTAACACGATCATAATTTCAGAAGTTAAAAAAATAAAATAGGAGATCTCTTCTCAGCTTCACTCCCTTAAAAGGTGATTGCATGGGTGGTTTTAGGCAGCAGAGGCATCAGATTCTCTCAACGCAGGCGTCAAATCTCCCCAGCTATGGAGGAGTAGAGGGAAAATGATCTGCTAAAAGTTTGTGTGGAGGAGTGCCAAGGGAGGCAGAGTTAGAGTACGATGAACGGTATCTATGTACAGATGGAAAGCAGATAAGTGCGCTCAGTGGGTAGTATTTTATGCCCTTGTTGTGCTGGAGTCCTCAGGTATTCTTGTGTGTCTCAACCCTACATGCTTTCAAATAAGTTTAAACTCCTGGGAAATTTCTTGGTTGCCACTACCTGATGATGCAGCAGCAGAGCCAGCATTAAAACCCACACCTTCCTGCCTTCCAGCCTCAGGCTGATTTCACTAAGCCACAATTTTTTATTGACGGGGGAGCAGGGTACCACCGTTGGCAGCCCATAGCTCTGTGTCATGGAAACTTCGAAGTGACTTTTGTGTAACTACAGAGATGCGTTTTGCTTTGTGTCCCCCTTCCTTTGGCTTGTGGAATTGTTCTGGTTTCAGCCCAGTGAGACCCACCAGGGTGGCTCTCTTGTCCTTATTTAATGAGACGGGTGGAGGTACTGTGACCAGACTGTAACTCAAGATGGGGTTGGCCTTCTGACCAGCTGAAATAGGAAAGTATCCTCTTCAAAGAGGCAAAATAATGAGAAGCAGGTGTTGATATTTATGAAACTGGTCGTACATCAGTTGACTGACTATTTTTGTTCTTTGTAGTCTTGGAATTTGCAGATGTGATGCTACTACAAGCCGCCCTTGCTCGTTGTAAGGGTAAAGCTATTTTGCATAAGGCCAGAGGACCTTCACTGACCTTGATTCCTTATGTAAGACAAGTTCATTTGACCTTAGGCATTGACCCCATGCGTGTTCTCAAAGCAATCTGATAAACAATCCGCGCACTTCTCACCTCACAGAGAAGGTGGGCGAGAATGACCAGTGACACATGCTGTTTCATGGTTAGCAGGGTTTTAAATATAACCTGGTGCTTGTAAGAGCAAAGAAGTTTGAAAGGACAAAGGCAAATTAGCACCTTGGCTTTAGTGTTGCATTGAGAATAACTCAGTCCTTTGAAAATTACTACTCTTTAAAAGATCAACAATAACTTTGTTGATTACAATATTTTAAGGAACTTAAAATACCAAGGAAGCCTTTGTTGCACAGTGTTAGGTGATAGTTTTCATCCCATCTACATAAAAGGTCACCAAATTTTGTTAGCTTTGGATTTAAAAAAAAAAAAAAAAAAAAAAAAGCCAGGCACTTCTGACAGAACTGAAATGTGAAATGTTGCATGGAAAAGTGTTGATTACATGGGACTGTGGAATAGAAGCAGACAAGTTGATCCCTTGGTCATCTTTCCAGCCAAGCAACCTCCCTGAGCTTATGTCATCTCATGTGTCTCCAGCTATTTCAAAATTAAAATTTTTCTGACAAGTCTTCTACTGAATATTTATGGCTTTGAATTTTCCTTTCCCATCTAACATAAAAATGATCTGACTGTCTCCACATAGGGTGGGCAGTCAGTTCTAAAGTTCCTCCAGCTGTTGCTGCATACGGCGCAATAACTTCTGTTTGGGTGTGAGCATTTCTCTTCCTCAAAGCTGTTGCATGAATTCAGGCTGCTTCTAAACCCCTTCATGGTTTTCACTTCTCCCTACCTCCTAACAGGACTGTCTTGTCTTCCAAAATTTGTCTGTGCTATGCTATTATTTAACTCTTCAGCCTCGTTATCTTACGACCTGGGGAAACGATCTCTTGAGAGGTGTCATTTTGCCCTGTGAAGCTGGTTTGTGCAAAACCCCAGGTCTCACAAAGCCTGTGACAGCTAGAACCTGGAAAAAGGCCTCAAAAACATGTTTTGAAGACATCCTACAGTGGTTGCATGTAAGACCTTGTGGTCTCAGGTAGGTGCCAAGCTTGATTGGAATTACGTATCATTGCAAGAATGGGGTTTATTAGAGCATCTTGTGACTCCCTAGCAAGACAACCGTGACTTCTGTGGGCAAGATTTCCACTGTGCTAAACTTGATTCTGCAGTTGACGTCCCAGCCAACCACCATGGTCAGATGGTGTCTGTCGCTCTTGGGCACATGGTCTTTGTTCTTCACACGAGGTTTTATATATAAGCTTTGCTTCAGGTGTTCCCAGATGGAGCTGCACTCTCTTTACTCTCCTGCCAGACTTTCCCACAACAACCTGGTCACCCTTCGTGCTGTGGCAAGACTTGTTCGGTGGTTGGGAGCAAAAGCCTGTCTCTCCCCAGGTTAGTGTCAGCAAACACCATCTTTTCTGGTTGGAGTAGCTCATACAGGCAACTTCAGTAGCCTTGGTATAGTAGTGGTAGACGTAGAAATTTCACATTCATGCCCTAAAGCTCTGGGCTGTTTTAAAAGGCATTCATGCAAAGCTTTCTGGTCTGTCAACCACAGTTTGCTATATCAAAAAGATTACCTTTTCCTCTGACAGACAGCCCCGATTTCCCTATGGGTTTGGTGTAAAGGCAACAGGATTTGCTTGTCTCGGCAGCTCCCCTCCTGCTTGTCCTTGAACGCTCTAGGAGATGAATTGAGTAGAGTTTTGCTTTTCACCCCCCCCCAGGTAGGAGATCTATTTTGAAATTATTTCAAAGGCATGTGATGTGGGGTTAGCCCCATGTAAATAAACCCAGCCTGCTTATTTTCCATGTGTCCGGGAAACATTGATGCTTCTGCTTTTGAGTAGGTTCGTGCTTGGGGTCTTTCTGAAATCTTTCAGATTGCATGGCTGGACTCGCCTGGAGTTGATCTGCTGAGCTTCACTGTTTCTCTGTGAAGCTCTGAAGAAGACAGGATGGTGCTCTGATGATTCTGCTCAGTGAGGCAGTTTGGAGGCAGTCTTCATATCACAGCCTGGTAAAGACTGTTGAGGTCCCTAAAATCCATCTGGGACAATCCCTGACCTCCAGAGCCAGAGGTTTGCCCACCTGATTCATTCCAAATCTGAAATGCTGTTCTTCCTAACTGGGATGTCCTACAAGTCTCCTTGCTTGCTAACTCCTCTTCCCCTGTAGAACCAGAGGTCAGAGGTAGGGAAGGGAGGACTCCTAGGAGCAGCTTTTCCCTCTCCGTTACAGCTTCTGACTATTTTAGGATATGCAGTGGAGCCAGCAGCCTGGGTTTCCCCTTTGGCTCTTTTAAGATCCATTTTGTCCCCGTGCCTGGTTGTGGGTTGGGCATCTATTTCCTTCATCTGCTTTCTTAGCCTGCGGTGGGATGATGGAGGAAACCTGACTCCTCATGGCTGACACAGCTTAGCTCTCAAGGGAAGAGTGTTATGTTCGAGTCTACTCACATTTTTCTCCAAGACTATGATCCAACCAAGAGATTAATATTTTTCCTTCTCCCAAGCCTCAACACCTCTAAGGTTCTCTTTCACACCTTCGTGTCAGGAAAGTTCTCCCATTTGAAGGTCTTTCTGGTAGGTCATTGGCAACCCTTGCTACAAGGTAAGAATTTGGCAATTCCAAGCAAAGGCGAGGAGGGTGTGTTTGAGGCTTCCTGCCATATTGCTGAGGTGGCTCCACCGCCAAGCTCAGCTGCCAGGTCCTCTCGTTCAAATTGAAGGAGCCAAGGTGCTTCCTTCTCTTGCATGCGTCATTGGGTCATCTTCCACATCTCCTCCAAGCAGTGTCCCATCTCTGAAGTCCTGAGGGCAGCTGCAATGTTGGGCTGAGCGGCTTCGTGGTTGCGTTTTGGCGTGGAGGACTGACCCTCTGCCCTTTGAATTCCTGAGGTAGGGAAATTGCTGGGGTTAGGTGGGGATTGTCACTCGAAGATAAGATCCAGCATGGGTGAAAAGCAGCTTTACACAGGGACTGTGCTGGTTAACCCATTCCCACCTGCTTGCATGGAGTCTGCTGGAGCTGTATTTCTGTATCTAGGAGGAAAATGAAAGAGGTGTGATGGACCTTCATCAATCCACACACCGAGTTGTGGGTAGTTCTGGTGCTGGTCCAGGCTCTGCAGAAGTCACCGCACCGTTTCCATGTCTCCAGAGCCGCACTGGGGCTGTTGCGAGGGAGACACAGAGCTGATGACGCAAACCCTCTTCCCAGCCCATGAATAAATCTATAAAATATTACAAAGAACATAATTTTTCTCACGTAATGACACAAGGCAACTCAACTAAAAGGTAATGGGGGGGGAACAGGAAATAGTTTGTGAAAATGCTTTCAAATTATGAAGTACTAAAGGCCACCACACACACCAGGAGCTTATGGAAATGATACACACCAAAAAAACCCTCTCTAAAAGGGATCTGGGTCATGTTTGGTTATTTTATTATGATTACGGCCAACTGTTCTTGGTATTTAAATTGCATTTAATGGGGAGAAAAAATTGTGGTAGCCCCAAGCCATGAAAAGTCAGGTTTTATTTTATTTTTAAAAAAAGAAAGCACACAGCAAAACTTGAAATGAAAAAGCTAATGAAACCCATATCCTGCAGAGCACTTGCACTGAAACTTTATAAACATGAAAGAAAATATTCTTAAGTAAGCTAATAGTCATTGAACGAGGACTTCTTATCATCCACTCTGGTAGGGTTTGAACCACACTGTATTTCAGGCAGTCAGGAAGATAATGAGATTTTTATGTCAAATGATATTTTTTGTTTGTATTACTGAAAGCGATTCATTCCAGACATCGAAAGGCCAGCTTCTTAGTTGCTGCATTGGTTTTATAATGTGCATCAGTTTTATACTAGCTGCAAGGATCTGGCCTCCAAAATTTCTGGGTTGTTTTGTTGGCTTTTCATTTGGTTTTTGTTTTGTTTTTCTTTTGGGGGGTGGTGTGCACAGATAAATGTTAATCTAACAGGCAGGGCTTTCATTTCAAGTGGAAGGGTAAATATGTGGAGGTTTCCTGGGAAATTTACTACACTGCAAAAAATAAAAAGATGAAACCTTGAAATGCACGGGCGTTATTGTTGTGATGTTATAGATGGGAGAAGCCATCAAACATTGGCTAAATGCTAGTTAGGAGAAGTAATTTTTAAAATTCTTGTCAGCTGGGACAAAGTTATGTCTAAGCTCCCTGTGGCCTTGACAAGCCGTAACAGCCCGCAGAGAGGCGTATGTGTGGCAGAGTGCATCAAAACACCCTGGCTCCAATGGCAGGGAAAGTAAATTAAAGGAACAGGTTTGATCATAAACCTCCTGGAAAATACGAGGATATTAAAGCTGGCTGGATAATTAGCATAATTACATCATAGCAAATGCAAAGGAGATCATCTTAAGGGATATTGTATTGTGGGAGCTCGGCTTCGACTGGTAGTGCATGTTGAACGACAGACTAATAGACTGCTCCAGGGAACGGAGCAGTAAAATCTTGTTATGAATTTGTTTATCAAGAATGCAGAGATAGGGAGGAACAATGATGGCAGTTAACTGACTGAATTATTGCTTTTTTAACCTTGCTTTCTGCTGATAGTCTTTTGTCAATGCCTGAGCATCCTATTTACTTTAGGGGCAGAGGAAAAATAGGAGCTGACGGAGGACAGAGGCCATGAGCACTTTGTATATCTGGAAAGGAGAAGACAGTTTCTGTGGCTGCTTCTCTCTTTCTCTCTCCTGTTGCCTTTGCCACGCTCTGCTTGTGGCTCCGTAGAGGTGATGCTGGAGCTTCAAGAAGCGGTGCTGGCTCCTGCACTCTGGTCGCTTTGCCTTCCTAGCTCCTCCTTCCACCAAGGTGGGAAGAGAAGTGCTTGACGACTCGTCGATGATGAAAATCTACTGGGCAGAAATTAAGATACCTTCTTCAATATCCCAATTTGCTGCTTTGTGCAAGGTCACATCTGGTTTTTCAGCTGGCACAGTTGTCCCGTGCTGTCGTCAGTCAAGGCTCTCCCCTCCTGTGGCCTTTTGAACCCACCCACCAGTTTAGGTCATGTTTAAGCAGAGGATTCTCAGTCCTGTCAGGTCTTCTAGGGCCGCCTAGAAGGAAGATCCGCACCACTATCCTGCTGCAAAGCGAGCTTGATATTTCTCTTCTGTTTGGTCTGCCACTGGTGAACCAGCACCTACTTCCCAACCAAGGAGGGAGCATGCAGCCCAGCAAAAGGGGATGCGACCCGTGGGAAAACTCTCCTCGGTGACTTCCTCAGCGATAGAAGGGGTTGAAATGCAATGGAAGATCTTGGATAAAGCACTGGACATGGACGCTCGGAGATGATGGGGAAGCATCACATCTAGCGCTTGTTTGGTGTAGCCCTGTGCAAGGTTAGTGAATGAGTTGCCATCGTTGTCGCTAACTACTGTACAAAAATAACACGGCGGCCTGGGTTAGAGGTGATGCTTTGCATCGTGCTGCATCAGCACCAAACATCTTGGCAGCATCCTGGGTCTCAGCGGGATCAGGTTGGTTGACTCCTCCATCAAACTACCAAAGTTTTTCTGCACGTGCATACGATCTGTCCAAATTTCAGTACCGAGATAATACTCTGGGCTCTTGGGGCTGCTGCTGTGGCATGGAAAACAGTGGTTTATACCTTTTAAATTAGCTACTGCTTTCCACGGTAAGTACAAAAACAACTCCAAATGTCGTGTGGGAGGGCACGTTGTGAAGAAGATGCATTTGTGGTATTAGATAGGAGCCGGCCTTGTCAGTGGCAGCTTTTGGCTGCTGGATGATTATCTCAGCCAAGCTGGCTGGGAAATTCAGATGTGCATTGCTTTTCCTTCTCTGCCAGCAACTTCGCTTCCAGTGGATTCAGCACCAGAAGGTCTCCAAAAGGCTGTGGTGCCCTGCTCAACACCAGCCCTGCCCTGTGTTGTCTTGGGCATCCTGTGCCAGAGACTGCTGACTCTTAAACAAGCACGTGCAGGAAAGCTGCTGGCCCTGGGGTCATGCCAAGGTGGGTCCTACTGCTAAATCCTCCTGCTGCTTAAAATCTTGCCTCTCCTGGGGTGGGATTTGCAAGGGAGATGCTGATGGCATGGCTAAAGGGAGCCATAGATAATGCCAGTCAAGCAGGTGGGGTTGGATCCAGACCACTGACTTGGAGACAAGAACAAGACCCAACAGTGCTGCCTCTTGGATCTTGCCAAGCTCTCCGTGGTGTCCAAAATCAGCTTGTTCTGGGAAGGGGAAAAATATCCAGGATCTCTCCATGTCTCCAGACTCCCATGGCTTTGCCGGCATGACCAAAGGCCGGGGGGAATCTACTGCTCATGGCCAAGTTGGTTAAACCCAAGGAAAACACCCTGGGATTTTGCAGCTCTAACCTGAATAAAACCAAACATCCACCTGATGGCAGCAGAGAACCGGGAATGGGGAGTGCCAAGGCTGGGTGAGTGGTGGCCGGGAATTTCTCAACTGTGGAGCGTGGTTTGATGATGTGGCCTTCCCATGGTGAAAGCCCACGTCCCCTGTCCTGGGGAGGGCTCACCAACAGCATCTCTGTGCCCTCCTGGAGAGGAAAAGGCCACGCAGGGTTTGGGTACCGCTTTTGGGGATGCCGCGACACGATGGGTAGCGCGAAGCGGCCGGCGCACTTGAAGGGTGACTTCTGCCAAGCATCAGCATCTCCAAAAATCGGGCAACCAGGGCTGTGATGGGGGCATGGGGGTTGCCCCTGCGAGTGGTGCTGGATCCGGATGCGATCCCTTCGGCCGCGGGCACTGCTTCTGGTGGTGGCTGGAGGAGAGTGAGAATGGGACGTGGATGGATGTGATGGGGAATTTGGGAGCTAACCATGGGGTATTCAAATGTGAGAGGTCCTGCAGCAAAACTGAGGAGCTCTTTTACACGGGACAGAAGTACTCAACAGCAGGAGAAGTCTTGGTACCAAAGCATGTCTTGGGGAAAATGGTAGGACCCACCAATGACCACAATTTGGAGCAAGTACCTTTCTGCATAGCACAAATGGCATTTTCTGTCTGTACTGCCAGCATCTTGCCAGGGCTGGCCAGAACGGGTAAGGATGCAAGTCTTCCCGTGTGCCATGGAGGTGCGGCCGTTCATGGCATGTTGCATTAAAGGAAACCTGGGGTAACTTTCTTAATTGAAACTGTTGTTGATGAATAATCCCAATTCTTTGATTTTTAGTGTCTGTTCTGCCAAACCGCTTGGGTCACAGGAGGGGGATTTAAGAAAACCTTTAGGGAATAACTCAAAAGAACACTCTCAAAGCAAATTAACTTTTTCTATTCAATATATTTTTTTTTTATTTTGAATTTAATTCTATTGGGAAAAAATACATTTATAAATTCTCCAGTTGAAAAAAGGTTTGACTCTCAATTTAACTCTTAAACTCATTAACACTTTTTGCTGTTACACCCCCAGTTACATTATCTTTTTTAATGTCCAACAAATGGAAAAATCTGCTGTACCTCTGCAATGACAAGCGTTGTGGGGACCTTGTGGCGCATTCAGCACTAAACAAATAGATACTGTAGCAAGAAGTGAGGAAATGAAGTTGCTTGAAGAAGGAGAGGCAGGGGGAGCACAGAATTGTGTTGTTTGTTTTGTTTTTTTCTTAAAATAACTTCTCTTCCGTGCAGATCCCTTGTGCAGGAGTGGCAGCAAGGCAGCAGCAGGGAGGTCGCAGCTCTTTTCAGCATGGGAAAGGTCTCTGGGGCAGGGGCTGCTCCCCGAGCCTGCTCTGCCCGGCCCCTTCCCACCCAACTTCTCGCACAACGACGGCAGGAGGTCTCAGATGGGAATCGGCAGCATCTCTACCAACCTCTTATACATAATGCTCATCTGTAAGTACCCTTAAACTCTCAAATGACTGTGCAGAGACATAAGGAAGGTAGAAAGCACCCACTGGGTGCCATGCTGCTCAGTGCGAAGCCCCTCCTGCCCCTTCCCTCCCCAAATCCCCTTAGGATGTCCCCACCGTTGCTATCTGCTCAGCTCACCAGCCAGGAGTGAGGATGCTTTGGGCTAGTGGCATGAAAACGGGGTGCCACTTCGACCCATAGCCTCTTCCAAAACCAACCAGGGGGTTGAAGCTGCTTGTCATCCCAAAGGCAGATGCTGTGTCCAAACCCTGGTGCCTGTCCTGTCCTTTTGGTGCCTTTCAAAGGACCGAGGGAAATCAATGAGAAGGAAAAACCCCAGCATAATCTTTTGAAAAGTATTGCGTGCTGGCAGAGTAACGCAGAAGTTGTATGAGGTTGAAAAACTGCATTTGGATGGTAATCGCTGCTGCTGTTTAGTTTAAAGAGCTGGCTGGTCTTTGTATGATTACTGGCCCATTTATGAGAATAATTGGAAAATAGTATTTATATCCATATGACCTCTCAGTGACCAAGTAATCAGAGCAACAGCACGTCAATGACTTGGTGTCGGGTAAAAAGCTGCTGACGCCAAAAAGCCTATGCTCAGGGAAGGCGGCAGCGATGGGCTGGAGGGCAGCCTTGTTTGAAGACCAAGGAAAGCTGAACAAGTTGATTTCAAAGACAACCTTATTCTGCATTCAAAGCAAACCTTTAGCTAATAATATTAAATGCTAACAAAAGAGACTGTGGTCAGTTACGGGTAATAAACTATTAATTAGAGCTTTGTCATAAACGACTCTTGACCTTTGAGCCAAGACAATAAGCAATTGCGGATCCTTTGTTTCTGTGCTCTTGACTCCAGCAGTGTCAAATGTTGGATACAGGTGAGTTATGCTGTTCTCCCCAGTTGGGAAAGGTGATGCCCGGTAATTTGAGGATATTCGGCAACTTAGAAACTAATTAGTTTAAAATTAAATTTTCCACTCTGCCAGACCAAACACAATAAGGTAGGTCTTAAGACACAAGAGACCACTTTGGAAAGGAAGAAAGGGTGAATGGGCACATGGAAGAGCCGACACACATTTCAGGCGGATCCAGCCACCCTAATTAGGTGGAACACAAAACCGTCCCCCCACTCCTGCAGACCAGAGCTGCTGCCAGGGCTCACAGGGTCTCTCAGCCCCAAATGCTACCAGGGTTGGGGAAGGTCCCTGTGATCCCACTGCTGTCCCCAAATCGTCCCAGTCCACCTCCTTGCCGTGGGATGGTCTCTGCCCACTTATGCTTCCAGTTCCTTTCAATCTTCTCCCTCGTGCTGGGGCTCACCTTAATATGCTCAGCAAACTGGAAGGATAAAATAAGCTCAACTGCCCAACTGAAGACCATTTAAAAATAAAAAAAACCCAGTTAAATTTGTCATGGGCTGAAGTGATAGGCTTGCAAGGCACTGCTGTGCCTGTTACATCCCATTGCTGACCTAGCTGAAATCTGCCCTTGAAGGGTAGTGGCCCAAATCCCATCTCTTCCCTGGGGTTGGGATTTCTTTCCTTGTGCTTCTTGCCTGCAAAGAGGAACGTTTTGGGTTAACTCTTTGGGTTAAGCAGTTGCTCCCCATGTCCAAGGTCTTAGCACAGCTCTGTTTTGCTGCGAGGGCATTTTTGGGCTCCTTCCCATACCATTCCCAGGGCTGAGGACAGCCGAGAACCAGGCCGCTCACCACAGGGGCCAGGGCCGTATTTTTCCTTCTTGGCCAAACACATGGTCATCGTGGGACATGTTGCAGTGTGCATGGCTGGACGTGCGGTGTCTGTGATGAGGAGGGTGAGGTTGGCTCGTGCAAATACGATTTACTGCCTGGAGCCTGTCTGTAGCACCAAAACTCAGGAAGTATTTGCAGGATTGGGCTCCAGCTGAGTAAATCCTACCAGGTAGGAATCCCCTCTTTGAGTGCAGTCAGGTTGCAATTAATTTGGGTTCCTACTGAATGTTCTTTTTAAAGTAAGCAAACAAACCCTCCTTCTGAATGTCCTGAAAATACTTTTTTAAATACACAAAAGCAGAAAGGGTTACGTTAATATTGCTAAAAGCCCTTCCTCATGCCCCCAAAAACCCCAAGCCCCTACTCCAAGCCAGCTCTGCGCCATAGTCCTCTTCCTTGTGGTTAGCACCACTGAACGCTGAAGAAACTGTAATTGTTCATAAGCAAAGTAGCACTTCCCAAAGTACAGTACTTGTTTAATGGATCGTTAAACCAATATAAATAACACTGAAGCATGCATGGAAGCAACAAGGATTTAAATGTAATTACGCAGGGAAACTTGGAGCGTGACTGTCCGCTTTCTGAGCGGTGCAGCATGAGTAGCATCACCGAACTAAGGGGGTTAAACCAAGCTCAGGAGGGGTTTGATTCTCCAAGGCACGGCTTTAGGTTTCTGCATTTTTTTCCTGCCTAAAGGGAAAATATGGGGACAGTTTCTAACCACCTTACTTTGTTCCTGGAATAATTTCCTCTGTAATGATTCCATCAAGATCAATGAAATTAAATAAAATTAAAAAAGGATCCAACCATCTCTTCTAGAGCTGTGGGAGCTGCTGGAAGCAAATTAAGATATCGCACCATTTGGGGCCAGTTTTAGAGAATGTTTTGGAGCTGTTCTTGTACATCTGCCATGCGTAGATTCAAGCTCCGAGGGGGAGCTCAATGACCGTTTCAGCTGACCTGCCCAGGGCTTTGCCGTGCCATCCCTGCCGCTTGCCCAGAAAACCCCAACCCTGAGGACATCCACCCACCCTTTTTATTCATCAAGGACCTCATGCAAAGCCAATGCAGATTTATTTGGGAAAGCCGCTCAAACCATAAAATAATGTGGTGTTAAAAAAACCAAAACTTATTATATAATAAAAGCTAGATTCTCCTGCCAGGAAGGTCTGTGCAGTATGAGTTAAGTGTGCATGGAAGCACAGCACGATGTGTGGTCTTTGCAGTGCAAAATGCATATTCAGACTATATGTGGTAGAGAATAAGTTTGTTGGGCTGGTTTGGGCTAATCCTACCTGGAAGCTGCGGACACTTGGGGACGGGGTGTCCTGGTCTTACAGTCACCAACTCGGCACTGAGAAAGGCAAAGCTCCTAGGTGAAGGTTGCAGAATGCCACAAGAGGTGAAAATTTCTATTTTATCAGCTAATAGTTGCATGTCACTGGATTACAGCTTGAGTATTGTTGGATTAAATTAATCTGTGCTATTAAAGCAGGTGAGACCAGGAAGGAGGCACTGTAGGATGCTGATGGGATTATTTGTCTTCGACGCACCTATGTAAGGATGATTTTTGACTTGTGCAGGCATGGAGGTCAGTAAATAACTGCAGGGCTTCTCGGTCTGCAGCTAATTTAGCTTTTTTGGAGAAGGAAGAGCTCAGCGGCGCAGCTGGAGGAAACCAGTGAGGTTGTGCTGAAGCCCCAGCTGTACGCTGACCATCTCCAGTCACTCTGAGCTTGTCTTATAACTTCTCTTTACTGCATGGGGAGGTAATTTACTGCTCTGAAAACACCCGTGATCAATCCTAGTGCAACCTCACTGGCTGGCACAGACATGCAATCGATGGAAGTTTGTTATTCTGTTCATTATTACTTAAGTTAGCCTAAACAAATTTGCCAATAATAAGAAATATTGCACAAGAGAGCATCATTGCACTAAAAATTTCAGTGCTCTGCATACAGCATGGGAGAGCATTTGGGGGCTCCCAATCTCCAAAATCTAACTGTAATCTGAACTGTGAAAAACACAGTGTCTTCAGCGTCCTCATCTTCTTAACCATGAATTTTAAAATAAGATGCTGGGAATCCCTTGCAGAGGAAGGGCCGGTTAGTCCTCCCGTGCCTCTGCTGAGTGCACCACGAGGACATGAGGTCTTCCTGCTCCAGGCACCCCATGCGCCCGAGAGGATTTAATATTCCTGGTTTTGCATTGAGAGCAGAGCTCTGGGCTCTCTCCGCTGTGTTTTGGTATCTGAAAGCTGTGGGTTTCATCCCTTCTGTGCTTCTGCATGTCCGTGGGTCCCCTTGTTGAGGTGACGTGGGGAGAAGGTGAACCCCGAGGATCGACGCTGCTCTCCGGCTCCTGCTCCAAGCCCACGGCCGCGTTCCGGCATACAGCCCTACAATGCTATAAGTAACGTCGATGAAACCTTGGCCCGCCTAATGTGTTCAAACCACTGAGCTCTACTATTTCTCTTTGGGCAGATAAATGAGCAACTGGATGTCCAGAGGCACCTACCAACCCTCCTTGCATCTCCTCAACCACCCCAATCCCAGCTCTGGAGCCCAGTGTTGTGTTTTCCGGAGCTGGTGACATCCAGGTGATGCTACCAGGGATCCCAGGCGGAACCCAGGTGGGTCGGGACACCCAAGGGTGCCCAGGGTACAGGATTTCCCCCTGTTTTTCCCTGGGATATGGGAGGTGACAGCTCTTCCACCTTCCTGGACCTGGAGAGGGCAGCAGAGAAAAGCAGAGCATCCTTGGCTGCGAGAGCCTGGATGGAGCAGGAGCAGCTGCGTTTCAGTATCCAAACACACTTCTCTGTGAGGAGGGTAATTTAGAGCAATTACACCGATTATTATTGCTTTTCTAATTAGTGCTTTTCCTACAGAATTAGCTGAGTGTTTATTAGGAGCCGCTTGTTGCCAATAGCTTAACTGCTTCAGTACCAGTTTTTATCAAACATTAGAGTGGCTTAATTTTAGTTTTTTTTTTTTTTTCCCTGTGTGTAACTGGTTTTGTTATCTGGTTTCACATAAAAGCCCCAATTAAATATTCATTTTGCTTTGTTACATATGGCATTAAATTTTCATGAGCTGTATGTTCTCCTTGAAATTTGGGGGTGGGGGGAGGAGAGGGGCAAAGTAACCAGCACTCTCTTAAAGGCAAGGGTGCGTGCACGTGTGTTTGCCTTAGTGATAGGGAGGGAACTGGGGGGAAAAAAAAAAGGAAAAGAAAAAAGAAAACCAACATAAAAAGCCTTTTCTCACCAGCCTTAAACCCACCAGCTTAGGGGAAAAAAATTGCGAGGCAGGTGGAGTTTCAGTCCCTGCCCTCCTGCGTTGCGGCACAAGGCTGCGGCATCAAGGCTGATCCCAGGGGAAAAAAGGTTTCCTTGGGGGCCGAGAAGATGATTTTCACTCTCAGCCCTTTTTTCCACCTTCCTAAGTGCCTTTGAGCAAGTTTCGTGGGCCCGTAGTCCACGCAGTCCTTCCTTGGTGCAGTTGGGTTGTAAACTTGTATTCCTGGGAAGAGGTTACCTTTTAGTGACGCTGATGGAAAGTGTTGGATCGATGGTGGTTTGATCAGGGGATTAAAAAAAAAATTAGCAACAAATTAAAAAAAAAGCAACAAAACTAACAATTCAATCCTTATCCTCCTCTCTGACGAGGGATATGGATTTAAAGAGTTTGCATTTCCCTTCCCTAGTGCATGGAATTTTAATTTACCAGTGGTTGGTTTCTACCCCACAGCTGTAGGGCTGGCTTGCCTGCTGCCATCCCCATTTATAAGGTGGTTTGGTTTTTTTTAGCTGGGGTTAGCTGACCTGCAGCGAGATCACGGCTTTGGGGTTTGTATCGAGGACAAGATCCAGCAAAGCAAGTGGTTTTGTCCCCCCTGGGCTTTCCCAGCATCCCAGCAGGCAGAGGCTCAAGATATCCCATTTTTTCCCCCAGCTTCATGCTGGGGACCCCCAGCATATATTTCATGGAGGAACAGCAAAAGAGTTTATACTGAAAGTACAAGTTTCTAAAAATTACATTGTACCGCAAAGCAGAAGGGGAGGGGGAAAAAAAGCAAAATTCTGACTCTATTTTTTAAGCCAGGAAATTTAACTTCTAACAGCAAAGACAAAAGTGCATTTGAAACAAATCTTTCAATAGATTCTATAAAAATCCAATTAAATACTTTCCCTGAAAATACAACTTGTTCTTAAGACACCTTAGAGGTTTGGGTGTTGGGATTTTTTTTATTTTGTTTTTTATTTTTTTGTCAAGGGGAAAGTATGTTTTTAGTGATTTTTTGATCAATTCTCTTTGGTCAGTACTCAGGTAGTGTCATGATTTCGACAGAAATCGAGCACCCTCCTGTTTATCTGCGGAAAACAGTAATGCTTCCCACCTATATCTGGAATTAAAAAGGGAAACATAAACTGAAAAATGAGGAAAAAGTGTCATTTTTCAATTTTTCTTCCCCTTCCCTTGCTTCCAGAGGGCAGCTAGGGGTGGTGGGACATGGAAAGCCAGGAAACAGATGTCACCTTTTTCCTCCTCCTTCCCTGGAAACTAGAGAAAATAATCCAGATATTTTCAAAAAGCTTTCTGTAAGAATTTTTCTGAGGACTTTTAATAGGAATATATTGGGTTTTAACACGCATACAAAGGAATTCCCATGTCCCAGCAGCTGCAGCAGGTGATGGGATGTGCCTGTGGGCTCCAACTCTCCAACAGAGGAATAGAAATTATTATCCATAATAAAAAAGTTTTTAACTGGCAGCATTTCTGCCAATTCTGGGTGGCACAGTCATGCCTGGCTGCCTGTCGTGAGCTCAAAGAACTGCCTCAAACAAGGGAACACTTTGGTGCCTGTTTTAGATAAAACAGGCTCAAAGTGCTTGTCTGACAGAGAGAGATGGGTAAGGCAAATATCTTGTGTGTTTGGGGATGTTTGTGTTTTGTATACTTCTGATTTTACATATATATAAGTAAAAAATTTTTGAGATATACGTATATCTCACATATAAAAATAAAGAATTAAGGACATTTTTCTCCACAATATCAGGGCTTGCAGAATAACTACTTGACAAAACATTGAGCAGAACATCAAATCCTCCGAATTATGTCCTACTTATGGGTTTCCAAAAGCGAGCTTTAGAATAAATTCCCGGGGATAAGTAGAATGGGAAATACCCAGGCTAATATGTGTACACGCATAGCGAGCAATGCTGTTGCAACTGCTCAAACCAAGGAAGGTGGTAAGATAAATGAAATTCATAGTCAATAGATCATTTCTTATCCCCCTCTTGGGGCAAGGGGTTCATGTTTTGTTTGGTTTGGATTTTTTTTTTTTTGCTTGTATGTAGCAGTGACTTCTCTACAGCTATCCCTGAGTGTGAGAATAGGAGCAGGGGGACTTGAGGTACCTGGTGGGACCATCCCGACCTTCCCAGGGTCTCCAGGCACATCCATGCTGCTTGGGGATGGGCTCTTCTGAGGTACCGCAAGTCCTATTTCTGGATAATGTCATAAATTTCAATTTTTTCTTTTTTCTTTTTTTGTTGTTGTTGTTGCCAAGGTGAATTACTCATTCATCTCTTTGTTTGAAATAGCAAATTTTAAAACAAGCTTAACTGTAAAGAAGCTATGGAGCCTATCAGAGGTGAATGGGTGCTGGAGGAGGGAGAAGACAAATCATTCCCATGACAAAAGGTGGACTTGGCGTGAACAAAGCCATTCACTAAACAGCATCGAATTAAACACATTTTGTCTAGAAAAACATGCCGCAAAAATTTAGAG
The DNA here is from genome assembly GCA_026212715.1 of Elanus axillaris. Lineage (NCBI taxonomy): Eukaryota > Metazoa > Chordata > Aves > Accipitriformes > Accipitridae > Elanus > Elanus axillaris. The sequence continues at coordinate 79,320,518 of JANZLQ010000079.1, read as the reverse complement.
GTAAAGCATCATTATAAGTTAATCTAAATGGGTTATTTACATTTCTAAATAGTATTTTGAGACTATCCAAAACTAATTTGAAAATAAAGTCCTTGCCCCCGCTGCTGTCTTGGAAAAAAATGAAGTAGAACAATTAGGGTTAAATTAAACGTTCCTTTAATCTAACATCAATGTTCTTAACTGTAAGAGAAAAATAAAAAAAGCTTTGCTTATGGGTTGGACAAGCTGTTTTTCTCCAAAATTTTTGCAGGGGCTAGAAAATAAGGGAGAACAGTTCAACTCGATCCCTGGGACAGTGGATGGTCGGTGGGGAGGACGTTGGGTGCTCTGGGCAGGATGGTCACTGGAGTGGCTCTGCTCTGTGCCAGCAACCACGGAAAAGGGGGTTTGTTACCCCCATTTTCTCTCCGTGTTGGTTTAAATAAGGCTTTTTCTGAGGTAGGAGCACAGATGCACTGTGCTTGGAGGGTTCAGAGTTTGGCATTTAAATTTTTCTCTTATACCGCATGCATCCACTTCTAGCTTGATTCTTGGTAAATTGTCCTAAAGTCATCCTCACCCTTCCAAGCTTGTTTCCATTAAAAGGTGTGAGAGGTCTTGTCTGGAGAAGTCATTTTCTGGGAGAGTTTGTGCAGTCCTGCCGGGTTTTCCTTGAGAAGGTGAGACGAATGGGACTGTAGCACTATAAAAAAGTACAGGAGGTGCCTGGGATTCCCTGAAGCAAAGAGCTTTTCATCAAAAACTATCTTTTTTTTTGAGTGTGGAAAAACTAGGTGTCAATTATTTGCTTCTTCTCAACATTATTTATGTCTCTGAAGAGTTTTGTTTCAGGGGAAAACACAAACTCCGTTCGCGGATGAGTGCATCACTGCGTAAAGCCAGTCATCGCCATTTGATTTAATGGTTTGCGTTCCATTAGGTGAGTAACAATTTGAAAAGTAATTCTGGGCACTTTGTCATGCAAATGGCTTCAGCTTTTCCACTGCTGTTGCAAATATGAGGAGCAGCGTCTGCTCGGCCCGAGAGCTGCCTGTGTGCCAGCCCACCCCGCTTCACCCCCAGCAGCTTTCGGAGCTGCCCGCAGAGTCAAGGCTTTGAATTTAGTGTTTTCCCCCTTGATTTTCATTCGCCTGAAGTCCTTTGTCTCTTATCTTATCTTCCTGCGAGTCTAAAGAGAAGATGGGACAGAAAAATTACATTTAGCTTGGGAAAAGCAAAAACCCAAGAGCTCCATTTCATCCATTAAAAAGTGGGGAAGGGGGGGTTGAACATAAAAAATTTAAAATATCATCTATTAAAGGAAAAAGAATATTTGGAACCAACCAAATTTTGCGTAACTAACAAAAATCTCTCCAAGTTACAAATTCAAATAAAGGCATCTGGTTTAGACCAAAGCCTGAAAAAAAGCCAGCCTAGCTCTGTGCCCTGTATTTCCAGCGAGTTCATCTCTTTTCCTAAGCACTAATGAACGCTGCCTTTCGGCTGCTCCTCTGCTCTGTGCGGGAGCCGGCATCGCAGAATCGCAAAGCGTGGCCGTGCACTCTGTGAAGCGGCATCATACGTAGGGGTCTCCAAAAGCCAGCTTTTAGAGTAAATTCCCAGGGATAAGTGGGATCGAAAAATACACAGGCTAATATGTGTACACACGTGGTGAGCAAAGCTGTTCTCCTAACGGTTTAAATAGTGCAAGGCAGCCAGGGATGAATTTTGATTGTTGCAGTTCACGTTCATCTGCGACGCTCCGGTGCCACAGCTCGGTGCTGCTGGGAAGACCGTGTCCCTGGTGCTTTTGGTAGCCAAAAAAATGGTCCCGAAGAGGGGTTTGCTTCTTTAATAGGTTGGTTGGATAAATCAGCCCAGCGAGACGGTGCTGGGACAGCACTGGTGTGAGAGGAGGACAGCTAACGAGGGCTGTGCCTCATTTGGAAAATGAACACGTAGAAATTGGCTTTTTGGAGAAAGTGGCCAATTTGGGATGGATATTACTGATTGGCAGCCACAAACCAATGGTGGAAGTAACAACTTGCAAATAGCACCTTGCATGCAGGACTTTAAATTCCCTGGGCCAAATTTGGCCGGTGAGCAATTAACTACATATCCAGGTCAGCACTATCTTCGCCCCAGAGCTGATGAGGGTTGTCTGCTGGATCTCCTCCTCTTGCTTGCCCCCAAATGGCTTTCCCCATGTGAAAATGCATCCCTTGCTCAGGAGGAGCCGTGATGCCTTCTCTCCTTCAGGTGACAGTCACCTTGCAGGGATGCCAGGCTTGAGGAGCACCTTATTCCCTGGAAAAACCTCACTTTTGGAGGCTGGTGTGCAATTACCCAAGCTGGAAAGCAGCCAGGGCTGGTGAGGGATCCCTAAAAAGCAGTATGGGCCATGTCTTAAAGGTACCAGCCCCACCGGCAAGACACAACGCCAGCAAGGCAAGGGCACAGGACCCCGATCCTCCGGTGTGAAGATCAGACCGCGTCTCCATAGGGTTTGGGCTGGAGGTTGCATATCGAGCTGAGTTTCCAAGCCCATGGCTCAATGGCATGGAAACAGAGATGCCCCAGCAGGTTAAGAACAGGCTCTTCCAAC
>JANZLQ010000079.1:79302575-79317911 GCA_026212715.1 Elanus axillaris | reverse complement strand
GGGGAGAAGAGAGAGAAAGAGCCGCTGCCATTGAATAATTGATGAGTTTCAGACCAATCAATGCGACAGAAGAGCAGGGCTAATTAAAGGTTTCTAAGGAATCCCTGTAGTAATTTACTTGAATGTAAGAAGTTCATTCTCTCTCTCCCTTTTTCCCCCCCTCCCTGTTCCCAGGAATTCCAGTTTTAGGCTTCGGCGGTCTCTAACCACCGCTCACTTTTCCCCTCCAGGGGGGTGTTTGCTATGGAAATATGCAATTAATATTGCAGCGATCATAATTGCTAATTATTAAAACAATGCTACCTCCTTTTTCATGGCCTACTTTCTTGCTCAAAATCATTTAAATAACAGGGAAAAGGAAAAAAAAAAGCAAAAAAAAAAAAAAAAAGCAGAGACAAGGTGGGTCTCAGCTGAGCCAGGATTAAGCACTGAGCATGGCTGGGTTTAGCTATAATTCAGTGTATTCCCACCACATCTGCCTTGAAAACTAAGGGCAAGGTGCTGCTGCCGGCGGGTATCCCTTGCCATAACCTTGGGCCATGCCAAAAAAATGCCCGGCGATGCCAGAGCGACCCTAACCCATTTAGTGATCAGGCGATCGGGATGGTCCGCCAGTGTTTCTGAGGCAGCCGTTGCGGTGGCATCCCAGTGCTGACTGCCGCTATGAAATATTAATAGTTGGTGATGAGGAATTAACTGTCAGAGGTGTAGGCTGTCAATGGAAAGGTGAATCAGGTGGGGAGAGGTGCTCAGTGCCAGGGACCTGGTCTGGGATGGGGATGCAATTCCCTCCCACGCCTGGCCAGGACCTGCTGTCCCACCAAAGAAATATGGGGCTTTTGGGAAGCCCCGATGGTGAGATCCCGAGGGAGCTGAGGAGAGCACAACCAGCTCGCGGTGCTTCCCACAGGAGTTACAACCCACAGGAGTTACAACCCCCAGGTCATACTCGGATGGGCAAGAGCCAAAACGTTGTGGGGCTGAGTCGAGAGAGGAATGCTGGGGCTGGCTCTGGTTGCTCCCCATGTCTTGCAACCCAACCCTTTCCTGAGCCATTGCTTGAGTCACTGGGGAACTGGATGAGGCTGGGTTGGGATGGAGGGAGCACACACATGGTGTCGTATGAGGTTGCATGGCTTTGGGCACGAGCGAGAGGCTGTTTTAAGAGCTGCCAGTGCAGGGAGCTCTTGTGGAGGTCCTTGGAGGACCTCTTCCATGTCTTGGTAGCTGCTGCAGTCATGAAGGTAGGGGACTTAAATAATAGACCACACTTAAAACCAGCACAACCAAGATGTGAAGAGCACTGGTGTGGTTTCATCGCCCACGTGAACGTGGAGCAAGAAAGGATGAAAAACCTGCTCCCGAGGGTGCTGGCGGTATGTCGCGTGCAGCAACTGCAGGAATCCAGAGGGGGTCTGCTGGGGGTTTCTGGAAGCAATGTATGTGGAAATAAGGCTTTAAAAAGTTCCCTTGTGTGTTGAGGCTAGCAAAGCAGCCATTTTCTCCCGCACATAAATGAAAGCAAAAATCGGCAGGGTTATAATAAAACATGAAAGGCTTATGTGTAAGCTAGGAAGCAAGGCTTTGAATGGGTTCCTGGTGGTCTCAGGTGGTTGAAGGTGTAGCTATAATACAGCAAGCAATTAGAAACAGGTTTTCTATTAACTGGCTTACTTTGCTGGCTGCTTTGATGGAGCTGACCTTTCCCTCCCAGCCAGTCCTGGAGCAAGCGACAAGTTGGAGACTGCCTGGCCCTCACCCATCCATGTTAAGCACAGGTTTCAGTCCCACATACTGTATCTTTTCCTGCCAGAAGGGAAAGATTTGGTGTCTGTAGAGTTGATGGTGTGATGACTGAGTCCTGGCTCTAATCGCAGCACATGGGTAGTGCAAACCTGTGATCAGGTAGGCAGGAGGAATGGGCTGAGCTCACCTTTGTTCTTTCAAAAGCAAAAAAAAAACCCCAACCTGGTGGGTCTGGGATGATTTTTGGGAACTTTTATTTTCTTTCTCTCATTACAGTGGGTGCTTCACCTCTAAAAATCCTTATTTATTTTGTTACACCATCAAAGGTTCGTTGCAGATGTTATCAGCTGATTTGCTTGGAATGCTCCCATTTATCCTGGGAGTGAACGGGGGACTCTGTCAAGAGGCAGAAGTTTTCCTGATTTGCTGAGTTTTTATTTTTAAAGGACCTGAACTAAGTAATCTTTTCCTACAGCTCATGAAGCTGCCTGGAATGTACCTGATCTAGTTTCAAATCCACCACTGATCCTGCTGGGATTTGAACCAGTAATTTGAAGAAAAGCTCTCCGCTGCTTTTCTTAGGTGTGCTCTGCTTTCCACCGCCAGCCGTCTCGTTGGGTCACCCATGATGAACATGTGGAGCGGTCAGGCGGTGGTTGACTTCTGAAAAAGGAGGAAGGGGATTGCTGCAGGCTCCAGTTTGTAGGGGCAAATTGGTTTTGGACTGGGCATGACAGAGGTGGAAGACCTGCCTCTGTTACAGCTCCAGCCAGGTGGCTCCTGCCTCCATGTTGATGTTCACCGCACCTGAAGCTGCAGCTTTTTGGCCTGAATTAAATGCAAAATACAGATGCAGAAGCAACTGCCAGGAGTCACTCAAGGCTGCTGAGAAGCCAGGCAGGTAACTGAGTCTGCTTCAGATCTTTTCTTAGCCTCGTGATAGTCAGAGCTTTGATGAACACATCTTCCAAATCTGTTCCCCTCGCTTGGTATCTTCCTCATCTCCATCATGCCGACACCACCTCAGTTGCAACTCTCCCCATCTGCAGCTTTGGGGAAGGTCCACAGTCAATTCTTTAAAATAATTGCCACTGTTGGTACTTGCAGGCTCGAGCACCCTTCTGAAACGCTGTCAAGAAGATCCACTCCAGGCTCCTGCTGCTGTGTCTAACATGTCCTTTTCCCAAGCTGAACCACTATGTCTTCACTCAGAGTTCGTAGAAGAGGAGTTCACACCTGCCCCTGACTTCTGAGGGTCTTGGAGCCCATTGCTGGGTTTCTGGGAGGAAATCGGAGCCATAGACAAGACCATCCCCACCTCAGTGTGGGCCAGTGGGCCGAGAGGACCATGTGTGCCAGGACCCAGCTCTGCTCTTGGAGAGCAGCAGATGGTTGAAGAAACCAGACCGTTAATCCAACCAAATTACAGCAACGTGTTTGAAGATGGTTGCATTCAAATTCAAACCGTTCGCCCTCTGGGATGAACTAGTTGGGATGAGGGTGTTTGTTAATTAAAAGGTGGGGAGAAGGAACGACAAAACACACACACACACCCCCAAAAGGTGGTTGTGCCAAAATGCCAGAAGGTTTTTCACCACCTGTAATCAGGTGTAAAGGGAGGGGAGACAAACCTTACGTGATAAAAGAGCAGCCCCTGCGCTCTTCCTGCAACCCTCCTGGGATGGCTGGAGCATCCCTGAAGGAGAGGAACTGGTTAAAACCGCAGCTCCTGTGTAGCAGCAGGATCCAGCGGTGAAAGATTGGTGGGCTGTAATGATGCGCATGGGCTGTATGGAAATGCCCACCAGCCCTCGGCAGCGGCCGCGACGCAGACGGGGGGACGCGGCACCGAGAGGCAGAGGGAGCGTTATTGATGCACTCGCCTCGGGGAGGGAAGCGGATAATGGATGTGGGATGTTGGCCGTGCTTTGTCATCAAACGAGGGGCCTGAAAGATGGTGCGCTGGAATATTATCAGTCATTCCTTGATCAAGATGTAATGCTCTCGGGGTCCTTCTCTTTTTTCTTTTTCTCCCCCACTGCACTGGTGAACGCTTTTACTTCTCACTCTTTGACCTTTTTGTTCTGGCGTTCCAGATGCTCAGATCCGTTCCCCTTTTATCCAAGAACGTGCCACCCTCCCCTATCCTCTTCTCTCCCTTCCCCCAAGCCTGAAGATACTGGTGTGAATTCGAGGAAAACACGTTTCCCGGTGTGTGTGGCCTCATCTTGAAAAGGCCTCTTGCTTTTTATTCGCCCCCGCCATACCGTTAATAGATTATGTGTATGCATACACATACTTAAGTTTTATTTCTACGGTACTATAGGTAAGAATAGTGCTTCATAGACAAATAAAAAGGTCAGTCCCTGCTTTGAGATTGCCATAACGCAGCAAGGGATGGCAAATAAGGGGTTTTATTACATCTCACCTGTATTTAGGCAAATCAAACAATTGCATTTTTTACAGCCCTGTGTAATGGCCTGATGCAACCAAATGAGACCTCTCTCCCGGGGAGTTTAAGCAGCATATTAGCTTTATCACTTGATGACCCATAAAATGGTTGTGCACCCCTTAGTGATTACCTGACTTACTCAGCACAGCTCTGCAGGGAGGATATTTAAACATTTTTTGCATTATCAATTTCATAATGTCATACTTCCAGTCGTCAGCCTTTCAAAGGCAGTGGCTTTCTTTTTCATCTCTGTACGGGGTAGTAAACCAAGGAAGATGGGAATGGGAAGCTAAAAATAAGGTTTCTCCATATCTTGGAGGTGGAACTAGAATTTGGGACATCTTCTCTTCCATCCTGTCTCCTCTGATGCTGTTTCATTACATGACAAACTTGGTAGTTGTGAACCTAAAGGTGATGATGGACAGGGTAAATGGAGAAATCTTCCCTCCCCCAGGAAGTTGCAGAGCATTGGTGGGCGTTGCAGAGTGGTAAGACTCGGAACAGAAAAGAGGTGAGAGTAAATCCTGCGTGTCATCTCTGCAGGCTGCACGTGGCAGAAGAGCCCCAGCTCATGCACTGGCCTTCAGGGCTGTGGAGCATTTTATCCATCTTTGCACTCTGCATCTGATTTTTGTGCATTTGTCGTCATATCTTCGCAAATTATCACCACGCTGTTCACGTGTCTCCATAGCTTGACCAGGGTTCGTTTGCAGAAATCCCAGTTAGGGGCTGCTCCCCAGTAAAGGCTGTCCTCAACTGGAGCAGATACTGAGCAAACCCTCACCATCATCCTGTTAATTCACCTGTCCTAAAGAAGAAGTGCCATTTTTCTGTGACTGACAGAGAAATCTGTAAGTAGAGAAACTCCCTGGGTTGACATTAGAAGGAGCATTTCAAAACACCTATGGCCAAACATCTCCTCCACTCCATTTGGGGTCATTTCTCCTTTCTTGTGAATAACTCAGACTCTAAATATTCCCAAATAAAGAGTGTAAGTGATGAGAGAGACAGCATTTGCCTGTAGTTGAATTCTCCTAAACTACAGCTGGAAATGCAGGGAAAAGTGATGCAAAAGGAAATGTGCTTCACAGCAGCTTTTGAGAGAATAACAATAAATGGGGAGGAATGAGATCCAAAAGCAGGGTCTTGGGACAAAAATTTCTAATGACAATGTTTTTGAGCATCTGAGTTTTGGGGAGCCACTTTACGTGTAAAAGAGGTTGGAGAAAAGGGTATTTTTTGGTTTTGGTTTTGGGTTTTTTTTTAATCTTCTGAAAAACTTCAAGGTTTCAAAATACACATTCTACCAAATGTGGTCAATAAGCTAATATTCTGGTATCTTTTTGAAATTAGATTTGAGGGAAAAGTTGGTTCTGACAACTGTTTCATTGAAAAAAAACCCTAAATTTTTGTTTATACCTGAAGAGAGCCCCATGGCGGGAGGGGTGGAACTAGATAATCTTTAAGGCCCCTTCCAACCCAAACCATTCTGTGATTCTATGATTCTAAATAAGGTATGTCTCAAGATGAAATGAAAATGTTTGCAAGGTAATTCAAATGAGACACTTCAGTATTCTAAAACTTTTTTCCATTTCTTTATGAAAAGTCTAGTTTTAATTGGTACAGACATGAGAGATTCTTAGGTATTGCCAGAAGTGCATTCCTCCTTGGAAATGCCTTGTAATGACAAGCTTCTAGAACACTCTGCATTTTTAGGTAGGCACCATAGGACCCCTTGTTCCCCTCTTTAATTCAGGTAGCCAGAGTTTCACTGGTCATTTTTGGAAACCAAGATCTTTGCTTTGGGGACTGTTTGCATAGAAAGGACATGAAACTGCAGGCCTGGAGACTTGGTGCCAGGCCAGAAGAAGCAGTTATTTGGGAGTGGAAAAAAGCACTCACTTTTACACGTTGCGATTGTTTTCCAGTTTCACCATAGATGTTGCCAATTTCCGTGCCCCAGCTTTATCTAGTATATTTCCAAAATCTTTATTCTGCTCTTGTTCACTTTTGTACATGTACTTCGGTAGGGTTGAATAAACTAGTAATGAAGTCCTTGGTGAAATGAACATCGTGTCCAGAAGTTCCCTTTTAGGTCTGCTCAAAGAGCAAAGATAGGAGCTGCCAACATGGTGAATGTCACTTTGCTCCAACGGAAAAGTTCCTCTATTGTATCTTTTGATCTCTATGTGGGGTTTTTTTGGTCTGTATTCACCTGGAAAAAAAATATCTCTGCAAATCTGCTCAGTGTGGCTGAATGGTCATTCTTGCAAGGCAACAGGTATTACAGTTTCACTGGGAATATTTCCCCCATGCCTTGTACTTGTAGGGTGGATCTCAACAGAGTTATTTCCTCTGGCATGGGCTTCTCAAAGGTAAACCTGACCGGTTCTGTGGTCCAGGGATCCCCCCAGTTTGTCCCAGTCGTCACACTTGTGCGGGCAATGACTGGACTACAAACTGCAGGGCCTGGAGTTGAATTCAGGTGAAACCCCAGGTGTTCACTCACATCTGAGATGCCTCAAGGCACGCAACATGATCACCGGCTGCTGTGCAAGACGTGTCTTCTGGAGGTCATGTCTTCAACCTGCCATCCCCTTAGAGATGTTTTGACTAGTCTTGTGGCATCTAGCACTGGATACCTGTGTTTGAGCACCTCATTCCCACCCTCTTTGCAGTCTGGTCAAGAGCGGTTGTCCAATCTCTCATGATTGGAGGATGCGTTGAGATCCATTGAGATTCCATCCAGCTGACCTCCATCGCTATGGGGTGGATGAGATGTTGGAGCATCAAGGCTACCTAAAGCTCCTGCACCACATTGCCAATGGGCCCAAATACCACCAAACTTGAAGCCGAGTCCAAAATCATACCAGCCTTGGACTGCAAAGGAGATTAATAGTGGGGGTTCTCCTGTTGGCCGCTCAGCACAACATCTCCCTCTGCCCATGCTTTGAGAAACACCAAATGCCAGGTATGAGGGGTAATCTTCCAATCTTTGTGGAAAATTTTGATGGGATGGGGTGAGCGATTTTAAATCATTCTGAAACGTCATAGACCTCCCTATTTTTACTGATTCTCTTCCATCAATCACACTGAAACTTTGTCTGCCTCTGTCGGAATTCAGTAAGTAGATATCACACAGGATTTGCATGGCACAGTGATAGATCATCTATCCTGTAGTATGCACACTGAGCGTATCAGTAGTAAGATTTACTCCCAAGAGGAGCCCCCAGAGATAGATCTCAGGCCTTAGTGGAAGACCACTGTCATCTTGTCACTGGTTCCAGCGTTGGTTTGATCTATAGATGGTTGTGTAGGGAGCAGAGCTTAATAACTGGAGGAGGAAGAGTGCTCTGGGGTTCTGTCACTGACTAGGTGGAGTCACCTTGGGCAAGTCACTTGCTCCTAGATCACCAAAAAATATGTGTCTTTCAAACTTGTTGACATGGGTGGGAGATTGTGGGTTTTTTTGAGGATGTAGACCCTTTGCTCATGTTGCATTAGAGTCAGTGTGTACTTCCCTTTCAGCTCCTGAGGTTCAGTCCACTGGAGATGGAGGAGGTGGAAAGTCTGCAGGGTCTCACGCAGGAGCTGTAAGAGAAGGCATCACTCGGTGGTATCTAGAGCAACGCCGGGATGCTGCTGTCCATTGGAGCAACGTGCCTTGGGCAGCTGTTGGGAAGGGATTTGTAGGGAAAGGAGGTTGGCAAATATGTGCTGGGGGTCCCATTTTACTGCGAGATTTCATGCAGGTGAGGAGGAGGGGAGATGTTAGCAGCTACTACCATTTTTAATGAATGTTTTCTCAAAGTCCTCTCTAGTGCACAAGGCATCTTTGCAGTTCTAACTTGATTTGGTAGGCAGTTGGACTAGATGATTATTGTAGAACCCTTCCAACTGAACTATTCTATTATTTTTAGATTTGAACCTGTCTATTGTTTGCATATCTATTAAATTCCTGGCAAACAAACAACCCATCCAGCCATCCTAATTTTTCCTTCCCTGGAAAAATTTCAAAGGGCTGAAGACTGCTACCTGTAAGCCACCAACTGGAAACACTCAGGTGAGTAAGGGGTAAAAAGAGGTAGGTGGCACTGACCCATTTCTGATTTGCTGACAACAACATGTATTTGCTTTTCATATGCACCAAAGACTGAAGCTTTCTTGCCTTTTTCCGTTTATTGCTGCTCCACCAAAAGCGTCTATCACCTTAGGAATTAGTCACATAATTTTTCAGCTTGCTTTTGGATGTCAAACCGAACAAAAATCCAGGCTTCTGAGATAAATGTGTCTTTTTAAGCAATTTTTTTGTTAGTCTTTGTAATACAACTTCACTGAAATGCTTCCTAAATCAGAACTCTTCTTTGGCTTTGACAATTCTTTGGTGATTTCTGAGACTTAGAGTGAATAATGCAGCTGGCTGGTGGGGGGGTCTGCTGTGTGTGTTAGTTTGTGGAAACAAATTCCTAACTATTCTGCTCTATAAATCCTGAGCCTAATGCCACGAGACTTGCATCAGTGAGTTCACTCCCAGCGTATTGGCATTTTAAGTTTTGACAGTCCCATTTAACCATCTGTATTGATTGCAGGTTTGGGTATATACAAAGGAACGTTTTCAGGGGGAATTTGAATTACACTGGAGTAGAAGTAAAGCCCCAGATCACTTCAATGCACTTTGATATTTAATTGGCAATCCTGGGATAGTGTAACTTCAATTAAAGTGAAGCCATCCCACATACCTGTCTACTGACCTGGGTTCCTGCATGAACATGACAGTATTTGACAATGAGCATGGAAAACACACAGTAAACCAAACCAAGGTATTGAGTCTCCTTAAGGCACCCTTTTTTTTTTAAATTTTTTTTCCCCCCCTGTAGTGGCTTTACCCACCTGTAATTGCAATAGAAAGAAAGAGCCAGGAGATATTTCTTTGCAGACGAGACAGTGGTTGTGTTATTATGGTGTATTATGTTACTTTCCATTAGACCAAAAACTTTTCATCTCTAACCCTAGGAGGTGACCTACAGTAAATACAGTGTCGTATTTAGCTTTTGTAAATAGCTTAGCTCTCATGAATGTTTTATAGTGGGGTAAATATCACGTTCTCTCCACTTATTTACATCCGCACAGCATCACAGAAGACTTGTTGGTATTAAATATTAATTGTAAGCTTCAGTGAATCTATGCTTTTGTCAAGAGTGCACTGGGCCACACATCTTTTTTGGCCTCACACATTGAGAAACCGCATGATCTTCCGAAGAAAGAACTGGAAGTGCATTATCAGTGTTTTTAACCAAACTGCCCTTCAGCTTGATGACTACAGCTTTCATTGCTTTCGCTCAGCTGGGAGGAGGGAGAGAAGTCACAGACAAAGACTTACATGGCTGACCCAACACTTTGACCTTACTCTATGTATCTTTTGCATCCCAGGGCATGTCCCTGTGGAAGGATTTCAGAGATTTATGAAGGCCAGAATGGATCAGCCGGTCTGGCTTGCTCTGTATCTTGGTCCAGTGACCCCCCTTGATTGAGCCAAGAACTTGTGTCTTTCTCAAGTATATCTTCCAGGGAAGCAACCATGCTTTTGGCTTCAAGACATCAATCAATGGGGAATCCACCATATCCCTTGGTACACTGCTTGATATTACTTGATGCATGGTTAATTAATTTTAGAATTACCAATGATTTCTAATGCCGTGCTACGATTTTCCTGGCTTTCACTTCCAGCCATGGATTTTTGTTGTGCCTTTCCTGGTAAGTTTGCAGATCTTGCCTAGTATCTTGTGTTTTCTCCCTGGGAAGGACAGGTTCTTGATCTCAGGATGGAGGGTAATAATTTGTCTTTCTTTTGATAGGCTAAACACATGGAGCTCTTGCTCTCTGTCAGAACTTTTCTCCAGTTACAAATTGTCCATGGCACTTTTTTTGCATCTCAACTGTTTTATTGCTGGGGGATGTACGCAATACTCCAGGATTGGTCTCTTCTTGGTGCATGAAATACGTTCCTCCTGAGGCTGCTTTTTCAGTGTTGAGTCTGCCTCCAAAGTGACCATGACTCGTTACAAGTTCTGGTTGCAAAGGATTATGGTGGGTTTTTTTATCAAATCCATAACTTTTCATAGATAAATTTTTGAGAAACTACTCCAAAGTGAGCTCCAACTTTGGACATGAATGAGACTCTCTGAGGGGCTATTATTATGGTCTATGAGCACAGCTTACGTTTCCCCCTCAAATTTCAGAATAACTTTTCTCAGGCAATGAGCATGGATTATTGATGATCCACATGCTCCATATACCCAAATAAATTCACGCCAAGATGCCATTTCAGACATGTGAGCAGTGATGCACAGAGCTGTCAACATCTGTGCTGTTGGTTGACTTCAGTGGCTTCTCAGGGACCTAACATTCATTGATTTCATGTTCACCCATATTGGTTCATCTCTGTTGCCTTCCCTCAAGTCTGCTGAATTATACAAACGTGTGACAGTAGAAAATGGGCAAATTGGGCAGAGGAGGTTAAAGAGCAGCTCTCATTGTGTGTGGGGAAAGGCCTTATGCCTTCGAGGTATTCATTTTTAAATAATCCTCCAGAATGCTTCATCTGAAAGACGACTTCTCTCTTTTCCTGCCTGTTGCTGGTGCCGGTTGGGGTCACTGTTTATGCTGTGGCTGGTATCGGAAAGGGTGGTTACTTAGGCATGGAGGAAAGCTAGTGTAATGGAGTTTAACAGCATTGATTTTACACGGAAGGCTCATTCTGCACTTAAACCCCTCCTTTCCCCATGAATACCTTATTTAAATGGTTGGTATATAATTTTTTAATGAGATGTTCCTTAATCCATCCGACCAAAGACTGGGAAGACTATGACTATACAAGAGGGACAAAAAGCTTCTGGTTTTGTTAACCATCTGATTTTCTGATTCATTGACTTTGGTGGCCTTTATTTGGCAAGAAATGCCTTTTCTGCCCCACCTGACCCCAACCCATTAAAATGATTGCAGAAAACAGAGCAGTTGCTGGTCCATGCTGGAGTTTGTCAAGTGACTCTTAGCCCAGAGTAGCAGCCTGGTTATTTTTAATCAAAGCAAATCAAGTTTTGAAGTATCCATTATGTCCTGGTCTAGGGGCAAACTAAACTACATTACAAAACACTTAAGCCCTGTAAAATTTCCTGACCTCTGAAATCTCTTACGACCTAGTTGCAGCTTCACAATGCCTAGCGTTAATCTCTCCATTAAAGCCTTTTCACCTATTTCCTAAACTGCTGCACAATGTGTGTATTTAGACAAAACCAGCAGCTTTCAGAGCCATTAAAGGCTCAAGCCAAAAGTAAAGATGATTTTCTTATGGCTGAGGATGTCTGACAGCCCAGGGGGGTTGAACAACACTATGTTCTTCAGCTGACCCTTATTTAAGATAACCTGTGAGTGTCAGGATTACAATGCTAAGATTACTGTGGTATTTAAATATTATGTTATTAGTCAAATACTGCCATATATAAACCCAAGAAAATTTGGGGGGGGGGGGGGATTGGGAAAGGGGAGAATATCAAGGCTCAGATTTAAGCTGTTACATTCAGCTCACAACTGAGTCTTTGAAAATACACTCTTCCCCTCTTGTAAACTGTTATTTATATTTATGGCACCAAATTAAATCTTTCTTCTCAAGTTTGGTGACTCTGACATGCTTTGTTTTCATTTACTAATCACCAAATGACCTTTCTAATTAAATCAAGTGTGTTCCATTTGTGGAAGTGTGTGTTAAATCTGCCTCTTCACTTGGTCAGAAGCAGAACCTGAAATCTGTGTTGTTTTCCCCAAGTTTTTAAATTCCTAGGACTCTTAAAAAAGACAGTCAAGAAATCCCAAGGACTTTTCTCTCCCAAGGAAGAGCCTGGCTGCCAGCTGAGCAGAGGGTTCGCTTTGCTGAGAAGAGGTGGGAAGAAGAAACAAATTAAGGGTCTCTTCCAGATTCACCCTGATCCTTCAGCCTTTCCACAGGAAGAGTAAAGACCCATATGAGGTCAGAAGTTGCCCCTTTGAATTTGTTTTTCTCCACCAGATGGGCAGTGTGATCAGCCAAGCTCTCAGCAGGGCAATCATCGATGTCTGAAGGTAGGTTGGATGATTTCCACCTTGGCGCACACTCACACGCAGTTCACCTGCTTCGCAAAATACAATTGCAAGAAAACACAATCCCCTTTGTTCTACAGGCTGGTGAAATAATGAGCCCATGGGCACATGTGGTCTGCTGGGTCTGCACCACCTTCCCCTGTGGAGAAGTAGGACCTGCCCAAACCCCTGAGAATTTTGCGAACTTCAGTACAGCCCTTGTTTTAGCTTTGACACCATCTTTCGGGGTGACCCTAGTTTAGACTCCTCATCTATAAGGAGCCTTGAGTTCCTCCTCTGTAAAACCAGGATAGTTGCAAAGCCCCTCGAGACCTGCTGGTGCAAAATGCAAGGACCTGAGCAAGTTCTTTTGGAGCAGCAGAAGGAAGTTTCCCGTGGGAAGCCACTGGCGTTGCCTGCACTGCCTGAGGTTGTGTCATTCGCCTTCCCTTAATCTCCCGCTTTTTACTCGAGTTTTTTTTAGTTGTCATTCTTCACAGTGCTGTGGTCTCAGGATCCAGTTAAGCAAACCCTGCATTATCCACACTACCTAACAGTGTGACATCTGTGAATGGCTTTCTAATTACTCAAATAAATCAGCATGATTGGAAATTCTTGAGATTTTATTGGGAAGGAAATTTATAGTAATTAAACCCAATTAATTTTGGATTTCTGTTAATCCAAAGAAGGCTTCGGAAGCTTTGGGTTAGACCTGCACTGTCTCGAGGAAGTGATGTGGGTGAAAGAATGAGAAATTAATTGATTTTGGACAATGCGATGATAATAGGAGAATTTTTCAAATGAGTTTGTTATGCGTCTTGCATCAACTGCAGAGTCTCTTTTCTAGCATCTAAAAATATTGTTCAGGGCTTTTACTAAAGATTCAAACAGACTGAAAGGAATCTTTTTTAATCAAAATAAAGAACCCTTTTTAATTACTCAGACTCCTTCACAGTTGGAGGTAATAATTGTCTTACGTTCTTAAGTAGTGCTGTTATTAGCCTGCCCTGGGGCTCTTCTATTTTCCAGAAGTTAGCGTCGCTCTCTGTTCAATGCCAGGATAGAGCGTGTGTCAGCTTAAATATTTCTGTATCCTTGATGCTGGGAATGATGTGGATTGAACCCAGCCTCTTGCTTTGGTGCTGCCATTCCCAAAATGTCTGTACACACCACCAGGAGCCTGGGAGCAGTGGTACACACCAAGGGATGGAGAGACTGTGTTTTGCAGAAATGAATGTTGCGTCATCTTATGTTTTTTCTTAAATGTTTTTTTTATTGTTGGATTAGGGGCTTTGGGGGGCAAATAAGTGCCAGTCAAGTGAGTATTTTTCCTCTCTGCTTTTTGCTGTGCTTTTTAAACATTCCTTCCAGCACTGATGGAGGGGGAAGGAGAGCATCCAGGCAGTGTTGGGGACTTCCTCTGTAGCGGTGCAAGTGGAAGTTTGCAGACTGTGCTGCAGGATTATCAGGTCAGGAGTAAACATTTTATGAGGAAAAAAGGAATTTATGGGACCAGAGATTGCTGTTCTTCATGAACACCTGCTAGATGCCCACTAGAAAGCTGACTTTAATAACTGACATCAAATTAACAGTTCCTGCTTGGGGGAGAGTATTGCAGACCCTGAGAAAGGCTTTTGAACATTTATGCAGGTGTTTGTCTCTTCATCATGTCCTTGGCATTGGATATCACTCCTGTGTCCATCTACTTTTTGTCAAAACACTTCCAATTGAAACTTTTGGTGCCTGTTTAATTTTGAGGGCTGCTTCCAATGCTAAGCTGCATGAAGCTGCTCTTGATTGCAATTGAGGTTGGTGAGAGCAGAACTAGCCAGCAAGCCTTTATTCTTACTGTGCACTGAAACATATAAAATAGGTAGAATATAGGTGGATTTGGATTCTGCCACCTGAGCAGCTGTAATGTCTTTTTTATTCACCAGTATTACTAACAAAGCACTCTTACCCCTTCCTCTGTAGCTGAAAAAAATGAGGTGACATAACATGAAGTTCACCTCAAAACTTCTCAGAGAAGAGCTTGGATGCAGAACCAAGGCACCCTGACCCCCACGTTACTGCTGTGAACTGATCAGGTGTCCGTCTCGGCACTTCTTGGCTCATGCAACCTGCCTCCTAAAGGCTGCCTCAAAATCACAGAAACATTTTGGTTGGAAGGAACCAAATGTGTTTCATTGCTATGAGAAGGGAAGCACCCGAGGCTGTCAAGGAAAATAAGTAATCTGTCATCTGCAGCAAGACCCATAGAATATATGAAGGTCTATTGAGAGAGGGGAAAAAAAAAGAGAAAGAAAAAGTGAACTGACCACGCAGATGCTCCCTCTGTGATTGCAGAAGTGCTGTTTTGATTCAGTTATTCGGCAAGTGGGTGTACTAAAGAGCAACTAAATCAGCTGCATCAGAGCGTCTTCTGAGGCTGTGGCACACATCAGCTCAGAGATGGGTTTGGTGGAGGGCCAACGTCTTTGAATTAACGTTTGCCGTCCATCTTTGGTCAGAAGCTGGTTGCACTGCCCAACTGCAGTGATGGGCTGAAACGGTGACGTTTCCCCATTTCCAACCAAAAGCCAAGAAAAGCCTTGTGCCATATTGCTGGAAGGAAGAAACTGGTTTGGAAGACATCCCAGACTTCACGTCCACCAGCAGCTGGTGTAACTGCTGCCTTGCAAACCCTTGGTATAGACAAGCAAAGACCTTCCACTGAGGCAACCACACAGAGCTTGAAATACTGAATTTTCAGTATCTCTGGCTATAACCAAGGCAAGGTCTGGGTGAAGACCCAGGAGGCAAAGAGTTAAGCTGCTTTCATGTTCCATGTACTTTCCACTAAAGAAGCCCCATATCGGAGGGCTGTATCTTTCTGAATGTGAGTTTAGACTGCTTTTGTGCTAATGCATTTATATTGTGATTGTGAAAAGCTTTTTTTAAAGAGGAAGATAAATCTTACCCAAATCTGATAATCATTTTTAAAAATCTCTGCTCTGAGATTTATTTTGCTTTCCCCCCCCCCCCCC
>JANZLQ010000079.1:79282580-79302475 GCA_026212715.1 Elanus axillaris | reverse complement strand
TCTGATTTTTTTTTTGCTTTCCCCCCCCCCCCCTCTGGAAAAAAAAGGAGGGGAAAAAAAAAAAGGAAAAACAACCACCCTACTGCATCAAAGAGAAATAATGGCTTGTAAGTACTTAAAAGCTTATGGATAGGAAACTTAAAAAACTGGTCGGATTCAGCCCAAATCCTATCAGATTTTCTTGGTTCTCATAAACCTTTAATCAGCTCCCATGGGGCATTTTTGCTAACCATAAAACATGTGATTAGAAGACACATGAACTACTGGAATTATGACAGCGAGATGGGCTTTGACTTTAGCCTGACTTAAGAACGGGAATTTAAGAAGCTGTTGCATCGACAGCAGTAGGCGGCCGCCCCGGGAGGGACCACAATACACCACCGTTTCTGTTGTGAGAAACCAAACTGGTGGTGAGACCACATTCACCATGTCGCAACCCTACAAGGGGTTTTCAGAGCCCAGGCATCCTCCCCTGTGAAACCGCGACGCGTTCAGCCTGGGACGCGGGTTGCAAGGCACTGGTCTCTGGTAACCTACTGCTGTTAGTGGGGTATGGGAATGGGACAATCCAGAAGGGAAAACAGCACAGGATTTTCAGCGGAAGGTTGGGATGATCCTAGTTGCAGAGGCAACGTGGCACTTTCCTCTGACCCGTTCGACAAGATGATGTCTGGCCGACAAGGGTACCGGGGTGCCTGGTAGCATCCTGCCCTGTCCTGGTCCATGCTAGCTGATGAGCTTGGCCCAACTGCTTTTCATCTCGGGGCTTTGTGGGTTTAAAATACTGTTTTTCTGGAGCATGAATTCCCTCTATGAGACAGGGCTTTGGAGTCGAATGCAATTCAGTCAGGATCTCTGGGTGCTTTCATCATATAAATAATGTCTGCTGGGGCACAGTCACTGACACAAGAAGAGATTTTGAATGAGGCTGGAAACGGCTCCTTGGACCCTTTATGGGAGAAGGTAAATATTTTATAATCTATATGTAAATGTCCCAGACATCAGCAGGATAGGAATATCCTGTAACTAGTGTAGAAGTTACCAGAACTCTAGACATAAACTGGCATTTCTCTCTGTTAGATGCTACTGACAAAGATGTGATTGACATGAGAATTTGTATTTCTGTCATTCAAAAGATGATTTATTTGGAAAAAGCAGTGGCTAGATAGAGATGAATGGGTCTTTGTAGGACACTGCAGGTTTGAGATGGGGGGGCCCATGAAATGGGGGCCCGTTTCGAGAGTCTTTACCCTTTAGCAACTAGCTGTGAAGTCTCCATGAGGTTGCCACAGCTGGAGCAGAAGCAGTTTTGGGTTGTAGTAGCTTGAAGCCCCACGGGTGTATCACCAAGCTGCCCATTGAGCCTATTCTGGAAGAACATTCATTGCTTTAGAAGATGCATTTTTCACTCTTGAAGGCCATTATGTTCCTGGTTTGTCAGTTGGGAAAACTCTAGTTTGGGGTCCCCACTTAATGACCTGGGATGGTGCCATGTGGACACTCAACCACAAGGAAATATATATATATTCCTTGCAGGCACCAAAGGGCTGGTTGCATGCCTGCGGAATGGCAGCAGTTCTTGTGCATCCCTCGGTGCTTCTCACTGTTGTCCCATGGCAGTTAATGCAGGCAGCTGTGTGACTTGCACAGAAAAACGGGGCTTTATCCTGAGTCCTGCTGCTTCAACATGAACCTACAGAGTCCTCAGACACCTGAAATGGGATCAGAAACCATGGGGTAATGTTGCAGCCTCTGATAGGAGAAGTGGAAGGTGGTAAGCAGCCTGAGCTGACCACACAGGGCAGATACGAGAAGAGGAGCTGCTGGCAGATTTTTCCATGAAGGACATTTTGGTTTGTATTTCCCTGTGCTAGTTCTGAAATTATATCATTTGTCTTAGTATTTAGGAAATGTTGCATGTTCTGTCTTTTTAGCTGGGTGAGTACTCGGGGCTGCTATTTTAAAGGACAAATGGGTTTAGTATGTACAGACCTGTACATCTGGTTGGGTAATTTCAGATTAGGAAAAACTGCTGATCTTTTAACTGATACCACTGCAATTTAAAAATTACCTCACAAAGCACATTTGTTCTTTCTATGTGGATATGATAAAAATTACACTTAAATAGAAAGAGCCAACATAGTATCTCTGCTAGGATCCCAAAAAACAACTTGAGTCTATTACCAAAACCTAACTTAACATAATCATTTTAGCACACCATACTAAAATAATTTAGATAATTCCATATATGTGATGCTATTTTATTCAGCTACTAGGACGCCGCACAAATAACTTAGTTTGTTGGCTCTGGTGTTTTCCAAATTCTGCAGGAACTTTCCTGAGTGTATCAGGAGGATTATATAGGTTTACGTTACACAAGCTACTGCAACGCTCTTTACTATAAGATAAATTTGTAATTCCTCATGCTGTAATGTCTGCTGGAGGATTATTGTCTGTTAATGTGATTGGATTGTATACTGGCTGGAACAATATAGAAGTGATAGAGGAGCCTGATATTGTGAGTTACAAAATATGGAATTACTGGTACAAGTGAAAAAATACCAAACTCTACAAGCATTACTTAGAGCAAAGGTAAAACTGGGGGCACAAGGTTCATATCCAGACTCAGGTTCAGCTCAAATTCTTCCCTGTATCGGGTATTTGTCCTTCGGAGTTTGGTCTGGCCAGGCAGAAGAGGTGTTGTGGTTGTCAGCTGGGTCCAGTTTCCCGGAGAGGTGGTCGATGCCCTGTCCCTGGGAACGTTCCAGGTCAGGTTGGACGGGGCTCTGAGCAACCTGATCTAGTGGGAGATGTCCCTGCTTGTGGCAGCGGGGTTGGACCAGGTGACCTTTAAAAGGTCCCTTCCCACCCAAACCATTCGATGATTCTGGGGGACGGACAAAGTTTGGGAACTGCTGGGACCCTTCCCGTGAGGGGACCCATTGAGGTGCCAGGATGTGGTCTGCAGCCTTCTTGAGTCTGCAGTCTAAAGAACAGCCCTCTGCACGGCATCACCCATTTTACATGCAAAGTCACAGCGGGCTGCTCCTCACCAGCCCTTCGCACCACATGGCTCTGCTTTCACCACAGGGGACATGGGGCATCAACCTGAGCTGCTCTGCGAGACCTGGTGTCAATTCTCAGCCTCCCTTTTTTTTTTTTTTCCCCCTAGGGTTTGTAGACTTCTTTTTATTTAACAAGCAGTGCTGATGGCTTATTACTGATAGGAACCAGCTAAGGAGATCACAGCAGTGACCACCAGTTCACCATACGGGTCACCAGAGCATGTGCCGTTCCCCCATTAGGATGAGCGATCACCTTCCAGCCTAAACATCGCTTTGGAGGCCCGCGGTCAATGGCCCGAACAAGACAAGCTGCTTGGACGTGGTCCCTTTGCTCCAAGCAGGTTGGTAAGAGTGGAGGACCATCGCTGTGTGCTGTGTCAGCATGCCCTGTTCTTCCCAATGCACGGGAAATTTGGAGGTTGCCCAGAAATTGCAATCCAGTTGTGCAGGAGGCTCCCAGGTAAGAAACGGGTCCTCCATCACGAGCCCAAAAATCAAGGCACACACACGTTTTCTGGGAAATCAGAGGAAAAAAAACCCATCTTGTATTTTCATGCAGCCACGCGGTGATTGCTCGCGTGGAAATACTTAGGTCACTTGGACTGGAGTCTTCAACTCGCAATGACTTTTAACAGGCAACATCTGACAGTACCAAAGCCCTTTGCAGCCCTGGGTGAAATTATGATAACAAGAGAAAAAAGCTATTACTGCCACCATGCTTTCATTATGCAAATGATATTAAGATAGGCTGTGCAGATCGCCTGTGGCTATGCTATAATCTCCATGCAGTGATTATAATGTGTCAAACTTAGTCATTTTGATTATGACATGTTAATTACATGCCATCCTCATGCAGACATGAATATTACTCGCAGTCAAACAAAACACAAATTGGGGGCATTGGTTTTTTTGTTGTTGTTTCATCTTTTTTTTTTTGTGGTGGTGTTTGAAATTTTGTTGATTAAATGGATTAAAATATAAAGAGATATGTAACATTCTAAACTCATTCAGCGTTGGCCAAGTCATCCCTGGCTGCCTCGGTGAAGAGCGAGCCTTCTGTGACAAAACCAGTCCACAGCATTATTGTTATTTTTTTTTGTCCCAGCAGGGGTGGTGTTTTAAAATATATATATTTTATAAACTGGAGAGCTTCGTGGGGTTGAAGAGCATTTGATCTTTTAACTCTTTCTGGTGTTTATCAGAAGAAGGTGCAGGCAGCTGGGGTATCCCCATCCCCACTGTGGTGCAGTGCCCTTGGGTCACCCTCCTGCGGATGTTTCCCACCATCATCCTCATCCTCAGGTACCTTAATTTTAGAAGTTGTTTTTTTTTTTTTTTAAAATTAAATAACGTTCCAAAGTTTTCTGAGGACAAGCCCTTTTTCCTGCTGCCCTGGCCTCTCCATATGGCAGATCCTGCTTAATCCTCCTGGAAGAAGGGAAGAATTTTTTTTTTCTTCTGTTTTCCACCAAAATATGTTTTAAAATATTGCTATTTTGAATGTAGCTTACTGTAAAAAAATAGAGATTCAGGGGAGATGGTTCAATAGAATATTCCCCGATGATGAAGTATGCCATTAAATATAGAAACAGATCGGATATCAGATCTTCCCACCAAGATTGCCCCAGATGAGATATCTAGGTAAGAGGTTGAATTACTGAGACACCTCAGTAAGTATGGGAGGGGAGTTAAAAAAAAGACACTTCGCAAGGGAGCAGCTCTTAACTAGACTTATAAATAGCTGGGACTGCAACTTGCCTGATTAATTTGGGGAAATAAGGCTCACTGAAAGTGTTTTGCAAATTCATCAGATTTCCTTACTTCTTTAATCTTCACTAATGTTTAAAAATAAAATATCAGCATCAAAGCTAAGACTTCGGTTTAGGTAATTAAATTATTTGACTTACTGGTTCATTAACAGGGATCTGTCCTAGCGTTGTCTCCTCTGAGTTAAAATAAAGAAAACAAAACAAAAAAAACAAAAAAAGAGATGATGGCAATCAAAAAAAAATGTGCATCGTGGACCATTTGCAGCTAAAATTTGCCCGGCAACAGGTGGGGGACAGGACTGGGATGAGGGAAGGAGCCAAATATATCCAAATATCAAGGGAGAGGTTTGAAATTTGTAATTGCTCCACCCAAAAAGCAAACTCCATCTGACTTCCTTGGCAAAAAGTCATAGCAAAAGTGTCCCTCCTGCTTCCACTACGCAGGGGTTTGGGGCTACCAGCATCACCGGAGAGACCCATCTCACTGGTGTGATGAGCACAACAGGCCTGAGCTTGCTTTTTGGTGGACTTTTGGGGCATTTGGGGTGCGGACCGACTTCTCCCATGATCACTGGTTTTCGACTTCATGCCACAATCGCCATTTCGGCAGCTCGTAGGTGAGTTGGTTGTTTGCTTTTTAATGCGCAAAATAAATTTTAAATAAAATAAAAGGCATCCCCCTAAACATTTTGCTTTTACAGAGGGACATTTCAAGGCAAGTTTTACACAGGTTCAGCCCAGAGGGAAATTAAACTCTACATGTAAATGGAGATTACACACAAAGGAATCCATTACTTTCAATATTTCTCAGCAGGAGGGTTCAGAGTTATTTAAATAAGTTTAGATATTAAACCTAAAGTAGCCATTAAAGGAATGTGGATTTGTTTGCCTAGTTTTTATAGAAATTTTTTTTTCCAGCTGACTGAAAAATCCATTTCTTGCATGATGGTGAATATTTTTAATGCATTAAAAAATCAAAGAACTTTCGATATAATACTTCCTTTGAATTTTTAAGCACCAAATTACAGAATACTTATTATAGCAAAATGTCTTCTTTAGGAGAGATTAAACTGCAAAAATTTTCCTTATTTTTTTTCCCCTTTTCCATCTATTCTTTAGGAGAGAGCTAATATAAACACTGACATTAAACCATATTGGCTATGTAAGGCACTTTGATTGTCATTGAGATTATTTTAAAAGTTATTTAGGTCCCCGTGTTACATCTTTGCAACTGCATGGAAAATGTTTCACCATGTTTCTCTTTGCAACATTTCTTTGGGGATTCATAAATATTGATTGTACCGTAAAAAATTGATGGAATCTTGAAACAGACTGCAGTCTTGGTAGCTGGGGAATTTACTCAATTTTTCTCAATAGCTGCAGTCTATAAAAAGAGGAGATTTTGCAAATTGTTTCTCACCTTGTCTTTTTAGTATTTAATAGCTCTCAATTCTGTAGCCTTCTGAACCATGCACCGGGTGTGTTTTCCATCAAAACTGTATCAGGCCTATTCAAAGGGAATTAAAAGGCAAGGTGTGACCAAGGGGTTAAACCGCCTTCGTGGCTGACAAGCCTGACTTTCATTACTGGTGGCAGTGTAGAGCCATCCTACTGCTTGTTGTGTTAAAACTTTTGTTTAAAAAAAAAAAAGTCCTTAAATGTTAATGGGTGTAGGCAGAAAAAAAAAAAAAAAAGGAAAAATAAAAAGGAACAGAGATTTCTCTGACTCGGTTTAAAAATAAAACAAAAATAAAAAAATAGGCATTTCCCTGGATGCCAAGGAGTCCCTCAGCATCTTGGTATTAAGCACAGGATATTCTTCTTTTGATGTGAAGAAGTTTTAACTCCATTCACCAAGGATTCACTGCAAAGAAGATGTCCAGATGTCGTCGGCAAAGCCCCGGGATGGAGCCTGTGGCCGAACCCCGACCCCCCTCGTCCTGTCCCGCTGCACCAGCTCCAGGCCAGCCTTGCTGACACTTGGGATATTTGGGTAAATGCTGGGATGGTTTGGTAAATGCTATAAAGAGGATCTGTTTCTTTTTCAAGCCTCTGGTGGGACTTTTTGTGCTCCTCTGCAACCCACGGGCACGGCTGAGCTTGAAGGCGGTGGCCACTGCTCATCAGATCGGTCCTGGCTATGCTGGGTGGTCATGGGGGACAACAGTGATTCCTTCTTCACCAGCTGTAAATACAGACTTCCCTTTGGATTATTAAGCTCTCCCAAGGAAAAAAATGATGTATGCCTCTGGGTAGGTAGGGCTGTGCACAGGCAGCAGTGCCTTTGCTTTGCTCCTCATTCAGTTAATGAGCACCCCATAAAAAAATGGGAGTAAAAAGGGGCAGTGGAGGTTCTCTGTGATGCTGGTGAGCTTTCCTTTTGTTGATGCAGGCTGGCTGCAGCCCAAGGATTTTTTGGGATGCCAGGGTGTGCTGTGGAGCCACGTTTTGCTGGAAAGCTGCTCCGAGGCTCTGCCCCAAGGTCAGCTTTTTGCAGAGGCACCAGCGAGGGGGCTCAATTGCAGGTCCAGGAGCCATTCTGCTCTCTGCTATCACTCCATTAGGTCCAACCTAAAATCAGCATGAATATTTGGGGAACAGATCACCCAAGTGGAGCAACAAACACTGGGCAGTGGGCAAGAATGGAATGAAAAAAAACAGCACTTTGTGTTGGGAGAAATAACTTAGGAAAGTGTTTTATATGCTGCCACCTCTGCTGCATGCATCCAGCACGGAGGTTCTCGTGTATTTCATTTGGCTCCCATGTATCAGCCAGCAATAAGCAACCATGCTGGGAGAAAGCACTCTAATTCTTCAAGAAGCCCATAAAAGTCTCTTTTTAAGTAGGAATCAAGAAGGCACCAGAAGAAAGGTCTACAAGATGTCCATCAGGGGTCCATCAAAGTGTCCAGAAGGAAAGGTCCACAAGATGTCGGTCAGGGGTCCATCCAAGTGTCCAGAAGAAAGGTCCACAAGATGTCGGTCAGGGCTCCATCCAAGTGTCCATCTGCTCAACAACCGATGGACGCTCACGTGCCGGGTTTCCGCTTCGCTACCTGTCACATACTGCAATGTGCATCAGATGTTGAGGCAGTGCAATAATATCAACATTGCCCATCTGACAGCGGGTGTTTTTCCTGTTGTCTTTGAAAACCCCTCACTGCAATTAGAAAGGCCTGAGGAGTTTTCGATAACCTTAAGCCAGGGCATGCTCTGTAAAGAGAGCAGCAGTGCTCTAAAGTTTGCTCTTCCTCATGGCCTTTGCTGCTGCTCTTGGAGTGTAACACCCATTAACATTAATGGCCATTCAGTACGCATACGAGCTACGGAAAAAGCCTGCATAAAAGTTGAGCATGCTGCAGTAATAGGTTGTAAGGCCTGTTTTATGTACTCAGTACCTTAAGGTTTTATTCTTACAAGTTGGAGTAGGAAACCCAAGAGCTGGAACAAACCAGAGGACATGAGCTGCTGCTGGCTTCAGCTTGAGCAGGGTTGGCAAGGGGACTGTAATTATGGGGGTTAGGTGGGACTTGTGATGGATCATCACAGGCGTGTGGGCAATATGGACATACTTGTGCTAGGGCTTGCCAGGACACAACCAGACTGCACATGGTTAGGTCCTGTTAGTGGCTTTCCCATCCATGGGTCATCTCTTGCTGGGCTGGGACTCAATGCACGGTCTCTTTGCGAAGTCAAATATGGGAATATCTTCACAAGAGCTCATGCCATTGTATCTGCTCGTGTTACACTGCTGTGCTTTAAAAGGGCAGAGGAGACGAAGGTCTCAAATTTAAGGCCAGGAATTTAATGTAATCAAGGAGTGAAGAAGCAAAGTTAGTGAAGGAAGGTGGGACAAGGGGGAGAGGATGTTACTGCAGGGCTGTGTAACCCCCGTGTTTGACCGCAAGAAATGCCAAAGCAAGGTTTCCTTAGGAGCAAGTGAGCAAGGCAGGATACTTGTACCGGGCAACAGCCCTGGCTGGCTCTGGCAGTCATGCCCAGCAAGAAGGGAGGGAAACACAGCCCTCGGACCTGCCAGGTCAGCCGCCGGGCATGGCACAAGTGATCCAGCCCTGCCAGCTGAGACAAACTCACCACCAACTGCAATCGCAGTGCCGCTGCCTTGCGCTTTGGGGACTACGCTTTTTAAGTGAAGATGTTCATTCCTCCTTGAGTCCTGGTTTTGGCTGTGACAGGAGGCATCAGTGGTGGACAGGTGCAGTCCCAAGTGCCAGCTAGCCCAGGCGGGCAGGAGGTAGCCCGTCTATGGGCTGGTGACTGTCTGCTGTGCATGGATAGCCCCAAGGCAGAGGGACCAGAGCCTGGAACTGTGGGTGTCCATGAACCATCACATCAGAAAATATCCAAGAGCAATGCATTAGCACCAGTGCCTCCTTGGCTCCGAACTTGACAGCACCCAACTTCTCAGGACCAGATACTTTACCAGCAAACAGCATTAGCAATGACCAGACCAAATCCTACCCAAAAGACATTCACATCTGGTAAGAAATGGAGAAGATGATACCCCAAAAAGATGCAGAGCAAGGACACAGAAGGTATCAGAGAACTGGGAACTGACCACATACAGTTACCTTAAAGAACTGACACGAACTCTAAGGCAAATTGCCAAAATGTTATATTATTGTTGTAACTCCTGTTTTTCTTGCAGAAATATTCATCTCCTACACTTTTGGGGTGGAGGCTTGAGCACGGGCATCCCTAAACCCTCCAGCTCCTTACCTGCACGTGAGTATGAGCCATCATCTCTTTCTTGGGGGATGGCATCTGTGAATAATAAACATTTTTTGCTGCTGCAGCTGGGCAGCTGCATCCCTTTCCAGTCAGTGAATCAAGGCCAGGACCGATGGTTTGAAAGGCTGTGGGACATAACACCAAGGCTAGTTTGAATTTGGGTGAGTCTAAGAAGTTCCTTGCTCAGTCTCTGTAGTGCAGAGTGGGGTTTTTTTTATTTCCTTCAAGACCCAAATCTCTGTTTAGGGACTGAAATGCATCCCGATTTAATTTTTTTCCTAGAGACAGCAGAAATGTGTTCCTCAAAAAATACTTGGGTTTGCTTTGTCTAATCTGCCCATCACTAATGAGGTTACATGATTTTGTCAGCTTTCCTTAGCCTGTTTTACTGAAGTAAAACAGTCCCAATTTTTATATATTTTCTGCTGAGACTGAGTCTGAGTTTTCCCACCAGTCTCCTCTCACTGCGCTTCCTTGAAAGAGAAATTAAGAAGATTGGAGAAACAGGTTGTGCCAGACATCATTTGAGCTTGGGGAAATGGTAGCCACGCTACTGAACTCAGTGGAAAAAGTTCATTTTCTTGACCATTGCAGAACTTCATCCAGATAGTCTTAGATGGTGGTGAAGTTTCAGATTGTCTAAGGAACTGGTAGGTAGGCTGATATAGAAAAGCATGAAAGGTAAGAAATATTTGGCTGCTATTTAGCCTGAATTTCTGTGGATTTAAAATTATTCTGAAGGTCCAGATTTTCTGGATTTTTTGGCATTGCTCCATGGAAAACCAGGCCTTCAAATCCCAGACTTTGGCATGAAAAAGTCGTACTGCCAAAACAACTGCAAGATGATGGGAATCACAGGAGCGATGTTGCTGTCGGGTCAGTTCACCTGAATGTAGCAGATGGGGAGATGGGAAAGACTGTGAATACGGGGATTAGAGGAGAAAATGATTCATTGCAACTCCTGTAGAAATCCTCCTCAAATATAGTTTAAACAGTTCAATCCTGGAGAATGGGACCATTCCAGCAACTCATGGAGGCACAAAGGCAATGTGAATCATGAAAAGCAAAGTGTAGGTGTGATGGTCCCCAGAGCAGAGCCCAATCTCGGTGCTCCAGCCTTCCCATCCAGACACCAGTCTCCTCCCAACCTCTGGTCCAAGCCCTGGTCCCTCCACTCTTTTCTGTTGGGATTGGAGCAGAGATGGTCTTTTTGCACAGCACAGCACTGTGCTTTGATGTCTCGGTGTATGGTGATAGGCATACGGGTGGTCTCTCCTTCCATCGGATCCCCTCTTCCCAAGCTCGGTGACGAGGACAATCCTCAACATTTAACATTATGCTAATTCCTGCCTCACTTGGAACCTGGCCAGTTCATTTTCATGCTACACTGCTCATTTCCAGCTTCTAACGTAGTTTTAAAGTTGCATTAAATAAAGAATGGATGTAAAAATCAAATTAATTACTGGACACTCCATGCTACTTAATTTTAAGGCTCCCATTCCACCAGTATTTCTTGTAAGCACAACAAGCTGCAGAGTGCCAGGATAGCTGTATTGCTCTTAAATATGTTGATTAGAGACAAATATAAAATGGGGCTAAGTGTTGGAGCATTGATTTGCAATATTGTTTGGAGCTGTTATTTGCAGTTTTCGGTTTGCTTCCCTAAGTTACACAATGATCTACAACCTTAGGTCGCACCCAGAAACTGAGCCCCTCCGTTTGTTACCCCAGGAAGGAGACCACAAATTGCTCTACAAGCTGGATTTGCCAGCACAGCAGAGTCTGTACCGCTGCTCCAGCCCGGCCACCTCATTTCAAGTCCTATCCACCCAGCAGGACGAAAGACCCATGTTAACAGAGTGAAATGGTTTATGTTACGCTCTTCATCTACGAGCTTTCAGGCAGACCCTGGTACAACCTTTTCGTTGGGGGAAATAGTTCAAAGGGTGGAAGAAGAGCTGAAGAGATGCACTTCTGCACATGCTTGATAAGAGGCAAGACAAAACCATCTTGGGTGACAGGTGATGGGACTCAAAACACATTTTATGTTAAACTTAGGGGGATCTCTGATGGCTAAATTGGGATGAACTGTAACATTCAAGCTCCTTTAGACAGAGGAATGCTCTGATCATCTATTTTTTTCATGAATTTGTGGCACTTTGTTATTTTTTTGTCATGTGTTTAATCACTACAGAATTCCAGTATTGTGGTTTTATAGGTAGGCAGACAGTTGGAATTTGCCAAAAAGGTGGATTTGTTTCACTTTATGTATAATTTTCAAGGACGGATATATTTTTTTTTTTGGTGGGAAAAGTGCCACAGATAACATTGCTTGCCAAGTCATGTCGTTTTTCTTCCGTTCGGCTCAGATCTGTAACTAAAACCAGTTCTGCTGGACATCAATGGGGAAAGCCCCTTCTCTGGTCTTCATGCCTCTCTTGTCCTTTTAGAAAGCACCTTGCTTTTTTTGCATTTTCTATCTGAGTTAATTTAATCCTCGCATTCCTATATGTAATTTCTTTTTCTTTTTTTTGTAAATATTACTGGGTTTGTGCCACTGCTGGGTGCTGAGGGCCTTTTTGCAGATGCTGCTGCCCATTGAGGACAGTTGCAAAAGGCTCATCCTTCTGCACTTGGAAATTTTTCCATTTTCCTGGGCTTCTCTCACTTTACTGGGGTGCAGAGGGACTGACCCTGCATCCATACTCTTGTGTGAATAAGGAGCAGCAGGGTAATCCCAATACATCCTCACTTACAAACACCAAGCATGGGAGGATGCTTCAGTATTTCAAATGAATCTGAGAGCAATGCAGTCAGCCAAGGCCTTTGAAACCAACGCAAGTTTATTTTATTTTTATTTTAAATTATGTATTATTTATTCTATTGTCCTTGCAAGAAGGGGAAGGATGGAGACATTAAATTGTGATGGTAAAAATGGATGAGGCAATGGCACAGAAGGGGTTACACCTGCACAGCCATTCTTCACGGTGCAACTTCTTCCAGGACCCACACAAAAACTTATTAAGCAGCTGCCTGTCACCTCTCCTTAATAAATAAGAATCTCTTTTCAGCGTCTTTGTCTCCTTCACCTCTGGGGCCGGCGTCCTGTAAACACACTGCCAATTAAACCTCACGTCTAGCAAGGCCACAACTAATGAAAAGCAATAGAGAATTCACTGCCTTTTAATGAGGAAAACATTGCTTTTTACAGGGAACAATTTATTGGGCCAATTCCCCCCGTCCATCACCCTGGGGAACTGCTGCCTTTTTTACCCCCTGTTTGTTACTTTGTCAAGCGCGTGTAAAATTGCACGCTGAACACAGAGGTGAAGGCTCTGACTCAATTTATGGTGTGACATCTCTGATCTTGCTCCCTGGATCAGTAAGCGATCCTGGCAATGATATGCATGGAAATTAATTACTGTGCCCGCCAGCGATACAGCAGGCCCCTGCCGTTGATAATAGATCAGTTTGCTGGAGTTTGTTAGAGGGGCGGTCGTGTCTGCTTCTGTTTGCTCACATGCAGACAATGTCAGTTAAGCGCAAACCACCAACATCATCGCGATGTGCAGCTGTGGAGGGGAGAGAGAGCTCTTGCAAGAGAGCACAAGGGCTGCCGGAGTACCCCTGGAAAAGACAAACCAGAAAAAGGAGAGGGATGCAGTGATTTTTAGTTCTTTTTTTTTTTTTTTGAGAGCAAAAAGGCAGCGTTACGCTGTAAGAGGAGTGTAATAGTTAAGCTAGGGAAAGTTTTACCAAGCCTAGTCTATTAAAGTGATATATATTTAAATGAAAAATGGATGGAGAGGTCAAATCACAAATTAAAGAAGTTTGGGAATAAAGCCTGGGTAAATACCTCTGAGACAGTGTCATCCACGGGTGCAATATGGGTTACCTCTGTTAGCTTTACAGCCCTTTTTTTCCTAAATTTTGCAGTGTAAAGCACATCCCTAAGCTCTTGCCTGTGGTGTTTTGTCTGCTCCTCCTGAGCAGTGATGTTTTTTGCCGGTGGATGGAGTGGGTCTTACTTGGCTTAACTCCTCTGTGGTTCAGGATGTGGAGGGACACTCAGCACATCTGGGTAATGATGGCCAAGACATGTCAACCTGCTGAGCTATTTTTGGGGAAGTGGGGGAATTGCCCCAGAGCAGTTATAGGAAACTACTTCTCACTGAGCTGCTGGGCAGTGTGGTCCATGAGCGTCCCTGCATCCCTTGCCGTGTCACCCCTCTAGGTGGGGAATGGTGAAACCAACCCCTCGTGTGAGATGGGTGGAGGGATGGTGGGCAGGGGCACGGCTCCCAGCCCTGTCCTATCACACCTCTGCTGCCCCTGGCACTGCCACCTTCTGCACCTCGGGGCAGGAGGGGGGTGGCTATGGAAAAAGGGAATGGAAAAGCTGCTTTCCTGCCCCTCTGGGGCGAAGATGGGAGAAGCACGCAGAGACCCAGTGGGTTAGCAGGATGCCAGGAAGGCCATCTCTGCCAAGCACTGTCATCGGATGCCTTCATAACATCCTGCTGGCAAGGTATTTTTGTTTGTTATTTGACATCTTTTAGCATATTATTTCTTACCCCTTTAGCGATGACTTTTTCTGCTTGGTCCTCAGACTGTTCACATACTTATGAAGTTAATTTAAAATTACATTCCGTTCAGGTATCCCCTTGGCCAGCCTCCTTGTTGTCTCGTGTGTGGTACTGCAGTGCGGCCACTGCCTCACCAGCCTGTTTTAATTTTTTTTTAATTTATTTATTTCCTTGTAACTGCCCCCCTTCAGACCCTACAAAATATTAGATTTTCCTTTATTTCTTACCAATTCCTTCATGGCTTTTACACTTTTAGGCCCCAAAGGGCTCCATATTGGTTTTGGGACCAGACAAATAAGACATGATGTCCAGCTCGGGGGGAACCGAGGCAAACAAGGGTGATGCCACACTTGGTCCAAACATGGCCGGATTCCCCCCAAAAGTAAATGTTCCCAAAAGAACGGCGGGCCCCAGCTCCAGGCTGTGACTTCAGGGTCCCTACTCTCAACCCAGGCTATATCCTAGTCAAAGTATTTTATTTTTTTTAATTGAATATTTCCTATGTGAACTGTTTTCCAATTCACCCTCTTTGAAACAACCATAACAATCTTTCGTGGCAAGACAGGCACTTTAAAAAAGTGGGAAATCATCAGAAATAGGTAATAAGGAAAATCTTGGAAAATGAGGCAGGTGGAGAGGAAACAGGGATACCCTTTAGCTGGCTTTCGATGCCTTGAGTGACGGCAGTGCTTGTTGCTTCCATATCCCCGTGGCCCTTGTGCTGTGACACTCCACCCGCCGCCACTTTAGATTTGGTAGGGGAACATTTCAGAAAACAGTGGGTGAATAAATGAATAAATCATGCTTTTGGATTTACCTGGGTATCTTCTTTGACCCAGTTTGCGTAAGCATTTAAGAACAAAATTGGGTTCTTCCTATTTACCCCCTGCTAGTGAAATCTAGAAACTGCCTGATATATATAAAAAGCCCAAGATTATTTCAAAGCTCTGGAAAAAAAAGCGGCTGGGAGGGCGAGCTGTGAAAGATCATTTCTTTCCTAATGCGACTGTTAGATTTGGCTGCTTTAGCAATTAAACTTTTCCTTTATTTGTTACCCCTACAGACCCCTGGTTAGAATAGGATCCTGAAGTTGAGTCCGCCAGAGCATTGGGCTTACATGATTCAATTAACCTTTAAGGTAGCTCTGGAAGTTGGTACTCTAGGAGATCCTTTTGTTAATTGGCAGCCTGACACAGACAATTAAGTTTGATCAGATGAAGAGGGCATCAGGGACATCATTAGCATACTGTACTGAAGACTACGTGGTGTGTAAAAGTTGTTTAATTTCTGCCAAGGAAGAAAGCGGGGGGCTGGGGGAGCCCTCCTTGCACATACAGCATTTTGCTTATTAAATATTTCATTTCCCTTGCCATAAGCCATGAACGTTCCTATTTTTTACCCCTCCTTTTTGATTTCTTCCCACTGCAGTGAAATCCACTGAATGATCGTTCCTCTCTTATTAAAACTTCTGCATTTCACTTGAGGTATTGCATTAAAAAAAATTTCAAACAACCAAAACAACAACAAAACAGAGAGATCAGCTGAGAGAGACAGTCACAAAGCCCATGGTGGATGGAGTACGAGGAGGGCATGACTCAGCGGTTAAAGCCGGGGCTGGCCTGGGTGAGCTCTCCACATGTCCTTTGATCAGCAGGCAGCTACACAAAAACATACCTGTGGCTCTCACACGCAGCAGGTCTTATAACAGAGGGGGCTGTACGGCTCTGGGTTGCAGGGGGAGATGCTGAAGATGAGGCTGGGACGTGCTGCATGGCCATAGACGTCTTTGCAGAGGCAGGAGGCATCGGAGGGGGCGAGCCCACCGCCGGGCTGGTGGTATGGGCTTGGGTTTGTGGTTGACAGAGGTGGTTTCTCTGAATTTTTTTTTGCCTGGCAGTAACAGTCACACCGCTGATGCTTTGGAAATGTACTTTTTTTATTTTTTTTGCAGGTACCACAGCAGGGCAGAACAGAGGTGAGCCAAGTTATAACTGTCTGCAAGGTTTACTCAGCACCACGCTTTTAGTGAATAGGAGACATCCTGGATTCAAATCTTCTTGGTAAGTGAGTAGTGCTTTGCTTTTCCAACTTTCCATACCGAATGCGGATATCAGCCTGCCTGAGATTGTCTGCTCAGCTGCCTGCCAAAGACAAAGATCTGCCCGGGGCTGAGCAACCTGCTGCGGTGAGGATCTTCCCCTTGGCGGTACAGACTGCCACGACTCCGCTCTTCGCCAAGGTTTGCAGCCATGGAGAGTTCAAAATATTGTCACAGGCAGAAGCAGCTTTAGCAGCTAAACTCGCTGCGTGAGCTGGACATGAGGTCTGCCCTGTTGCTCGTGGCTTTCAGGGAGCCTCACGGGACTGTTGTCCCTCCCCAGCTCTCCCATGTCCACCCCAGATGCTCCAGCTGGTTGCTGAACCAAAGGCAACTCAGGAGGAGCTTCCCCAAGCCAACATAGAACTACAGGGCAACAGGTGAAACCAAACCACAGTTCCTTAAAGACAGAGCATTTCTCCCACCTCTACCCATTTTTGTAGGGAAATTTTAGGGAGAATTAGCTGCAAGTGAGACCCATGCAGAAGCACATTTCCAGTAGACATATAACCCCCTTTCTCCCAACTACAGCCGTACTGTCTTTTTTGCTCACTCCCCTTCCTCCAGCCCTTTTCTGGGAGCGAGAGAGAGAAGGCACTTGGAGAGGAAACAAGGCACGTAAAGACGAGTAGGCACATGGTATCAGGATTTTCCATCCTCGTAGCACATATGCAGCCTCTCCCCTTTCTCATTAGCCTTGCACAGTTGCTTCAGCAATTATGATATAGATTGCATAATTCTTATAGCATTAGCCTTGCTACATAAGTCATTAATGTGCTAAGTTAGTGATAGCAGCAAATGTAGACTCTTGTGCTATCTGATGCTAATAATATCTATGAGATTTTAGTCCTAATCCAGCGAGACGTTTTTAGCCCTCTACTGCCATAGCGTTGTGTAATGGAAAATTAATGGGAAGTTGCAAGTGCAGAATGAGCATGTTTTACTGTCTTGCTGGCTAGCCGTGCTGCTTGTAAGGGTGTAGCACAAGAACAAAAGAGCAAAAACTGAAGAGTAATCCAGACCACTGTTCAGCAGTGACCAGCACTCGATGCCTTGAGGAGGATATAGGAACAGTGTGATTATGGAGAGATTCCTTCCCAGGACACTCTACCAGCCTCCAAACCCCTTTGGCTCTGGGACCTCCTTTGCTGTAGGTCCAGCCTTTGTAATCAATAGGTCTTGGTCTGTTCTTCTTCTGTAAATTTTCCCGGGCTCTTCTGAACTAACATAAACTTCTGTTTCAATGTCTCAGCTGATAAATAAGAGAAACAAGTAGTAAGTGTCCATAGACCTCCTATGGCTAACTTACAGGTGACTTTAAGCTGGTGATGTTAACTAAATGGAAATGATGTATTCATAAATCTGTGCCAATAAATCCCATCACTGTTAAGCATTTGGTAAAAGACTCTAGGCACTTGGTGGAAGACTTCAGGGCAACACTGAGCTTGGGGAGACCGAGTCACCCTCTGCAGGTCTGTCTCTGTCAGGGGGAGATGGAGATGGGGCAGCCACTCTTCCGAGAGCTGTCTCCTGTAAGGACCTCCTTTTAGGTGGGGTGAATCCAGGCAAGTATGTTTCCTATATAGTGGCCAAGTCAATCGTGTGCATATGGGCTCAATCTGCCCATGTTTTCTCCCTGGGAGTTGGGGATTCCCATTTAAGCCATGCTATGTTTTCCACCTCCTCTTCCTACGGGGACGTCCCGTTAAAACAGGATATCCAAGATTCTTAGTTGACTGAACTCTAAGGAGGGAAGCAAGGCGGAGGTCTCCCGGGTCTGACATGGTCCTTGTGTAAGGACCAGGGTCTGAAGACAACCAGGTGAATGGCAAAACTTTCAGCTCCCCACCCCAGGAATCCCTCATCCCAATGATACAGAGCTCTGCTTAGTTTTTCTGTGAAATGGTAGGAAACCTGGGATAGCAAAGCCCAGCGAGAAGGCAGCACAATTCTTTCAAAATCGGTGCAGTTTTGGGGAGAAAGGCAATTTCATAAGATCGCTGAGCATTCATTTGGATGCCATGGAAATGCTAAGAAACAGACTTTACCAACCAGCAGCGGTGAAAATTTTGTAAAGCAAGAAATGTGTGACTCTGCAGCTCCTTACAGAGATGGCAGGGAGAGTCAAGGGAAGGAACAGAAACGGCTGCAAGTCGGGAGGTTTTGCTAATAGACATGAGTCTTCAGCTCACTGACATCAGTGGGAGGGTATGTCAGAACATGAAATGGTGGAAAAAACTTTTCTGCCAAGAGACGGACACCGTGCCCAGTTCCTCTCCAGGAGTCACCTGTGGAGTGGGACTTTGCTGCCGTCCTGCGTCTGTCACGGGCAAGTCCTGACACAAACTCAGAGACAAATAGATGCTCTCATGCTCCATCTTCCAAATTAGGAGTATAAGAAAAGGGCAAAATGGGGTTTGCAATGGC
This sequence comes from Elanus axillaris, assembly GCA_026212715.1. Classification (NCBI taxonomy): domain Eukaryota; kingdom Metazoa; phylum Chordata; class Aves; order Accipitriformes; family Accipitridae; genus Elanus; species Elanus axillaris. The sequence continues at coordinate 79,283,778 of JANZLQ010000079.1, read as the reverse complement.
AAAAAAGTGCACCAAAGGCAACCGCACCATTGGGCTGTGCCGACTGTCGGGTATCCCTTGTGCAAGTCTGCGCGCAGGTGTGCCCCTTGCACCAGGACTGAGGTTGGCTTGCTTCTGCATGGCTGCAGCAAAGGATAGTTTTGAACCATAAAGGAAAAATACTTGCAATGTATTGGCTGTACAGTTTCATTAAGATGACATAACATCTTGGATAGATTATAATTTTATAATACCTTTGCACGCCACTGCTATTACTACTATGTTGTTTTATGACGATGTTAATATACAGATGTTGCTTTAATCTGTTTTTTAATTTACTTTGTATATCCCCTACGTACATTTTGTTGTAAGGTAGTTTATTTTGTAGCAGCTCATTTATTTTAAAAGTTGGAGGTTTTTTTATATCACTGCTAGCATGCTAATGACATTTATACATGTGTTCTCTTTAATCTCTCCCCTAGTTGCCTGCTACAGAGCACAGATATTACCATTTCTCTGATTTTTCTAAGTCCTGAAAACTGTTTTGTTAGGGGGTTTATTTTAAGGTTTAATTTTTTATTTTGAGGTTTACTAAGTACAGCTCTGCAGCACTGTATTTTGGTGTGGTGTGCCTGCCCTGTGTTTTCACCGATACTTTCATTATGTGGTAAGTGCTATTACTGTAGAGGGGTTTGGTTATGTTACCCTCCATCTGAGCATTTGATGCTGCCTAGGAAGCTCTTGAGAAAAGGTTTTTTAGGCAGCCATTCACTCCCTCAAGTTAGGGGCAAGGCAAAGAGCAGAGCAGACCTGAACACATATAGAACCTCTAGCAGTCACATCTAGTCAGGACCTGAATTTTTAAAAAAAATTCACATTCCTTTAACAAGCCAAACCTAAGCCCAAAGACCAAGATGTTCCCATGCTTGGATATAGATGTTTTACACAGACTGAAGAGGAAATTTTCCCAGCTGGGTTCAGGTTGAGCAGGACTTTGTATTGGGGGTTGTACCAATAGAGAAAGCAGGTCAAATTGGGGAATAAGGATCCAAGAACTGGAGGCTGGCACAAAAAGAAGGGGAGGCGAGACCTGGAAGAATAACACTGCTAACACCTACTTGTGTGTTTAGTTGCAACAGCAACGTGAAGTCCCATTTCAGATGGGGTTTTGTGTGGTGCAAAGAGATGCGAAGGAAGAGATGCATGTGTTGGGGGGGGG
>JANZLQ010000079.1:79236519-79282480 GCA_026212715.1 Elanus axillaris | reverse complement strand
GGGGGGGAGGAGGAGGAAGAGGGAGCAGCATCCTTCTAAGCAGCTTCCCATGCTGGACTTCTCAAATTACATCTAATTAAGTCTGCTGCCCAGAATGTCATCAAATTAGCAAGTGAACAAATTGCATTGACTTTGGTGGGACGCCTCCCTCGCTTCATCCAGCCCCATGGCGTGACTGCTCTGTCTATGGCTCCGCCTGGCTGAACTCCTGGTGAAACCCCTTCCAAACCAACGAGAAATTAACCTCCACCCCTCTCTGCAGGCTTTGACTCCACCACCCTGCTGTAATAGCCTGCCAGATCTCTCCAGCCTCCTCGGGAAGACCTCCCCGCTTCCCCTAAAAAACGTACGTTGGGAAAGGCCTGAATATTTTTCCCATAGCTTGGTGGGATGGAGCTTGAGAAATGCTGCTGTAGATGGTTTCATGTTGCCAAAAATGTACTTGCTATTCGATGATGTGGGCTTCGGAAGGCCTGCTGTTCCCAATTGTCCATTGCATATTAAGGATGGTTATAGCCAAGAAGACTTTTCTATTTATTTGCTCCCTTTTCACTGTGACTTTATTATGCATGAGCAGCTTGACTGTGATACTTCTTTTGTTTTACATTTTGCATTCATTAAAAACCAGTCATCTGCATATTTTGTGAACCCTCGGGGGTCTCTTCTCCCCTTGATGCATGCGTGCCAGTCCCATTAGCATGGATGGGAATTAGGAGCTCATGCTGAAGGAAAAGCACAGGCACCCCTCCCCCTGTTTCTCCCTGTACCACTCAACTAGGATATTAAAAAAAAAAAAAAAAAATCATTACAGAGGATATTCACTCTGGGGTTTAAAAAAAATTTAAAAAAAAAACCCAAAAAAAGAAGGCAGGAAGGAAAACTTGACCATGTACCTCAGGAGATTCTTCTTATAGCCCAGGGCTAGAGGCTACATAGACAGAGGATGTAAAGCATTTTAGCATCACTGAGGTTTATGGCTGTGTCTTTACTAGTGAGTAAAGTGGGCCAGACCCACTCTCCAACACAGAGGGCAAGTGATGTGGTATGGCTTGCATCCACACCAGTGCCCTCTTCCCTCCCCAGTCTTATAACATGAGACTGAGGTCTGTGCCCTGTTTCGGTCACTGGAAGTCCCAGACAAGTTTTTGATCCCATTTCTGTCATCTCCAAAACAGCTGCAGGCTGCACTGGGGTCCTCAGTGGCTTCCTGATGATGTTAAGGATGTGGATGGAGAAGTCCTGGTGGTTTGCGAAAGCAGTCACTGGGAGATCTTGCAGGGTCCTTGCTGACCGCTCCAAGGCTGGTCCTTACCAAGCCACCAAGCTGAGGGACCACAGTGCCCAGCGATGCTCCAGCGGTGGATGGGGAGGGCTGGTCCTGCTGTTATCCCTGTGCCATCTGCGGAGGGCTGCCCTCCTCACTCCCCTGCTCCTGCTGAGCAAGGGTTCTGGCTGTGTATTTTTGCTCCCTGCCAACAAAGAAGTGATTTATTTTTATTTTTTTCCCATTTCAGTTAAAACTACCGGTGCGTGGTGGCCTCTGGGACAGCCATCCCCTATTCTCTCTGCCTCCTCTCTGAGGGTTGGAGCAATAGCGCTTCTCCACCCAGACAGAAGTTTTGTATAAAACCTCCCCTGCTCCTCTGTGTTTCAAGTTTGGCAGTTCTCCTTTTCACAAGTGTGCGTATGGGAAGACGCACAGAGAGATATGAATTTATTTTCTGCATTGTTAAAGCTTCAACATTGCCCTCAAATCATCCTGACACAAAGGCAATGCAGCTCGGTTCACCAACCAGCACATTTTGCCCTGAGCAAAGACACTTTCCCATGCATGGAATGATCTCCCACTGTTTCCCATAAGAGCACCAGGCTGGCTGGAGAAATCGAATCAAAAGCTTTCCAAGACAACAACCCGCCTGAAACAACTTGAAACAAATGAGGGCTCGGCCTGCGGCCGGGCAACAACGCTGGTTGGAGCTGGGAGGGATTAGGCAATAACCCCATTTCATTGATGCTGCTGTGGCTGGAGCATCCTACGCTCCACAGAGCATCCACCTTGTCTTAGCAGCACGCTGGTTGCTCCGAGGACCAGGTCTCTCTGCCAGTGTGCCTGCAAACTTGTCCGTGAGTCCTGCGTCATGGGGTACCGGCAGGTTTAGGCACAATGGGTACTTTAGCAAGTCAACCATATAGATGGAACCTATCTCCTCTGGCTAAGCAGGGGATAAATGGTTTTGGAGAATAAGGCATTTGGTGTAGCATGGCTTCCTGGCTGTTGGGGCTCTGCTTGTGGTTCAGATGTTCTCTCTGAATTAAAGTACCAGTCCAAGTGTCAGAGTAGGTGTTTGACTGGAAAAGCCCAACTCCCGAGTGCCTCTCAACTACATACCTCTCCGCTTGCTTTCTGCTGCTTTATGTCCTTAGCCGCGTATCCACGGGTAGAAAAACTTAGCAGGGACCCAGAGCAAAAGGAGATCATTTTCCAGGGTAAGAGATGTCACTTGCTCAGGACCTATCTATATCATAATTCAGGCTTCTTGGAGACAGCCTACAGGTAATGGAACAAAATAACTACCTCACAATTCCTGTTTTACTCATTCCTTTGGCCCAATGATGTCTTTTTACTGATCAACTGTTTCATCAGCTGAAACCTGGGACGAATAAACATTAGCATAATAATGACAAGTTAGGAGTATGACAAGTATGACAATAATGACAAGTAAGCTGTCCTTAGGTCAGCTCTGGAGCTTCAGGACTTCTTGACATCCTTTGCATTAAGGTACAGAGAATTGCGGCTTGTTTACTTTGCACATCTCACCAGCGTGGGATTTATATTTGCACCTCGATTTATTGCAGCCCAGCTGGTTAATCTCAGCCTGTATCTACTCCTGGATAATTTTGCTAAAGTATCTCCCATTCAGTGCCTTGTCCACGCACACGCTTCACTTGGGTTCAGGGTTTCTGGTTTATATCCCACAATAATTGCACCTCAGCAGTGAGTGACAACTGCATTTCCGAATCAAGTCTGAAGAAAACTTGAATCCAGCACCACTGGCTTAGTCTTACTCCACTACAATAAAACAAGCAAAACAAAAAAGGAAGGGAAATGGTTTTACTGGAGCAACATCAGCTTCTCCATTTGAGAATCAGTTTGTTAAGAGAACAAGCCTCCATTTAGCTAAAAGGTGATGGCTAAATTGCATGACTGGCCTTCACATCTACAGCCCTCTACATACCAGCTTTGACTCAGCAGTCTGCAGCTGCAAATCATTAATGGTCCCATAAGAAGGGCAAGCTAGTTCATAACAGGACTTTGAAATGGGGAAAGGAGATGGGCAGAACAACAGACTTTCCATTCCCAAAATAAAGCATTGCAGTCATCTTCAATATATGGAGAGCGCACGGAAGGACAGAGGCGTTTCCTTGGTTAAATATTTACCATGCAAGTATTACTTCACAGAACATTTCTGGGACTTTATCTAAGCAGGACAGAGTAAGTGAAATGTTCGGATGGGTCAATAGGACCATTTGCCAGAGTGGCTTGTTCTTAAATGGAAATCAAAAGCCAACCAGAGAGAGCTCTGTAATGTTTGACTACTAAAAGCATTGCTCGGAAAAATGCAGCACCACACTGGCTCCAAGAGACCAGCAAACAGCCTACCTCACTGGAATCACCAGGGCAGGATTTCCCCTTCATTAGCGACTATACAAACCCCTTAACACGAGCAGGGCAAGGGGATGAGCTCCTGTTGGCTTGGTAGGAACCTGATGGTCTTGAGAAAGGGATCAAAGAGGATGTGCACAACATTTCCCCCAAATCACATTTACTACTCACAGAAATGACCGGTGTTTAGAACGGGTATAGCCCACCACAGGTCCCATCATCCTCCCTGCAAACAGCAGGGCTCAAGTCCAGCATTACCCAGACGACATTTGAACCTTCTCCCCAGCACTCAAGACTTCGCTGATAGATATAATTAAACTACAGGTAACTCGGAGCCATCCAAGTATGCAAAGCCACCAGGAACAGATAGAAGATTGTCTTACTAATCCTTGTGAGGACACTGCAGAAAGTGCTACTCTGTAGATGCAAAACCAAAGTAAAGGCATCATTTTGTGAAATTAAAGAAAAAGGGTGTGGGAGGAAATGGTTATTTTAGGTTTCACTTAAAAATGAATGAAGTTTTCTTTTCCCCCCAGATTTTTTTTAAGGAAATTTTTACTGGATTAACTGCAGGCTAAATTATTCCCATTTTCTACTTAGGAGCAAGCAACTGTATTGCCCCTGAAGTCGTTGAGGAGTAAGATAAAAGTTCTTACGGCCACAGCTTGACATTGGGCTGCTATCAAGGCTGTTTCTGCACCTCCTTCTGGCTGGGGCCTCTCAGAGAGCTTTACGGGCATGGGGGAAGGGTGTCTGTGGGGTGATTAGTGTCAATACTTGTTTAGGAGGTGCTGACTAAGATGTCATGCATACTTACTTTTCTCCTAAGATATAGGACCTCTGGAAATTTGTCCAAAATATTTTTTTTAAAGACTGTATCATTGCAGGACATTTACTGTTCAAAATGTCTAGTTTTCTCAATATTTTTGCCTTTGGGCTATATTCTTATTGCCATATTTGACCAGCCTCGTATTTTTTCCCCCATAATCTTGGAAAAGAAATGCCTTTTCAAACTTCCTATTGGGAAAAAAAACCCCACCAACCAACAACTTGTAGGTTTTCTTTTATAATCTCATCTTGCATATTACTGCAAAGTTTGCAGGGAAAGGGGGAAAGGCTATAAAGGGCATTTCTCCAGCAGGTTGTCTGGGGGAAAGGGGGATGACGGCTGGTGCTGTATTATGTGTCCCCAGGGAAGGACTAGAGATGACCTTAAAGGAGGGATTTTTCACCTGTGGGTGCCAAGTGAGAGGCTCGTCCTTTGGGAAGGCATGTGTTCGTAGGGTGTACAGCAGTAAAAGAGCCTTTGCTTTAGCCCTTCAGGCATGGGAGAGAATTACTCCTTATTATACAATGAAAACTGTGCTGCCGTCACCCTAACCTTGGAGAAGGAATTTATCCCTGTACAGCAAGCCGTCTCTTCCATGTCTTGCAGGGCAAGACCCTACCTGTGGGTCAGGGCAGAAATGCCACCAGGTCTTCAGGTGCCTGAACCATCTCATGGGACCCCTCCCATGCTCTTCTTGACCTCAGGTGGGTCCATAGCAGCAGGAGAAGAGCAGTTTCTTGCAGCCTTGGAGGAGACGGTGCTGCCCTATGGAATTGGGCCGGTTGGAGCCTGTTCAGCAGAAAAGTGATTATCTGTGGTATTTCCTACCTCTGATTTCTTGCTAGTGTATGTCAGAAGTCTCATGGGAATGGAAAACGTTTTGGGAGTTCAGTTGCAACACCTTGCTTTTTCCTTCTACCTCTTTTAAGACAGAAACAAATCTCCCGTAGCATGGAAAACGCTTAATTTTTGCTTGGGAATAGACTATAACAAAGGATAGCCTACAAAGCATCCAAGGCAGGATTAAAATTACTAAATTATGAAGACTCCCAAGAAGGAAAGCCAGCAGTTATTTTTGCACAAGAAAGCTGGGTGAAGCAAAACTGTCCACCAGCGGAGGGAGGGCAAGTCTGCCAGATCCCGGTGGGTGGTGCTGATGTCCCCCACGTGCAGCCTTCTCCTGCACTGCTTCCCACCACAGCAGAGACCTGTAGAAACTCACAGGTCAATGGGTTTGAGCCCACCTTTCATCTTTAAAATATCAACACGTATTAAGGCTAATTCAGTATATGTGATGTTTCCTCTGAACGCTCTCCCAGTTCCCCAGAATTTTCATTTTTTGTGCAACCTGAGCTAAATATGGTTGCTCTGTGCAAATTACCTCTCTTCCATGAGCTCATCTGTCTTCCCTTGAGCTCAGGCAGACTTAGAGCATCCAGTGTGATTTAAGGAAGCCAGGCGTGACAAATAAGGACAAGTTGGATTATTTTTTTTTTTTTAAATTATAAAGTGCAAAACACATCAGCAGCTAATTCTGATTCACAAATACACTGGAGAAACATGTAACCTAGGAATGCTTTGTAAGGGGGAAGAAGAACGCAAAATTTGTCATGCCTGAGGAACCACTCGGCTCCTTTGCACTTCCAAAATTTGTATCATGCTGGGTAGGTATGTGATACAGCCCAAGTTCAGGGAATCCAGCCCTTGCTGGGGATTTGCTGCACTGCTACTCACCACTTTGATTTAAGTCATTTCAGACATCTGAGTAACATCCAAAAATTAAAAATGCCATGAAACATTTTTTGAAATCAGTCTCCATTCAATGAATTTCAGAAACCAGCGCCTCATCTTCTATCAAATATTGTTGGTGTTTATATTACATATGAACAGCTCTCAAGCTCTATAGGCTCCCATGTTGCTAGAAACAAGTTTTGATGAAAAATTTCCATTTTTATTTGTGATTTCTTGGGTTGCACCTACCCTGGTTCTTGAGTAGCAGGACTTCTGAAACCTGTTTTCCCAAAACTTGCATTCCTAATGTTTCCCTTTTGTGTCTAACAATATGGTTGAGCTCATCTTGGGACTTTCTTCCAGGAGAACAACAACATAATTTGGTGCCCTTCTTTATATTTAACTGCCCATCTTCCCCGCCCCCCCTGAAAATTTACAAGAACTTGTTTGATATATTTGTGATTGTAAACCTCTTATCATATTCAGTTGAAACTTTTTAACAGCTTCAGAAGTTACCAGCCTCATTTCCTTAAGCAAGATAGTTAAAAATGTTACCGTGAAAGCATTGCATATATTTTCTTTAACCTGATGGCAGGTAATGATTGGCAAAGATATAGTCTAGTCTCTGTTCTTGTACATTTCTCCTGGTAATTTGTCCTTACTTTTGTTTTCTCTTTAGCTGTTTGTATTTCTGACCACCTTTCACTTCACAAGCGGCAACAGCGAATGCCGTACCAGGCAGGAGCAGAATTTGGTAGTCCTTTTCATTCGGTCCTTGCAATGCCTCCCCGTTTGCTGCTATCTGACTCTTACACTATTTTCCATAATCTAAGAGTGGCCATACTGGCTCAGACCAAGGGTCCATCTAGCTGAGGATCTAGTCCCCAACCACATAGAGTTCTGAGATACATCAGCAATAATGTTCTATTTATCAGATTGGATCTATTCATGTTCTGTGATGGTTTTAGCCTGGATTCCTAAGGAAATGCAACACTTTTGTAAATGAGCCACTTGTTATAATAGCTTTTGAATCTGTTGCTCACCTTCAACCACTGGTTCCTACAAGTTTTGTTAAAATATTCAGGTTGAGCTGAAAATGTTCCAAAGAATCTGTGCAAAAGAGCAGAATTAGTAGTATCTGAACCCCAGGAAGTGGGATTCCAGAAACAAGCTTCCTGGCTGCTTACGGCACCGCTTGTTTAATCAGTGTTGTATGGAAAAGTCAAATATTTTGCTAAACTCTCTGCTTGATGTATCTCTGCAATTACCTTCAACCCGTCAGGCAGTCTTATCAAAGAGCAGAGGGATTTTTTTTGGAGGGCTGTTTCTATAAAACCACACGTTGAACCACCACACCTCCTTATTTGGCTGATTTTTCAGTATCCAGATTCCTGGTTGTCGGAACATAAATATTCTACTTTCCACTAAATAAATGACAACTATCTACTTTGCAGATTTGCAGGGGAAGGTTGCAGAAAAGGCTTTCGCAGTGTTGACAGACGTGTAAAGCTGATGAAATGATGGAGGGCAGTGATTTCAGGGAAGCAGATGCATAACTGGGGACCAGCTTCATCTTCGTGTAGTTGGCAACTCTTGCTGTTAGTAATGGAGGAAAATCAAAACAGGGGGACAGGGACAGGTGAGGAGGACGTCCCCACCACTTCTGGCATTCACTCTCATTTATCTTACAGGATACAGCGATTTGGCCTTTGATACCCATTTTTACTACTAGACACATGATGAAAAGAGGCTGAGGACAAGAGTGCGTCCAAGTGGCACACGTGTCCTACAGACTGACCAGCAGCAAAACTATGTTGTGCACAGAGGTGGAACTCAATAGCCATACCCGTTGCTTGCTATCTACCTCACATGCCATCCCCCACCCCCTGGCATCTCCTTGGGGTGCAACTTGGTTAGCGAAGAAAGGATTGGATTAGATCCTGCATTCAGGAGAAACTCTTACAGTGATGTAGATCATAGCCAGTGTATATTCTCATTGACACAACAAGTTTATTCAGCCTGGATTATTTGCCAGCCATAATTACATAGCACAGCGATGACTTTAAACATGGGATCCCTCACTCGCTCTGTTGTAGCCTCGGTAGGCAGGAGGAATATTAGGAAATTGCTCAGATAACGTTGAAGAGGATGGATTTGTGATTATGGTGTTTTGACCCACCTGGTAGTCTGCCCTTGGAGCTCTACTTAACAGGTCTTCCCTGTGTCTTTTCAAGCAGTTAATTTTGTGGCCAAGTCCCTGAACTCTCTTCCCGTTCCTTTTTCACGTGTAGGGCTGTTTGCTTCTCTGCCATCCAGTCATCTTGTGAATGCTTGTTCAAGGACACCGTGGAAGATTTGTGCTAATAATGAAAAGCTTGAAGGGGGCAAGAGATTTTTCCCAGGAAAAATAATGTCGATCAACTCTATTGTGTCTCTGTCCCGTTGAGAAGAGGGAGCTAATAACAGAAAGGTTAGCTAATGGGCTGGCTTGAAGGGGTTGCGGTCGTGTGAATTAATGCATTATATTATATTATTGTCTAACCAAACTTTTCAACTACCTTGCAGGGATGTAGGGGTTTAGAATATTTGCTTCTCCTGTTTTTATATTTTTAATTTACAAAGATATTTTCCACTCTTGCCATCTCCTTCTGTCACGGAGCAATAACCTGAAAAAGAGAGTGGGATTTTTCTGCGCTGCTGCTTTGCTTAATATCGGGATATTTTCAGCAGTCAATGGGGAGTATATTTCTAGGTTTGGGGGTTGAGGCTGGTTTTTGTTTCTGTTTGTTTCTCTTTGCACCACAAACCGCACGGAGGGGCCGGGAGGATTGTGCATTACATAAGAGTGGCCCTCCATGCTTTAATGTGGGTCTGCGCCGTGCCATGCAGCGAACATAATGTGTCCTCCTAGGGACAATTTGCATAAAGGATAAATAAGAGAATCACAATGTGAAGTTTATTCATTTTTAAATCCTGCAGCGTTTGTGATTGAAGGCCCAAGCTCAGATGTTTTCCTGATGTGTACCATTAAGAGTCAGGGCTTTGCCTAATGTCTCTTCTGTTACTGCAGGGGGATGTAATGTGCAGTATTTCTCCACACTGGAGTATCATTTTCAGCATATACCACTCGACTAGGGAGTGAGGAACTGCAGGCTGCATTATCTTGTACCGGGCCCACTCTCCTTAATTTGCTGTAACCGAGCCAGCACATTAAATACAAAACATATTGATGTTCTCTGAGAACCCTTGAGGGTCTTTACCCTTCCTTGTCAAAGGAACTGTGCAATCCAGGAGGAAAGACAAAAGGCATTTTGCCACAGGGAAAATAGTTGCGCTGCTGGCATGCCGTGGCTGACATAACGCTGTGCTTCCATTTACTTCACTTAGAGGCGAAAGTCATAACAAAAGCCATTTTATCTTTTAACTCCAGATCAGGGTCACTGGAGAGAGGCGATCTGAACCCCAGCTCAGGTGGTGTTGGTAGCAAAGGCATTCTACTGCACACCAGAAGATTTGCTGAAGTCATAGAATCATTTAGGTTGAAAAGACCTTCTAAGACCATGGAGTCCAACTGTTAATGTGACACTGCTAATTCCACCACTAAACCACATCCACTCTGATGATCTCACAGTTGAAATCTGGTGGTGAAAGGGTCTGGTCCTGCCTGGGCACCACAGGCAGGACCCTGTACAGGACATCCCAGTGATCCTCTGATAAAGGTTTGTAGACTTGGGCTAATGTGGTGACCCAAGTTCAGATCTGATTTTGGTTGTCCTGGGTAAGGGCTAAGTTTCTTTTCAGGCCTGCTGCCAAAAAAATCAATGCAAGCCACTAATAAGAACGAAAGCAAGAGCGCACATGTAATTGCCAGATCTGCTTGTGCCCCATCACCAGTAAGGGATGTAGCAGATGTACCCCAACATCCCTCTCCCCACATCAGTTTGCAAGCTCTAGCACCGTACGTCTGCAGCCGATTGCCTTGTATTGGCCAAAGTGGGTTTTGTGGGTTTGGGGACCACAATTTTAGCGCAAAGCTTTCAACACATTAAAAGTGAACATTTTAAACTGTAACAACTGCTTCTTCATCACAGGTGAGTTTGGGTTTTCCTCGTCTTTAGATCTGAAATCTCTCTGGTTAGAGTCAAGTTGTTCTTCTCTTGTGTCTTCCAAAGGTGATTAACAGCAACTATCTCACTGGCACCAGAACGGGTGAAATGTGGTTTGTGGATTTGCATCCCGTGATTGACAGTGTTTGGTATTTAAGAGGGAATGGACTCACCTGAAAGGTGTTCTGTATTTGGAGGAATTTGTAAGATCTTGAGGTCCTCTAAGACATGAATTTCAGCCTTCATTTATTCGGAAGGTCTCTGCCCTCAGGCTGCTTGTGCTCATGTAATTTGTAAAGACTGGGCGATCTTGGAGATTTCTCTATTGTTATAAATTTTGCATGAAAAGAAGAAATACAATGAAAAATGTGTCGGGGACACACTCAGGCGGAGACACACACACATGGGAAGTAAGGTAACAGAGGCTTCCTTAAGAAATCAGGTTAGACTGTGACAACATAGAAGTAATACTACTGTGAAGTTTCTCTGAAAATTATGTATAGTACAAATCTATTTCCCGGTTACTCAATTTACTGGGTAAATTCACTGGATATTCATCCATCTTTACACTAAATCATGCACTTTTTATTGCATTAACTGAGAGCTAGCATTGGTCTTGGGCTCTGAAAGTTAAGCCCAGAAGTGAAGTTTTGACACTGTACCCTACCATCCCTTTGAGGAGGGAGTTTAGGCTGAGTGTGTTGCATTTATTTATTTGGGAACAGCAACACAGAGTTCCCCAGTGTTCAGACCCAGTGATTTCAGATAACACAAACTTCAGCAATTCCTGCAAGCTCTAGCTTAAGACACAGGGCAGACCATGCTGCTCCAAATCCAGCCATGAACTTACTTTCTTTTAGAGCACAACAAAGCCTATAACGAACATCATTTGCAAATGTATCACTTTGAAGGGAAGCAAAACCCAAAGCAAACCCAAGGCAGCATTTCTAAGCTTGATGCGTTGGGTTTTTTTTCTTTTTCCTACTGAAAGCTCATGTCTGGCTCATTAAGTTACACGATATTTGCCATGGGTAATGTTTATTCCAAACTGTTTTATGCAGCTCTAACCACAATCCTTCAGATCCTGTGCAATCATTTGTTGTCCTTAGTATTAGAAAGCCTTTGTGTAGTGAGAGAATACTAATTGCCTCCGCAGCCATTGGTGGTAGAGGGCTCTTGCACTGCACATGCCATCATTTCCCTTTCTCATGCTTTTCAGTATGGAGGGAAAGATTTTATATGTTAGAAAATATTTTGTAAAATACATTTCAAGGAGTGTGGAGGAAATGTCTTAGGCGAGAAAGTGCTTAGGTGAAATTGCTGTCATTTACAGCCAGAAGTAAGGAGCCATGTAGTAATTCTTCGTTTTAATTATTTGAAAGAATTTTTGTGGTTGATCCAACACGGCCCATTCCTTTACATAGATCAGGAAGTCCCATCTTCCACCTAACAAAGAGGGGCTAATTCACTGCCTGGCGAAAATGGCAGAGCCCACTTGAAGCCAACTGGTGTCGTGAAGGAAACCAGAAGAACTAAGCGGGAAATAAATGCATATGGACAAGATACTGACTTTGGGGATTTGGGATTTAGTGTTTATTCTGTGGCCTTTGAAAAAGCAATTTTTTTTGTTTAATGATCTTTGGTTTTACTGCACTGAGGTAATGCCTAACAGGTAGATGGACTGGCAGCTGGGTGCTGCTGAGCTGCTTGGTGGATCTGCTCCTGTGCTATAGGTGAGTCCATGTTGGACAGCTGGTGGATCTGTCCCCACCAGGTCCCACATCCTCCCACCCCAGCTCCTTCCTACCTTGCATCTCCTCTGATTCCTCCCAACCGCTCTTCACCCCTGGTAGACATCCAGCCCTTGCACCATCTCTTACCAGGCAACAGTTCCCGGTCATCACCAGGGCACCCCCCCCAAAATCTCTCCCCAGGTGACATGGATTTGCTCTGTGTTGGCTGTGTACAAGGACAGGACATCAGTGGGGGAGACCTGCCCCATAACAGCAGTGGCACCTCTGCTGCTTAATTCACATGTGGCCTGTGGCCCCTGGAGAGGCTCTTCCATGCTCAATAATTATCCCAGTAGAGCAGCCAAATGCCATCTCCAGTTGACACTAATTCTTTACCTTATTGAGGTACTTCTTCTGAATACTGATTAATGAGCATCCTGAAGAAGGTAACGTATTGTTGTGAATTTCTTGAGTTACGGCACAACATAACTTTGACTGACACATCCAAAAAAACCTACTTTTCTTAAAATTCCTTTTTTGGGTTTCTCTGTGAGATCTGTGGGGCAGGGTACAGCACCTGGCACCACAGAGGGCTTGAATCCAGGGCTTCCAAGTAATGCTGAGAGGGAACTGCAAGAAATAGTTTAAGGTCAGCATTGTTTTTCCTCCCTGGAAGAGTAAATGCAATAGAAGAATATAGTTATTATATGAACTGGCTCGGTCAGGGGAGATTTCTTGTTATTCATAGTAAAATTCATCTGTGGGAATTTCACAGGTTCTCTTGCAAGATGGGAAGTAGCAGCACTTTATTAACTCAGGCAATGAGATCCCTTATACAATGAGGTTTTGAATCTCTGGTGGCACCGAAATAGAGGGTTGATAACTTTTCTCCTTCGTGCTCCCACCAATGCACCCCAGTTCCTCTCCCTGGTGCCAGGAGGACCTCAGGAACACCTCAGGAATGAGCAGCACAGTGACTTTGGGACATCTGGCCATCGAGGCAAGGGACGCTGTGTACACCCTTTGCTGTGCTTTGCAAACCTCCTCCCATCGCCTCGAACCCCCACCCCAGGGTCACCCCACCCCACAGCCCCCTCCCAGAGCCGCCAGCCCCCACGTCTGCTCCAGGGCATGGGCTCCACACAGTGCTCGCCTGGGGAAGAAAATGCAAAAAAAGAACAGTGGGGAGCTCCAACATAGGCTTAAAAATTGAATGCAAGATTCATCCACGTCTTCCCTGCAAAATACACCCCAAGATCAGCCTCTGTCTCTGCTTTCACCCTCCCCATAGCCCCAGCAAAGCCCTAACACTCACAGTTTAGTCTTACCTCGGGGAGCGCGTGTGTGTGTATGTGTGTGTATTTTTTTTTTTTTTCCGGAGTGACTTGTTTGTGCTGTCATCAGCCGTTGTTTTGGTAAATGGTGAGTTAAACAGATATATCCAAGCGTAAAATCTAAAAAATGTTCCCTGTGGGCGCCTGGGGGGTGTTGTTTGAAATCAACTACATATCAATTGAGCGGCGGCGAGCGGATCCGATGATAAATTCCAGTCCACAGACGCCTTATAAATTACATTTTTTTGTTCACGATCTAGCCTCATCTCAGCTCCCCAGAGGCCCTTAGACTGAGAACTATGATTGTGTTGGAGAAACGTTTGCTCAGCTTGAGCGATGCCATTAGTGTTACATGTGCCAGGCCGCTCTCACCAGCATCCCCCACTTCCATCCCTCCATCCCCCCAATCCCAATCCGATACCCCCCCTTTCTTCCCTTCAACAAAATGCAATATGTGCCTGGTAATTTTTCTGTTCATTATCTCATTGTTTTCTGTAAGTACAAGGTTAGATTGAATTACTGCAGGCTCTATTGTCTATTTGTAATTCTCCTTCCATGCCGCGCTACTAATGAATGGGCAATTTAGTCAAATCTTTGTAACGGCTTCTTCTGTGCGTCAGCCACTTAATTACTCTGAGCTTTTCTCACTGCTGCTTTATTGCATGGAAACTCAGGCTGCTTCCAGGTCTTTGCTAGGGGATCTCCAGCTCCGAAAGAAAAAAAAAAAGAAATCATAACAATATCCAGCCCGGATCATCCTGATTCCTTGGTGTAGCAGCATCCTCAGCGCACAGGACTTTCCCCTCCCATGTGGTTTATCTGCTCTATAGTTAGTGGGTTTGTTATTGTCGTGTGCACAGAGGAAACTATCACCGTGTAAATTAGGCAAAGTACATCTAAGGTGAAGACCCTTTAATATGACAGGAGCTTGGGAAAAAAGGCAAATTAAATAAATGCGCAGGACCTCATAAGGAATATGCCCCACTCCATGCAATTCCACTGAAACTGAGATGCTAATCTTGATCTGGTTTGGGATGGCCAAAATCTGAATTTTGTTTGATTTTAGTACCAGGGTAGGAATTGGGCTTTTTTGTTTGTTTGTTTGTTTGCAAAAAGGGTATGTTCACCTTTGTGGTTAATATCCAATATTTCTATCTGCAAATGACGGGCAGGGCATGGGTATAAATACATTTTTAAATCCATTTAATAAAATTAAATGTGGTCATTTATAACTAGCAGTGAGATAGATATGTGTAGAAAGCTTTAAAAGAACCCTTTGCATAATAAATACTTTAATAATAGGATACAAAGAATGGAAATAAGAAGAAATAAAGGAGTTTAAAAGAAAGTGTTGTGAATTGTAAATACGATCCTGGGAGATTATCTCCATGCATGATCTGACTCACCTATTTAAATTCCTAAAGAGACTCTGTTCCTTTTTTCAGTGACTGAAAGAGGCTGATGGACTGCAGGAGTGGGCCCAAAATCATGGGTAAGCAGAGTCCAGGTGTATCTGAACTCCACTTTATCTGTGTATTTAAACTGGACACCAAGGTTTTATGTCAACCACATTTTTAGGAAACCGCACTGCCTCTTTATGACAACAGTGTATGTTGTGTTTTTCACTTTTGCGTAGGCTTTATTACCTTCAGGGAGGAAATGCTCTAACAGTCTTTCTCTGATCCTGTTCCAAGTTATATCTACATGTTGTTACATGAAATCCAAGCCTTTGGTTGCACTTTTTGGTCGTGTTTCTCGGTTTTTAATTCAAAATTAAAACTTTGAATTTGTTCCGGGATTCATTAATTTTTGTCAAGCTGACCTTTTACAGAGGGTTTCATATCCAAATGACAGGCAGGTATAGACTTCACATTCGTTTTGCACAGAGGGTCTGCATGCTCAGTGACCTAAACATATTTAATATAAGAACACTAAGCTCAACAGTGTAAAGATATTTTTTTCCAGTTCCTATGACTGGAAGAGAGTTTCAAATTAAATTTTATTCTGCAGGATTTCCAGGGAATGGGTTTATCCCTCAGAACTCTTACAAATTGATGGGGAAGATCTTGCGAGCTTTGTAAGAGTACAAAAAAGGTGATAATAAATTACTGTAATTATTAATGATTATAAAGGTCTTTCAAAAGACTTTTGAAGGAACTTTCCTATAGGGAAATTTCTGAACCCCCAGAGATAGATTGCTGAAGAGACCTGCAAGCTGAAAACCCAGCCCAAAGATGTCACAAACTTTTCAGAGATTTTGACTGATGCTGATGCTCATCCTTGACCCTACAAGTCAAAATCTTCACCAGTCCGGGAGCAGTTGGCAGCTGGAGAGGGACTACAGCTCCTCTTCACGCGGCACTGGGATGGGACAGGACGGTGGATGTGCCTGGGGCAACCTGCAGTGCCCATCCCATGAGCTCCTGGCTTCTCTCTTGTCCCTTAGCTGGGATTTGGTTTACCAGCTCTCATGGTGGGACCTCACTTGAGTTTCGCAATAGACACGTTCCTCCCTTTTTAGCTTTAGACCCCCCTCTTCCCCAGGCCAGACCCTAAAGGTAGTGGCCATGCAATGCTTACAGCACACAGCAGGAGCTGGGGTCTGACTGACCTCGGGGACCTGCTCCTAAAAGCTTAAAGTTCTTAGATTTCATTAGAAATCAAAATAATGCCATTTTTGCATGATTACAAATAGGATTCACTGCACAGATTTTGGCCAGGGCACAAATGTGGACCTCTGTGCCTGCCTCCAAAGCAAATTCTTGTTTCAGTATATGTGCATTTTAATCACAGCAGCGTTATCGGGTCAGGCTGACCATAACTTTGATGTGGTTTTTTTTTCCCTCTTCAAGCCCAGAGGATTGTGCTCAGCTCAATGTGACCCAAAATCCATCCCAACACGCTGCTCCTCCTGTCCTGTCCCCTTGCAGTTCTCGCCATTCTCCTTCCTCTCCTCCATGCATAAGGGTGGGTTTTCGTGTCCATCCCGGAGATGCTGCAAACAGCCAGATTCTGCCCAGGGATTTGAGTGCAATCCTGGATGCCACGACGGAGAAGGAAGCCGTTGCATGGCCACGGCATTGCATGGCCATGCCAGAAGGGGTTGCCCAGGTCTCTCACTGGACCGGTGGCTCCGTGACGGGCTCTGCTGGGGTGCTTGGTGTGGAGGAATAAGGGGATTTCTGCTGGCTTCCAGATCGGTGAGTGTTGGATTTCGAACCTCTCCTCCTTGTGCCATCCACAGAACTGAAAAAGCCCACATGCCTTCAGAAACACCTACCGTTAAATAGCAGCTTATTTCTATTTTTCATTACAAAACAGCTGAAGACAGGGAGAGAGGCAGCCTGAGAGAGAGCTGGTGCCTCATAGACCCAGATAGGCTCTTCGCCTGCTTTGTTATAATACTTCATTGGAACTGACACATTGATAGCCACAGTTTTTCTAGGAAGTGACCTTCATGCTGCCCATTGATTCCCAGTGGCCATCAACTCCTTGCAATTGGAATGACAGGCCAGGTTAAAGGTCGGTCCTTAAATAAAGCTTCTGGATTACTAAACACCTGAAGTTCAAATGAAAATGGAAATCTGCACCTCATTTTATGTGACATGTTACTGCTAATGACACTTCGGGATCTTAAACGGTTCCTGCTCTTTAACTCATGTGTGTGTTTCACTCGATAGCCCCTTAAACCAGCTCCTCTGCCTGATGCTGCTGGACCCTTACAGGACAGGCAGCACGGGAAAGCAATCTCCCCGGGATGTACAGCTTCTGGGAAAAAAGCTTTCGCAGGAAAACACATCAGAACCAATTAAAACATTTGCCTTTCAAGCGATGGCCAGAAACAATCATTCCCTTAATTAAGATTCACAGTAAAAGGATTTTATTTACATGAGCTGTGGCACTAAAAAAGGCCCCAATAGCAGAGCCGTGCCGGGGAAGTCGGATGTGTCTTGTTTGCCTGTGCACGGCTGAACCCCTTGGGTGTGCCTGGCTATGGGGATGGGTAGTGGGGTGTTTGTACAGGCAAGAGAAGAGGGTTGCAGCCTCCCCACGCCTTACGGAGCTGCTGCTCCAGTCACCCTTATGCTGACCCTGCTCCCAGGGCCAGGTGCCTTCAGCCTCAGCGGGACCCCGTTCACCATCGGCTGGGCACCCGGAGCTCCCCCAGGGCTGCCAGCACCTTCCCTTGGCCCACGGGATCCCTAGGCCCCCCGAGAGTTGGTGAGGTCAAATTTACCTGTTTATCTTCTCCTCCAAAGTTTTATTCATTTTCTTCACCTTGGCTTGAGTGGGGAACATTGGTAGACACGACAGTAAACTTGCTATTGCGTCTTCGAGAGTGTTTATACTTATTCTGTAACTTTTGCAAAAAATACTTTGACAGATTCTGCTAATTTACTTCCATGCTATTATGACATCTCTCGTTTCCAGCTGCGATTAGCATACCCTTGTGCCAGATGTGGTATATACTCCCTGTAAGATATAGCACCTGTCCCAAAATCGCACTGTCTAGATAATAACATGAAGCTATTTGCCCCAGGCTAGGTTCATCTTCTTCTGCGGTGTGTCAGGACAGCAGGACAGCCAGAATCTGGTGGACATGGCAGCATGCTCATTTTTCTTAATCCAGAGTCCCCAGTGTTTAATAAATGACCATATAATAAGCTAAACATGGCCAGGGCTGCTTGCTGGCACTGCAGCCAGCTGGCATGGTACGGCCTGCATCCATGCTCTTGATCTTGTCATCCAAAGCAGGGCTGCCTTGTCCAAAATACTTGCTTGGAGGGATCTCTGGACCACCCCAAGTCTCAAGACATACCTGGAAATTGGCTTGAGGACTAGTTGCTTGGCTAAAACAAGGCCAAGGTCCGTTCCAACAGTCTGAAGTGTAGTGACCAAGTTCCCGTGCCTGGGGACGTCCCTTCTCTTTAATTTGTTGTGTAATATTTATCATTAAATTTCAAAATACAGTCATACAGTGCACCAAACACGGGATTTCTCTTTGTGCTAGATGATGCGTTCATTGCTTTGGAGGGTCAGCATGGGTGAAAACAACTGGTTGAGGAGGGAAGAAACAGACTTAATCCCAAAACCTCACAGGTCCTCTACAACCTCTGTTACGTGCATCGTTAGGTCACCTAGATGAAGGATATTTTGGAAAGCAGACATCTGAAATATGGATTGACCCCTTTTGGTTAAAAAATAGTGCCAGAGCATAACTTAATTCCATAGGCAGCAAGACATTCCTAGTACCAGCCCCCCACCAGCAGGGACTGCATGGATCGATAGCAGAAGATGCAGTAGGTTACGGTGACTTCCAATTCAGGGTCAACACTAGCTCTGCCACTACCTGCAAGACTTCCCAGTGGTCATTTTTGGGGGCGGTTCTGGTGATCATCTGCAGCAGGAATAGTTTAATTGCTGGCCATGCCGGTATCCCTCACCGAGTGGCCGGGGGCTGGATGGACATGGGGTTGAGTTACGCTCTTGTTGCTCAATGTGGTGCCTCCGGGCAGTGGCTGTGGGAAGAGGGAGCTGCTGTGTCGTAACCGTCCGGGTGATGAATAGTCTCTCATCCCCACCGCTGTCAGCCTGACACCACTCACCAGCACTAAATTAATCTAAACTACAGTGTGTAATAGGGTTACTGCTAGGGTTTGTTAATGCCCAGCTAATAAAGTAGGAATAGCAGAGCCACCGAGCACAGTTTCATAAAGTGCTTTAAATGCACATTAAACTAACAGAATCTGGTGTAATGGGCTAGGAACACTTACACCAAAACGTGTATTTGCTGGCGATCTGCTTTAAATGTTGGTTAGTTTTGGTGGTACTTCTAAATGTAAGTCCTGCGGTTTCTGGTAGAAAAGCCAAATTTCTAAGGAAATAGTTTAGAATGTCTAAAGATAAAACTTGAAAAAGAAGGTGATCTCTCAAAATAACCTTTTGGTTCTGTCCATTTAAAAAAAAAAAATCTAGTTCCACTTAGTAAAATCTAAGGAAAGCTTCTGTGTGACATCAGTATAATAGAACTTGTTTCAAACAAGCTTCCAAAAAATGTTTAAAATGTTTCTCCTAGCCAGAGACCTTACACTGAATTTCAGCCAGCAGCAAATTTTCTGCAGCCTGTGTTATAAATCAAAACTGGGTTTCTAATGAAAGTGCTGACACAACTTTAACTGTAACAGTACTTTCAGGCAAAACTGTAAAGAAATTAGAGTCCTACATTCTTTATGCTGGTGCCATATCCAGAACTGCTTTTTTTAATCTTCCTCCCGAGTACTTCTCCATATTAGAGAGACGCTGAGAGTTAGTGCGATTGTCATGCGATGCAGAACGTAGATATCTGCTATACCTGGTTAAATCCTACAGTATAAACACTTTTGTTAGAAATAGCAAGAGATCAAATGGTCAATTTTTTTAATGAGTTCTCTGTGAAGGAATAGCTCTCTGTGTGAGGAGCTACCCAGATCACTCAGTGTCACATTTGCTCCCTGACTGGCAATTGGCTTCGTTAAAATATTACAAAAAGAGTAGCCAATGGACAAAAAACTCTTCTTGGTCCAACATCTAGGTAGAGCAACCATTTGCTCCAACGTTCTTGAAATCTGGGGGAAATTGCAAACGTTTCCATGAATATTTGGCAATTGCCTACTGGAAGCACATGACTCCTTTGAGGTAGAGAGACCTTGGCAGACCTTGGGTCCTGCTCCAGCAGAACAGGTAACTGATATAATTTTGGGAATAACAGTGCTCCCATTGCAGCCACTTGTGCATTAAAGGTTGCACAAGTACAGGGAGGTTTCGACGGACATCGACCGTTGGAGCTGTGTGAGCCTTGCCCTTTCCATCACCGGGGAAGTTTTGGCACTTCAAAGTGGGCTTGCTTGGAAACAGAAAGAAAATTAGGATTTTGGTGAAAATTTGAAACCTCTCAAAAACCACCGGTTTGGGGACTATCAGAAGGATTCTTCTCAAAGCTATTCCCCATCAGAAGGGGTCTGCAAATTTCCCAGCAACCACTAAAAAAAAATCCCTGACGCTTCTGAGCAGAAATACTTCTCAGAGAACAAGTTCATTTTCAGTGAAGTTCCACTGACACACAAGGAGGTTTTCCATAGGATATCTGCCTGGTTCCCTACCAGTTTACTGCTGTGTTTCAGAGTCTATAATATAATCATTTATCATCATGAGGATTTCAAAGACTCCTCCTGAGTTTCATCAAAAGAAGGTCTCTGAAATCAATTTTCCTGCCTGTTCCCCATGAATTTTGGTCAAAGCCCTATTAAAGGACAGAACACCATGCTTCTTCAAATCCAGAAACTGGGAAAATGCTTTGAAATACGGTTTTAAGTAGCCTAAAGATCTTGTCAACCTTTTTTGTGGTGATCAATTCAGTTCTTCCCTTTTGGAGTTTCTGGATTAAAGGCACCTGAGACACAGAGGACAGGTGTTAGGACGATGCAGGGCCACTTTTAAATACCAAGCCATTTATAGGCATTAAAACTGGCTGTCTAATTGCTGATCCTGCAACGCAGTGTCCTTCAGGAAGGATGGGAGCTCTTTTTTCTTGCTGTCCTCAACCACAACATGCCATTTGCATTATTGCATATAGAGTGGTGGGTCCAAGTTTTCTCTCCAAGGTTGAGTTACTTGAATTAATGGTTTTATGTGACTCTTTCTCAGTAGGATATGAGCTAGAAGGGGATCTGGCTTCCTTTCCTGTGGCAATATTATTTCTCTAGTGGTTACAGACGTGAAAACAGGTTTTTCCCTCTGTCTGTGATTCCAACAGGTTTGGATTAAAATTCAATGCTGTTCAAGGATGGGCATCTCTGAGGACCAGCTCAGAGGTCTCCAACGTCTACGGTAAAGACTGTGGCTCCAAATTTTAGCAGCTAGAAGTGGGCAGAGCTGAGATCAGTGCCACTGTCCAACTGAGGTCCTAAATAGGGCTTGTGTGATGCTACCTACTCGGGCTCAGTCTTTTTGCCTCCTGAAAACTGTTGTTGAGTAAAATAGTGTCTCTTGTCCCTTTACTGACAGCCACCACAATTTTAAAAGATGACAGTAAAAACGAACGCAGGAATAACTAACAAGAAAGAACTTCAAGGAACAAAATAATTCATAGAGATATTTTTGTGAATAAGTGACTTTTGACTCAATTATTGAAAGGAAGGAATGAATTTATGGGAGTATAAATCCTATCCTGAACGTTTCAGAATATTCAGTGGCTTGGAAATGATAGGTTTTTAGGTCAAATGGGATATTTCAAAGACTCTCAACCAAAATGTCTCACTTCTTTGGAAGATTTTCTAACAAAAGCAAAGTAAAAGTATAGGTGGAGATAGCACAGAAGCCAAAAGCTCCATACCCTAACTAACAGGCTGCAAGTCATCTGTCCTTTTATACACTTGTTTATACCCACTGCGAACCTACCGGAGAACAGACAAAGCTTTTTTGTTTCAAACATTGCAGTGTGAACCATTTTGACTCTTTCCAATTAGGCAAGAGCACCACACTGACCCTGAATTTCAAAAAAGTTTGGGTTGTCCCAAAACTGCATTTCTTCACAGGTAAACCATTTTTCTTAAGAAAGCAGAACAACCTGAAAATGAAAACATTTGCTGTCCCTGTCTCAGTGTTTAGAAAGTACCATATGTGTGATATTCTGATTAAAATCTAATTTTTTTTTTGTGTGACGACTTCAGGCCAGTAAGGTAGTTTTGGAGGCCAGAGGCCAGAGACCCTTCCTCCTTTGTATGCTGATGTTAACTCTTCCATCTACATAGCAGAGCAATAAAGGGACATGTGGTGCCAGCACTCTCTTATGGCTCTGTCCGGTATCAGTAGTAACTCCCAAAGCCAAAGTGGCTGATAAGAGGCAGTTTTTAGTAGGTATTTTTTGGACAAACCCCTGTGTTTCTGCTGTACCTCTTTTGGTGTCTTTCTAAGATCTCCCAAAGATCTCTGGACTTTTCAGAGATCTGTGTCCAGGGTCGTCATCTTTGGCTTTCAGTTTGCCATCAAAACTTGTGGTTTTATTTCTGTTACATTGACATGGAAGAAATTTTAATACAGTACTGTGTATTTACTTTATCTGCTTGTCTTTACAAATCACTCTACAATCCAAGGGTTTGGTGTGAGACAGAGCGAGCGAGCAAGAAGTAGTATTTATAGTAAAACATGGATAGTCAATAGCATGTGGGAAAACAACTGAAACTGAGAATGGTCCCAAAGGTAATTTGCAAATCTGCTGAAATCCCGAACAAGCTTTGATTTAACCGAAGCTTGAAATGGCTTTTATTTACTGTCTATTGTGGAATAAATGACATCTCATAAACAGGCTTTATCCATTACCACAGAATGGCGATCACTGTGTTAGGGACATTTTATCCTCTTGATATAAAACAAGATATGCTGTAGTGTGTTATTACAAATAGAAAAATCAATGCTGAGACACACACCTCTGAAATTTCATTTTTGCGGAACCCCATTTTCAAAAATGTATTCTCTAATAAAAATGTCTCCATAACCGGGGGGATTTACAAAACACTGAGCAACAAAGAACAATAACAAACAATGAATAAAGTGGCTCCATCCTGAGTCTTTTTGCTGTACATTAGTCACACACTTGCATACATTTCTGAGCACTGAGCAGAGCTCCCACTAGGCAGGAAAGTAAAACAGCTGAATTACCTTCTCTTTTAAGCGCTTTGTGAAGAACATACACTGCATGCCAATTTGTGCCAGAGAGGAAAACTTTGCAGTAAAAAGAGCCTGATCCAGGGATGGAGACACGAGAAGAAAGACTCCCGTTATTTTCTCCAAGGTCTGGATAAAAAAACCTGGTTAAAAGTAGTTAAAACTTGGCTGTTGCTGGTGTTGGCAATTACTTTTCATTTGCAGCAGGTCTGATATATTTGCCCTTTTTCCTTGTTCATTACTTAATGCTGATTCATAGGATTCTGTTTCTCTGATAAATTTTCACCTGGAAATGCCTGGAAACAGATTTTCCTCCAGTCAGTCAGTTATGAATTGTTCAGAGTGGCTGCTCCCTCTGTACAGTACATAACCAGTCCCCAAAATACGGTGGTGTAACTGGAATCTGACTGGATGCCCATAAAAGGAAAATTAGATAAAATAGTGAATGGCAAATAACAAACAGTGATTGCATTGATTTTTTTTTTTCTAATGCATGATTATTTGTCTCTGGAATTTATGATTCTTCTGAGATTTTGAGACTCATCAATCAAGTAAGTGGAACAGGGAGCGAGTCTGCCCCAGTACCATAGTATATGAGCTATAAATGATTGTGGAGTGACTGCCCTGAACACTCCTGAAAATGCAGATAAATTGCTTTTGAATTATTCAGTTGCCAGAAATCCAGATCAGATAGTCACCTTCAGCGGGTCAACAGTATCCCAGGGAAGTGAACTTGAACTAGGAAAGAGGGTCCCCTGCTCACACAGCAACAGAAATCCCATGAAAAGCCCCATTTCCCACAGCAAGGGAGAAGCCACCATCAAACTCCAGTTGGCAACAGACACATTCCCCTTCTCATCAATCAAGGAACAGCTGCTTCCAAAAAGTAGATTCTGACGGTTTGGTTTATAGCCCGATCTGGGCGTTGCTTTAATATACATGACTTAGTTCATGTAGATCAGTTCCTTAGTTACTTCTAATAGTCTCTGCCTAAAATTATCTCGTGACATTGAGTTCCACGGCCAAGCACACACGATGGGTAGAAGGATTTTCCCAGACTCTACAAAGGCAGATGTCAAAGACCAGATTTGTGGCCGCTCTTCAGGATGTATGACTCTCTCTTCCTCAGGCAGATCAGTGAATGTATTAGGATGACTTGCAAAGTACAGTGATCCTTAATGTGAGCAATTTTGATGAGGTCACATTTACATCGAAAATGATCTCGTAGCCCCTAGGGCTTCGCACCCAGCACTGGGAAATAGTCTTTGCCTCTTGCTGCGCAAAATGCAGACGAGGGAAGCTGTGTGAGCAGATGGAGTGGTGATACTGCTCTGAAAGAGAGTCTCAGCAGAAGTTTCAAGGGGAGGTGGAGAGCTCTTTAGGCTTTCTTTCTGATGCAGTCAAAATTTGCTGGGGCCCGAGGGCCGGCTGCAGTTCCCTATGGGATACAACGCCTTTGAGAAATGCAGGTCTGCTGGCTGCGTTCACATAGATGTTTCCTTGCTGCAGCACAAATAGGAGCGCACAGGGATGCTTTCAGGGTGCAATTAGGAAAAGTTCTTTGGACTATGGAAGTCCCTTCTCTCTGTTTCTTTTTGCCTTGTGCCACAGTCTGATCCTCCCGTGCCAAGAGTGTAAACGAGGACAACATCCCCAGTTGCTTCAATCACATTATGGTCAAAACCCCAAATAGATATCTTTTAAATGTAAAAAATGGAAGAAAAAAATTGACACGAGGGCAGCAGTGTCTTCTCAAAACAAGGCCGATGTGGGGAACTACAGCTGTCCTGCCCTTGGGGAAGGGGGTGAGACTTCAGGCTGAGGGTTGCAATGACGCAAATAAATACGCATCAGTGAAACTTTTGTGATAAATGCAACTTCTGGTCAAAACCCCCCAAATAGCTACTTTGATACAGAATTGAAGGATCTTTTTACTGTTATCACTGCACCAAAAAAGGTACAGTGGTTCATGGTTCAAGTTTCTCCAGTTCCAAGGACTTACCTGTTGCCTGTGTTAGGGACAGAGGTGATTCACAACCACCCACAGACACCTCTGACCGCTGCATCTGTGTAAGGCATTTCAGGTGCCACGGTGCGTGCTTCAAGTCCATGAAACGAAGAGACTTTAAGTGACCAAAGCAACTGAAAGAATATGGAGTAATCTGATTTTTCCTTTGCTCTGCCAATGGTTGAACCTACGTGTCTCTGCACAAGTGGCCCCAGACGGTCAGCCCCACGAAGACTCCTGTAATGCCCCAAACCTTTGGGTTGGCTTGGCCATGCACATGGAGCAGGAGCTTATAAAGCTGATTTAACAACCTACACTGTTGCCAGCCTACAAATATTTAGCTGCTTGCATGGTGATTCAGTTGCATAAACCCCTTTCACAGTTTTGGGTGGCCTAGTAGAGGTTTCGCATTTCCTGTGACGTGGCTAAGGCAATGCTCACCCCTCTGTGTATATCTGCTTTTGGAGCTGCTTCCAGGGGGAACAGTCTCAAAGCAAAGCGGGGGGAAAAAATCTCTTGGCTCTGCAAAGGTTCATGGCCTGATGGAGGAAATGACAAACTGCCACATTTGGCCTCAATTGTGTCCTCATTTTGCCGGCTCTCAATCTGGCTTGCTTTATTCCAAAGGTATTTTGTTCCTTTTGATGCTCATGAACAATCCGTGGCGTGTTTTCACCCAGCGCTGGCTCCTCGCCGATGCTCACCGGACCACAGTGAGTGCAAATGAGATGCAGATCTGCAGATTGCATCTCTTGCTAGAGATCCGTCATGCATATGGATCAGGCTGTCTCCTCAGGTGGGGAAGAGCTCTGTGCACAGAGAGTATTTAAGGAGCAGGCGCCTAATGGAAAACTTTGAAAAACAGTCTACTTTTAGAATCAGTTCTGCTTGCACCTCCAATATACTGGGTATTGCTCTTCATTTCTTTGTTATCTCTAAGGACATTTGCATGAAAATAGGATCGCTGTTTTTTAAACAGTCATCTGTTCCTGCTGCTTGTTGCTCGCTTGGAGACTTAACGCCTGTGGAGTCCCAAGCCAGGGCTGTGTGGGAAATGAGCCGGTCGTTACAAAAGAAGGAGAAGGTCAGGGATGGGAAGGGGAGGCCTGGAGAAACATAATGGTTGGGTTTGTGGTTTGCTGCCTGACCCTTCAGGCAACTTATATTGAGGCAATATGTCAGAAGTAGACAAGGAAAGAGTCTGCATACAAAAGCCCCTTTTGGTCCAAAATCTTGCCTCCCATGGTGGCCAGCAACAGCCCAAGAGGAAAGGATACAAGAAAAGGGTAGGAGTATTGTGCTACTCAGGCTGCCTTCGCTGCCTTCAACGGCTCACGGCTCAGGATTCTGAGCCGGAGCTCATGTCTGGCAGTAGTAACTTCATATAGGAGTCCATAAGGGATTTTTACTTCCATGTTTTTCTGCAATACCTTTTTTACACTGTGAGAAACTTCAAGGAATTTCCCAGAGTAGTTGCGTAGGATGTTGGGGCGCACAGTGCTGAGGTGGGCAGAAGAGGTGGAATCTTTCCTTCTTACCCAGTCCTCTCCTCCAACAAAGGTCTTTACTAAGGATACTGGACTTATCAGATGCTGAAAGCAGACAAAAAGCACATAGACAGTTCAAAGATCCAATGTTAAAAGAGGATTCAGGTCACTTTGACCTTGGGAAAATTATGGATTTGGCTTTGGTCTGAACAGGGTGGGATCTAGCTCAAAATAAGTTGAAACAGCAAACTCAAGTCACCCCTTGTTCAGATTTGTGTTTGAAACTTAGTGAGGACTTTCAGCAGAGCATCTTCACTGATCTGACAGGACAGGTTTCTCTAATACATACAAAGTCCATCTGTGGATGAAAGCAGGGTCAGTCCTCCAGTAGTGTTTCTGAGCCAGTGTTCCTCTTTCTCATTGGGTCAGAATGTGAGGAAGAGTCAGCAGTAGCTGACAGACCCTTGCAGTCAAGGAATAAATGCAGATTTCCTTGTCAATAAAGACGTGAGGAGTAACAGCATTTAATCACAGGCTAGAAGCTTTCATTGTAGCATAGGGGAAGCCACTTATTTAAAGGTCATATTTAGGTATTTACCCTTTTACTGTGAAAGATCAAGCTTTTGGCTTGTAAATTGGGACTTGACGTGAGATATCTTTGTACTTGGTTTATGACCTACCCTTAATCTCGGCGCCTATCCACACTGCAGGAACACTTTTTGCTGCAAAACACTGAGCTCATCCTCAGAAATGTATCATTAGGCTTCAGAGTTAACACTCAGCTGAGATAACTGGTGGATGGGGTAGGAGGGTTGCAGTTACCACACTGCCTCATAGTTGTAACTTCAGTTGGAGTTTTAACACACCCATGCATGCATCAGATGACTTTTTCAGGACTGGAGGGGTTAGGATGAGCGAGCGTCCTGCCCTGTCTCCCAGCCTGTGGTGATCCAACTCTGCATCGTGAGCCAGGCACAGCAACCAGAGCTCACCAAGGTACCTCCTCCAAATATAGACAATCAAAAGAGCATCGTTTCAGTATAACATTATATATTATATTGCAGTTATGGGTAAATCAAGGGCAAAGCAGCCTTGCTTTTCTGACAGTCCGTGGAGGAAGAGGATGAGCAAGAATGGACGTCTGTCATGTTTTACCGGCAAAGCTGTGCTACCTACCCAGGGCCTTGTCTAACCGTGCATCTACTAATTAATTGATTCCAACATCTTTCAGATAACCACCTATGGACAGGTTTAGTGTATGCGGCAGTTCTGTCAGGAGG
Source organism: Elanus axillaris (assembly GCA_026212715.1). Taxonomy (NCBI): domain Eukaryota; kingdom Metazoa; phylum Chordata; class Aves; order Accipitriformes; family Accipitridae; genus Elanus; species Elanus axillaris. The sequence goes on along the minus strand of JANZLQ010000079.1, from coordinate 79,254,606 downwards.
GAAATGAAAGGTAAACAAAGCCTGTTTCATCACCAGTAGCCCCGGCTGCTCTCACCTTTAATGCCGTTGTGGCAAGGGTCCTTCCTACTGGCTGGCTGCATGTTGCACAACTTGCTTCTTTTATGCTGTTTACCACAGAAAAATGTTTAAGTAGGATTCAGATATCCCTCGGCAAAGGGAAAGAGGAAAAGCAAAGGTGAAGAAAAAAAAAAAAAGCCTTTGCAAAATATAAAACAGAAGTTGCTGCAGGCAAAGATGCCTTTGAGCAGTCTCAAGCTAAGACTTTCCATTTCCATGTAAAAATGTCTGTTGAAAGGGCAAGCTACATTTACAATGAGCAAAGTTTTATAGCTTACACAGGCATGAGCACCTGCTAGGAAGACGGGGAAGAGATTCAATTTACCTTTGGGTTGCAATGCTCAGATTCCCATTTAAAAGTCTAAGACCCCTGATTATTTATTGATGTCTTTCTCTTCATAGCTGTCTGCATCTTTACTGGCTTGCAAGATGCAACAGTGTGGCCTAAAGGATTTTTTGAATTAAGTTCTTTGAAGTCATTTTTTCCCTTCAGGTGTTTAGCCAACGAAGCTGAAGTTTGACAGGCCTCCTCTGCATTCAGGGGGTTTGATGTATTTCTATATTTATTGGCCAACAGTCAAATTAACTGTGCCTGAGCTGTCATTAAACACTAGGTTACGACAGGGTTACTGGTTTTTCTACTTTTTTATTTACAGGAGGGAGGGAAGGCAGCATCGGTGCGAATAACATACTGAAGCAACCCACATTTCAGAGTGAATATGCTTCAAGTTCCCATAAGGCAGAGACAGACAAAATTTAATGGCAAAGTCTCTATCAATATCCCTTCCCCTCTCCCAGAAAGCATAAAAGTGGCAGCTTGTACATTTTCTTTAACTCACAGGAGCCAAGGAGACTTTTACTGAAGACACCTAAAAAGACATTACAAGGCACCTCTGGCAATGAAATGAGTATTTCCTTATTTCAGCAAGAAGAATAGAAACTCTGACTCTTCTTTCTTCACAATAATAAGAGTCATGGTAAAAGAAAAAAGAAAAAACAAAACTGGTATTGCAATTAATTTTGATACTTACAGCACCCTGGAAAATCAAACCTGCTGTCCTAGGTAAAAGCAGAGGAGCAAACACTAACCCAAGTGGTGGCTTATTTAATTTTAGTTTCCTGGGGGAAAAAAGCAGTAAAAAAGGGTAAGGTCATACTGGTCAAAGAACAAGCACACAAAATCCACTTCCCTGCACCTACTATCAGTTAACAAAGGTGGTAGCAGCTACCCCAAATTACTAGAAACAGGGTTTGACTGGCAAATGATACATATGGGCTGGACCCAATTCCACAAGTTACCCAGGGGGAGAATCATTAAGGGATCACATGCACCAAAATAAGGGTTTTATTAGGCAAGGAGCTAGAGCAGGCGATGGCATGGTCTTCTCCAGCCCTAAAACATGATCATCCACCAAGGGCAGATGAACAAGCGTTGGTGGTGGCTGCCAGGACCTGCTGAGGATGGGTACTGGAGATGAGTCCTCATCCTCATCCTCATCATCCTCATCCTCATCCTCATCCTCTTAACACTGCCTTTTTTCTGGCATGCTGGGAATGGACTTGGGCCCTCCGGAGTTAAGACCTTCAATGACCATGTGGTAAGGACGGTGATCCTCTGCTGTGTAACTTCAGGATCAGGCCCGGCAGTGGATCTGCACAAGTCAAGGCTGAGGCCTGGTTTACACCGTGTTCCCAGCCCTGAGCAGCGAGTGCAGGAGGGGCCTGATCTCAAAATGAGGAATGGGCTGGAGCTGTCAACATTAATCACAGTGCCCAAAGGGCATGTTTCTGGGACTCACCTCAACCTAAATTTCCCTCCCCCAGGCTGGCTGCCCTAGGCACCCTTTTAGTCAAGGAAAGAGGACCTCAGGGCACGACTCTGACCCATCTTGGACACCTTCAGGGAGTGAATCACAGCTGTAAAGTGCCTGTCCTTCCCTTGACTAAGGGTAATTTATTGTAAATGCCCAGGTGTCTCCTGCTCCTGAAGTTACAGCGTGACAGCAGTGAACCTCTCCACTGGAGGACGGCCGAACAAGGCTGTGAGCCAGCCCCATGCAGGTGCACCTTCACCCTTCCTAAGGCAAAACCCCTCCAGCTCTGCTCCACCTAATCCTCTTTGCTGATAGCGAGCAACCTGCGGACGTTTTGGTCAAACTGTAATGGAGATGTGCTTGGATTTTTCCATGGGCAAATTGTCTCTGGAGTTACAAGACCTCAGCTGAGTTCCCTGGTTGGTCTTGCTTAATTGTGAGCATCCAGCATGGCTGGGGATTTCTGACACATGAAAGAGGGGCTTGAGGTACCTGTTGACAGTGACTGAATATTGCTGCCAAAGCTGCCAAATAACATTCCAGTGAAGGATATTTATGGGCCCCAATGTAAGATTAAGTAACGCTCCAATCCATTTATCAGCATGCTCACAATCACAAAGTGAGTGAAGAAATAATAGTTATCACAGTAAAATTATCACCATGCAAACCATTTTGGTAAGTCACAGTCCAGAAAAGGTGGCAGATTATTGTTGTAATCTGTTATTTGGTGGAAATGGGCATTTCTGGAAGGGGATTTGGGTCTTCTCAAGGGCTCAGGGGATCCTGGAGGTGGTACAAATGTAGGATGAAAAGCTTACCCCACTCTGGTGATCTTCTGCTCTGCTCTCCGCCAGAGCCGGACAAGAATTTCTGTGTGTGTCCAAGCCAAAGGAAGCTGCGGAGCAGCTATCCCAGTAACGCCGGCGGGGGGGCAAATGTGTGACACGATTGAATAATGTGAACCCATGTTTGCAAAAATGATTTTTAAAAGAGGATTTTACATATGTGATGGATCCCAGGCCCCTCCAATGCCACTCGGCTGCTTTCTTCCCTAGATGGGAGGTTAATAGGTATATGCATTAATGTAATGACCTCTTTATTGACACACTTTCATTTCACTTCTCTTTAACCACCACGAGAGTAAAACCCAGAAGAACTGTTCAGAGAAGAGTGACTACATTTAGAAAAGTAAAACAAATACCATTACATGGAGTGCACTAAAACCAGGTAATTAGTAAAATGATGTCATGGACCCTCTATTATTTATAGATGCAGGCGCAACTTCTGTTGTTCTCTTACAGATAATTTCAAAGAGGTGTTTACAATCTGAACTGAGCCTGAATGTCTTTATTTTCCTTATAAGATGTATATATTACAGATATCTCTGTATCTAAACATACGTTTCACGTGCAAACATGTATCATACCCAGCTGAGGCCATAAAGCCCTCCTCTTTTTATGTACATAAAAGCTACATTAGCGCATCTCAGTTGTTATACAAGAAGGCCAATTGCTAGTACGATAAAAGTGGGCTTTGAAAAAATGAAGCCCCCATCTGATTTGAGAAATGCATATATGTCAGGGGTTTATGGAAGGCATCCCTCAGGCTGTTTCTGAAGCACAGACTTACCTATCAACTACATGAAATATTTTGTGGTTGGGGATATTTTTGGTGGGTATTTTTCCTGGATGACTTCTTACAGCTTTTTAAAAGCAAGCTGTGCCAAGTAGGAGAAAGGAGAGAAATCTGTGTTGTTAGAGAATGTGTGATTCAGCTGGATTTTGGCTGAATTGTTTTCTCTGAATGAAAGCGCCAGGTTTATTCACTAGATTACAAATCCTTAAATGGTTCCATTTTCCTGCCCTTGTGATCATTGCTATTGATTACTGTGTGTTCTTGAATCTATTTTGTGCAGCCCTTGTTTAATATTTAAGAGACATAAGGAGCAGCGTGTTGTAATATTTAAGAGATTAACTTATTGCAGAGAGATAAAGAAAAGACACAGCTCCAAATGAGGTGGAACTTTGGCCCATTTTATTGATGTGCTGCAATATACATTTAGCGGTATGCGCTGCACTGTAATATAGATCCTTGTCTTACAGCATGGTAAGATACTGGTTATACCTGAGACCTTTTCTCTTTAGCAGAGGCAGTGCCAAGGTGCTCAGCTCCTGACTGGGGAGGTGACAGTGATCAGACCTGGCGTGTCCGTCCCTGTGTGGGGCACAGCCACACGTTTGGCATCACAGGTACTGTGTTGTTCACGGTTGTCCGTCTAATTCAGAGTCTGGGATGATAAACCAGCAGAAATCTGACCTGGCAGCAAACGACGTACCCTGCTTCAGCACTGGCTGTGCAACAGTTTGGCTTGCACCATCCTCACCTGCGTAGGCAGGTCGAACGAGCATAGCTGCCAATAGGTACTTTTATTTCACGTGGCTATACAAGTTTTACGTAAATTGAAAGGAAGGGCTGGCATCAAAGGGCTGATGCTCAGAATAGCAGAATTTTGTGCATGTTAATTCAGGATCCGTGACTGTGATACTCTGCAAACCCACTAGAAATTCTTGCACACGACATGGGGCAAGCCAATTTGATGTACTGCCTGGTGTCTACATGCCTACCATGTCTGTTTGTGCATACAAATATTTAGTACAGACATGGCAAATGATAATTAAAGATTTTCATCATTTTTTAAATGCAGTGGGGTTTAGCTGTCCCTCTGCGGGCTGTTCATGCCCTCCATCACTGGCGTGGGGGGCTGACTGCTATATTTATTCATGTTCCTCCTTGGGAATCTGGGGAAAGCAATGACTGTCATTTGACAGAGAAGCAACCAAGTAGCTTAAGTACAGATTTTAAATGCTGTCTAAGAGACCTGCTTAGTTTTCCATTGAACTCAGAGGTAATTAGGCACCACAGATTTAAGAAATCTGGTCCTTGGTGGCTTGAGTGACGCCTGGATTAAGGCAGGGAACTGAACTTGTATTTCCCATTTCCAAAGCGGGTGCTTCACCATGGGACAGGCTGTCGTGTTCCTTGATGGTGCTGTATAGGAGTAACGCACAGATTTTTATCGGACTTCTAAGGACGGTTTAGCACCTTTTGGGGGCTGGACCATGTTAAACATCAACAGAAGTGAGCAGGTATCCTGGTCCAGTGCCTGGTACTGGGCACCAACTTTCGCAGCTGGTCAACAAACCTTATTTACCTCATCTTTTTCCTGGCAAAACGTTCTCCATAAGACTCACAAGTTGCTGCAGAGTCATGTCAGGTAATTAGTATCTGATTAAGGGTAATTAATGTGGAACTATAGTCAGGTTTATCACAGGAAATTGTGGCACTTGGGTTAAAGGCCCTAAATAGGAATCCTAAAGGGATCAGAAACAGAAATAAAAAAGCCTTGATCCATCTTCCTGCCACTGTAATAAACCAAATATCCTCACAATATGTCTTCTTCCATGGGAGAAAAGAAGGATCTGTGGGTTGATATAAGGGTGTACACCACGGGATGCAACAAATTCCAGGAAAAGTGTCCTAGAGGAATAAATCCATGCAGAGATTTTCATTTAGGGATCTGGTCTGCAGGGTGATGTTTGCCACCTGAGTTATGCTGGCAGCCAGCGGTGACCGGTCCCTACGGCAGGTGTTGGAGGTGTTGGGTACAGCAGCCACAGCTGAAGAAGAAGGTGTCCCTGGAGAGACCTCACCGCATCTCAGGCCAGCACCCGTCCTTGGCTGCAACGCCCAGAGATGCTGCACAAATTCGATGCGGGACTGGCAGGTTGGAAATCACACCAACTTTTCTTTGCAAACCATCACACCACCTCCTCCCCTTCCCTGGGCAAATCAGTGCAAGCTGCTTGGCGTGCGGTGCGGTAGGTGCAATTAGACTCCATGTCATCCAGGGATAGCTGGTGTCCCACAGGAGCAAAAGAGATTTGCAGTTAGATAGATCCATGCCTAGTGAGTTATTACCACTCCTTATGGCTGCAAGATCACTTATGAGATTAAAAAGTCCATCTCCTAAAACGCGCGGATGTGCCTTTAGTGCCACACCTTCCTTCCATGGGCAACGCGTGCCAAGACCGTTATAACTATCGCGGTGACGTGCTGATATATCCTCGGTGCATATGGGATTATGTAAATGCTCTCCTTTGCTGGACTCGACCTGCACACCCCAGGGCAGCGGAGATTTGCAGCCGTTTCTCCTGCAATCAAGCCCCAATATGAATTGTGTCACTCCCACTCCTAAGCAAGGCTTGGGGTAGGTTTGGTGCCTCATGTTATTTCCTTGCTCTCCCGCAGATAGAAAAACACTGGAGCACTTTAATGAAACTGTTTGTCCTTATTAAGTTGAAAATGGAAATACACCTTTCCCCCGTTGGAGGTATAACCGGAATGGCACAAGGCTGCGGAGTTTTATTATCTTGGTCTCAACTTAAAATACTAAGAGGCGCTTCTTTAAGAAAGTTTAAGAGAAGTTCTGTAAACCATGTCTATATATAATCCCTTTTGTAAGCATCTAGGAAACTGCAGGACGGAAAGGTTGCCTGCCAGACCTCAGAAAGCAAATACTAATTCAGCAGTCTAGTCACTCTGTCAAACATTTAGTGTATCAGGGTTGATTGTTCCCTGGTAGGTATAGCTCTGGTATATCCGCCAGGCCTTTTGTCATGTTAACTGCAACCGATCAATGGATTGAGGTCAGGACTTCTGATGTAGGTGCAAGCTTAGAGGGAAAAAAGTCTCAAAGATTCATTTTTTCTCGTCTGGTAGCACTCCGGTCACTTATTTTTTCTCAGTTAGCCTCTGCTGCTCTAAAGTGGATATTGATCAGTGCTTTAATGCAAACCTGTCAAATTAATTTTGCAGAGCTGGGATATGACTGGCCTAAAATTGCTTCTGCATCTGTTCTCTGCAGCAAGCCTATGAATTTTAATCATGACCAGAATGGGCTGTTGGCTTTTTTTGTTAGAAACTTGAATAGGAAAGGTTTAAACTGTAAATGCCATGAAATGATGCTGTTTTGTTCTTTTCAGAAACTCATGTGGCTGAGGTCAAAGAAATTATTATGTCTGTGCATTCTTGTCAGATGCTTGGGGAGCTGCGCAGGGTTTTCTTCTTTTGCAAAGCAAAGCAAAGGTATGTAGTGAGCTTGTTAAACATTCCCAGGCCAATGAGGGAACAGCAGGCTTCGTGTCTCCTGCAATGCCAGATGCATTAGTATTAATGTACAATTTCCTCTCTGGCCCCCCACTCTATGATCTGATTATTCCTGATAACTTTATCTCACAGGGTGGAGAGGGAGACAAATTGGGGGACAGCGTTTATTTCTTTAGTACAAATTAAAAAGAAATAAATTCAGAGCATCCTGCACACTATTACAGGGTTAGCGTGGCTGTCACTGCAGAGCAGCGTCCTTACGGACAAGGGAAATGCAGATGGTTACACAGGTTATTCTTCATCATGCAGAGGAGCCTATTCTCCTGTTCTTCATCAGTTGAGACTGAGCGTACAGGTCTCTGTTGTGATGTCAACATCATACAACGTAAATAATGATTTTTAAGCTTTGCTCCAGACAGACGAGAAGACTTGTTCATACAAAAAAACCCTGTCAAGTCTAATCTGCTCTGGAAAATCTGCAATCAGGCAGGACCCATCTTTCAAAATCCAAACAGTGGCAATGACTGTAATAGTTTGATTTTATGCCGGCTCTTTTGTCAGATGATTCAAAAGCATTCAGAGTATTAATTATTAAGTGCCGCTTGATCTCTGGGAGGTAGTGAAGAATTTGATACTGATTTTAGAGCGAGGAAAGCTGACACTTGAGGCGGGAGTTGGAGCAAACCCACTTCCCGCGGTGCCAGAGCAGCCCGGGAGCGGTCTCAAGGGCAGCTCCTGGGTCTTAGTTGAAGGACTAGCATCAAACGGCTGACGTCTCAGACCTTACACCTCTCCAGCTATTTCAGAAGACAATTTGTAACTACTGCCAGAAATGTCAGCCTGCAAAAAGATCTATGCTTTTCCCTGGTGAAATAACTGGCAAAATTTGTATTAGCTACAACGGTGCAGAAGTAGAGCAGAAGGGCTGACCTGGGAAATGCCTGGCTTGGGCTCCTGCCCCCTCCAGCTGTTCCCTGGCACGCAGCAGGGATTGAAACCCAACCTCGGAAGGGTTTGCAGCTGGCCAAAGTCCCCCACTGATAAAGTTCTCAGCAAGGACGGTTGCATGAAGCTTTTGGGTTCAAGTCTTCTGTCATTCCTCATGCCGTTACAGTGAATTTAAGGAAATCACTGTATTTTATCAGCTGCCTTGCAATGCTCCAGAGCTGCAGCCAGGCCCAGGGCACAAAGAGGGATATCTGAAGAGGAAGCATGGTGGTGGGAAAAGGGAAAGATCTTTGGCATCCCCACCTGAAAGTATTTATGAGCAGCCTGCAGCAATGAATCCCAGTGCGTGAGCACCTTGGGAAACCAGACCAGCCCCAACAGAGCCCACTCGCTGCTGCCAAAGCAACACCATTTCTGGTGTCTGAGCAGACTTTACCTCATATTGACTTGCATGTCTCTGCAATCCACTGCAGGCTGCCAGGTGGACATACTTGAGGTCCAGAGGTGGAGGTTTTGGCTGAGTTGCAAACAGGTTTTCCACCTAGAGATCTTCAGCATCTCCTACGCCCCTGGTACAGAACGAAAAACCAAGAGCTTTGCTGCTCCCCAGTGTGCTTGGAATTGAAGCGTTAGATGAGATGGGTGTGCAGGCTGCTCAGCACGTCCCATGACTTCATCAGGGAGGACAACTTGAATGGTCCTTGTTGGTGTTATTAGAGAAATTAATAACACCACTAATTTTGCAGAGGATGAGATTCCATTTTGAACTGAATGAAATTAGGGTTAGATGGTGCCTTTGGTAATACCGGTTCCACAAGCACAAATTCAAGTGGTTCACATGCACTGATTTATAAAACATATTTCTAAAGGTAAATGACTGTGTACAAGAAAGCAAAAAGCAAAGGCAGAGTGTCACAGCAAAGACAGCAATAGAAATCCTCTGAGTAGCTCTAACAGAGTCTCAGGCAGGAAAGCCAATGGGTCTGGGCCGAGTCCATGACCTGGGCTGGCTGTAACACAAAGCTCAGGTGGTGGAGAAGCACCTCAGAGTTTGGTTAGCCTGGAGCACACTTGCTCTCCATGTCCACACTGCTTTAATAAACATTAATTTCATTAAGTCTGATCACCACCATAAAAAACTAAAGGCATTTTATTCTTTTGGCTTGCTACTATTATTCCAGCATCACTCTTATACTGGAAATAATCCAGGTTGGAGCTGCCTCGAGGCTTTCAGTGACCTGGTTATAAATATTGGGCAACCCAATATCTACAATATTAAAGGATATGGAAGACTTGGGGCTTAATTTATCACCTTTTGTAAACTCTGAGATGCTCAGAATAAAGGCACTGGAAGAGATTATATTTAGGATCACACTGATGAGTATCCAGAGGTAAAAAAATCTCTGCTTATCCAATGCTGGAACTTGAGCTTTGCATGTGATAATACAAGTGCTGCTTTCCAGATACTTGACTCACATGAATCATCTAAATGTTTCATTAGCTTTGACTTAAAGTCTAGTTTGAACAGAGGTCTCCAGAGGTGACCCCTCACTAAGCCACACAGATAAAAAGGTGGACGGGAGATGCTAAGGGTCTCCCCCAACTCAATGGAAGGCCCATCTCATTGGGGAGCCTGTGGGGAAAACAAACTGCTTTGAATTGTATGAACAGCTTTTTGTACATCAAAGAGGAAGATTAAAGGCTGTGATGATGTTCTGGCTCCTCCGATGTTAGTGGCAAATTTTCCACAAGCTTCCCAGGAGGTAAGATTTCAACCCCAGGCTTCAACTTGTTATGGCTAAATAGACACCGTAACTCATTGTCCATCATATATATGTATCTTCCTTGTCTGCTTGACAAAATTTGAAGAAATAATGGGCTTAGGGTTGTTGGCTAGTACATGTATCAGAGAAACTTCTGTTCAGGTCAAACCCAGGGATTATTTTTTTTTCCTAATTGTTTTGATTAAATGGAATAGAAGAAATGTTATAAGTCAAGACAGAATATGTTGGTCAACCCAAAATGAGTTGTTTCTTTCAGAAGTTTTTTAATCTTTGTGAAATCTTTAGGGTTTTCTTAAGAAAGAGACTAAAAATGTGATTTTAAAATGAAAAATGAAATACTTTTTTCGAATAGATTGTTTGGGCTTTTTTTTTCTTTGTCTGTATCTGTGGTGCAGTTTTTCCTGACATCATGAATAATTTTGGTCCCTTCAGTAAAATTATTTTTTGTCAAATATGTCTATTCCAGCTATAGATTTGACTTATTTCCAAGCAGCAAAGGTTCATTTTTTCAGTCCCAGAAGATGAAACTTCGTTCCTCTGGCAGCTTCAGCAAGAGGAAGGCTTTAAAAAGGCAGTTGGTTCCAGGAGTGATAAAGGTAAGAATTGCTTAACTTTTTTTTTTTTATTGGATCTCAAAGGAGTGCGTTGGAATTTCCTGTAACAGAGATCGACAGACTACATTTCTTTTAGGAAATGGATCTGCAATTCTATACCGATACACATTTTTTTTTGTCCTCTGTCCTTGGCATGTATCTTCAGCTACCACATTCGCAGACCTCTGCTGGCTTCTACTGCTTGGTTCCATATTGACCCTTGGCAACTCAAAGTTTCTTGAGTCAAACACCAAGCGTGCAGAGCCTGAGCATAGTGACATTTATCAGCACCGTTATCTGAAGCCACCAAAGCAAAGGGCTCTTCCCCCACAGTGACAGATGCCAGAAGTGATTTGCTGGGGTAGACAGACTTTGCCAGGCAAAGGTGATGCACGCAGGACCACTTGCAGGTGCCAGGCTACTCCATCGGAGAGTGAGGTTGTGTTGGAGAAAGAGGTGGAGTGGAAGGAAGATGTCACTCTGAGCCTCCAAAACCCATCTTAAACTACCAGAGTGAGGGGGAGCACCAAGGATAACCTTATGTTTTTTGCATAAAAGTCATTGCCATTTGCTGTAGGACAGGAAAGATGTTAGAGGAGCAGATGCTACCTCCCAGTCAGAAGTGACTTTCCTGTAGCTAGAGGAGGCTTTAAGAGAAACTACAAATTATTTCTTTAGGAACAGCCCTGTTCATAGCCCAAAAGAAAAATGGGTGATACTCCCTGCAAGCAAGCACAAAGTTAGCCATTACCCTTCAACCCCAGTGACTTCATCTAGTCACAGCACCCTAAAATGCAGCAGAGCTAAGGCACGGCTCACGCTGCTCCCTCGGTGGCACGCTGCACGCACGGTGGCACTGATGGATTCAGCTTCTTAGGGACCAGATCCACGTATTAACTGGCATCGGAGTGGCATTGGAGGCTGTCAACAGCCCCAGCTACCAGCTCGAAGGATATAATTGTATTGTAAACGCCGTGTGTGCAGGTGATGGATAAGCACGTCTCTGCAGTCTGACTGCTAGGATGCAGGGGGCAAGCCATCCTCTAATTCGCCACCAAGAGGGTCTCTTGCACTAAACAGCCTCTCTTAAATCAAAGCATTCAATCCTGCTGAAGGTGGGAGTTGGGAGGGGAGAGCTGGAAAAAAACAAAGTAAGACGATAAAAAAAATCAATAGCGCTTCCCTATAAAATAGATTGAGATTTGCGGAATTCACTTCCACTTGACGTCAGAGGTGCCAATTCGGCAAATTCATTTAAGGCCCAATTGAAAACTTATCTTGTAGTCTGGTTTGCTGGACTGTAGCGCGGTCCAGTCGTGGGGGCTTTGGTCATTATTGTATGTAAAGCCCTTCGAAGTATCGTGGTGTGAGCGTCACGAACAGCAGCTCCAACTTTCACCTTGTGTCACGGTGGTGAGCATCGCCGTGCTACGTCTTCCCTTACACCGGTGGCTGCTGGAAATGCTACGAGGCAGTGAAACATAGCCAGGCTCCTGCTAACCTTGCTTTGCTTCTCCTACACCCAAAGGCCAACACTGGCCGACGTCCTGTATTTCATCCCCTTGGAAGGAGTTGGATGGTGACCATGCCAGATCTTGTATCCGGCAGGAGCTCCCAGAGGACCAGTCTTCTGTGCTTTTAGAAAGAGTCTGTAAGTCCTGACCTGCTGGCTGTTTACCAAAAAGGGTTGCAAAACTGCAGCCTGAGCCATTGGGGCTTTTTTACCATTAGCCCTCAGTAATGCCCTTGTCTTCTAGGGAAGAGACATACGTGAGTAGACACAGGGCTCCATCAATCCTACAATGTGTTCGGGGTCTCTGCGTTTCATGTCTTCTAAAGCAAAGCCATAGATGGGCTAAGGTTGTATGTGGTCAGATCTGTGACGTGAACTTCCATTGCCCTGCACGGGGCAAAGTGTATGTGAAAGGCTACCAGATCACTATCATCCCATTTAACTTGGGGAAATTATTTGCAATATATTATTTTGTTATCTACAATTTAAACAAAAAAAAAATTTATTGTGTAACTTCCAGCACATTACTTAAGCCAAAATTTTCATTCATGGATATGTAAAGTTAGGGCTCTAGAAATCCATCTAAAAGAAAATGACCTGGTTGACCTTTTCCCTTCAAGTGAAAAATTCCAGCCTCCTTCAATGCTCCCTCTAGTGCACAAGTCATACTCCTTATTAGGCCACATAAAATTTGCAAACAGATTTGTAGCTTCAGCCTTTTTCCATAAGACAAGATCTTCTCCAGTAGCACATCAGAGGTGTATGTCACCACTCCACACTGAACTACTCATCCTTACTTCTGTTTTCTTTGCATTAGTATTAGAGATTATTCTGGTAGTTCATCAAATAGTCAGAGGTTTCCAGTTCTAGTCTTGCTCTCTTTATATATGGGGGGAAAAAAAAAGTTACTAATTGCTAGGTTGAAAGGGAAAGCAAATTTCTTTGTTCTTTGAATGTATCTGTCAGCTGCCACAAGAAGAGAAGTTCCAGGATTAACACTTGCACCATCTGAACACTAAGAAGAGCATCGTTATACCACAGGCCTTGCACCATCCGCAACGACGTAGATGTTGTGGCTTTTATGGACAGCTCTTGGGAGATGCTACCCCCTCACCTATTCCATTTTACTGGAAAGGGGGGAAAATTGCTGCCACTTCAAAGTGACCCTGCCCATGCCCTTACCCCTCCTAAGGACTGGAGCAGAGAGACCACGCAATGGCACGGTGTGGGCTCTTGGGGTGGGGGAAGACAAGAGTCAAAGAGAGCAGAAAGATGTGCTACCACAGAGTGAAGGCTACGTGTAGAGCCAGTTGGCACAAGTCAAAGCTCAAAGCCGCTGTATGGCTACCGGTAGCAGCATGTGGTTATTGTGGTTTGGTATCAGGTGCACTCATAGTCATGGTATTAATGTAGTGCTGGTCTATGGCCTGTCATTATACAGCTAATGACCCTGCTGCGGAATGGTTTTTATTCTTTGTGACCTGGGGAAAGTGAAGGAAAGAGTGAGAAATTCCTGATTTTTAAATTTTTTTTTCTTGTAGGAGAATAGAGAGTTTTTATTAAAGTTTCTCCTTGTGGGCCTGCTAGGAAGATGCTGAAAAATTTGCAGTCTCCCCAGAAGAAGACAGAAGAATTTTCAGTCTCCCCAGCTGCACTTTCTTGGAAGATTTTCAAATGCTGAGCAAGAAACCCCAGAATTTGTGATCATTGGTGCCAAAATGAGTCTCAAAAATTAAAAAATGTAACGTGTTGGCTTTCAGCTGATGCACATATTTTGCTGTCTGAGAGAGGGTCTGAGGGGTTTCACCTCTCAGGTTATGTATATGTTAGTACAGAAAACAAGACTAAGGCACTGACCTCAGATTGTCTATACTGTTTAACTGCAGTAGAGCTCCCAAAAAGCAGAAAACCTCTCTCTAGCCAAGGACTACGGCCCCACCGGGTGAAAAGCACCAAAGCTAGTGTGGAGAGGAGTCTGCAGACCCCAAGGTCTCCAGCACAATGCTAGAGTTACGTCCTATCTGGGATTTGATGGGAATTATGTGGGGTTGAGATTTTTTTAAGGTCTAGGGGGTAAGACTGATGTTTGTCCTCCTCAGAGGGTATTTCCGAGAAAACCACCTTCCTCAACTAAAGGGTTTTTTACTACAGGGATGGAGGAGTCAGTAGGAAAGCAAGAGACAGCTTAAATCTGCTCGCTGATATCCTGAAACCACATGAACTATCTCCCCTAGTCTTGAAGGCAAACTGCAAACCCACCTTCTTCAGGATATTCACTGCAGAGATGTTGGGTATTTAACCAACTGCAAATTGATATAGCTTTGGATATAAATGCCACTGAGACTATAAAGGGGAGGCTTAGGGGCAAATGACCACCTTAGTAACAGGTAAAATCTCCTCACGTCTACAAGAGAGTTAACTTTGGCTCATGTGGCTTAGTCATTTCGTTGTTGAGAGTGAATCTCAATTTGACCTCTTGAAATTGAATATTCACTTTAGCCTAGATTCGCAGTGCTATTTGTTAATGCGCACATACAGGGCTGTTTTCTCCAGGGTTTTAAAGAAAAAACTCATTTCAATGTAAAATTCACAGCATCAGATTGAAATTTATTTTGAGAAGAGTTAACATTACTGATTTTCAGGCTCAGACAATCACTTCCATGTCAGATTGTAATTACACCTTTTTGTGCATCAGCTGCATGCATGGTATGGAAAAAAATGTAAGATAATGTTGGGTTTTTTCAGCTACAGAAAGGACCTTTGTACTGTCCTTCCCTGGAAATCCCCCACACTGAAAGGAAATAGGTGATTTATTTCAATCAGTCTACCAGTATGAGCTAACACATTAATTGTATAAAGATATTTGTCTTGCCCAAAGTTTTGTTTGATTTTTACTCACAATTGTCTGCTAGGTGTCTGCATAGAATTTTCTCTTCCCTGCAGCAGTTTTCATGGCCATAAAAATCTTGCTTTCCTTAAATAGCAACATTAAAATATTGCAGTGCTGACCTTAACAGTTTACAGCATTCGGCTAAGGAGCTCAGGTCTCTAAAATAAGTGTAAAAGACAGAGTAAAAATCTAGCTGAGGAGAATTAAAGCCTCAGAAAGACTGACAATGACGATGTAATTTCAGCCCTTTTTTGTACCTCCCTAAGGTCCTATGCAGCCAGGCGGGTGTGCAGCAGGTCGGAGAATTGCAAGAGCCCAATGCAGTCAAGTGGGACTGCGGTGGGCAGGGATTTGGCCCCCGAGAAGATCCCATCACTGATCAAAGGCAGCAGGCTATGGAAGTGCAGGCTGATTTCACACTGGTGGAGCTTCTCTATGAGAGCTGAGCGCAAAGCATTACTGAATCAAGAAGGGCGATGTCTTCTGAATACTTTGCCCCAGTGTACAAGGCTATGTTAAGTTACAGGAAAATTGAGAACTACATATCATAGCTTTAATGTTATTTAATATTTTATTAGGTTAAATGGACACACTTTTTGTACTTTGTAAAATACTCAGCAGAGACTAGCTATTTTGGTACAGCGTTTAAAGAAGACAGTAGCACTCTTATAATGATTTTGCCAACTGCAAGATATTCCTGGTAATCAAGAGGTGATTTTTGGGGGTCAAGGAACACCAGCTGTAGTGGGAGAAAACAGTTTGTCGATGAACCATGTTGTCATTTTGGTGTTACAGACCCCAAAAAAGATGCTCAACTAGCTGCTCCCCCAAAATCTGGCAGGACACTCTGCAGGGTCCAGCCATATGAAGCAACCTGTGAAGCCATCAGCTATCTTCTTTGTGGAGAGGGAGGTCAGGACCTCATCAGGGAATGTCAGGGAGACAAAATACCAAGCAATTAGATGGCCATGGGTGTGCTAGAAAGATATGTGAGCCTACACCCCAAAGGGCTGAAATCCCCCAAACACTTATTGGTGAATCTCTGCTGCAGAGATTGTTAGAAATAGTCCAAAATCATTTAGGCAAATCTTGATAATATTTACGGTAAATTCAGAAAGAGAGGATCCACAGTGCTGTTTGGATAAACTCCTGCCAGAACAGAAAAACTGTCCCACTAACCATTAGAAAGATGGGAACGTTTGTAGCAACCTGGAAGATCTTGGGAACAGATAACCTGCAATGTTGAATGTGACCCCTCTTTACAAGACCTCATTTTAATATTAGCACAGCAGGCTGAGGAGTCAACAAGAGTTAATTCTTCCTTCCGACAAATTAAATCTTAAGAGCTGTCATTTTTATCAAGTGGCAGAGAATCGACATCATCCTACGGACAAATTCTGCTCCTGCAGCTTCTGCAGTGGCTGAGCATCAAAAAAACCCAACAGACCCTGATCCCGGGACAGCTCAGCCAACAGGACTCTTCCCAGGGGATCCACGGGGTTTGGGGAAGGACACGTAATTACAACCCCAACCAGCTCCCACTGAAATCGACAGGAAAATTTTCAAGCGGGCTTCCTAACTCTTCCAGAAAGTCTTTCACAAGATGGCAATGGTGACCAATGCTGTTTCCCTTTGCTATGGCACCTTTAGAGAGTAGCCTGTAATTCATGATGAAAAACAACAATAATATTGCTTTACATAGGAATACAAAAGCCTTCCTTTGCAGCAATGAAACTCAGATGTCTTGAGCAATGTGTGTAGCTTAAGGGTTTTTTTTTGACAGTGCAATATTGTATATAATAACAATTACCAATGACCTCTATTAGGTTGTCCAGTCTCATTAAGGCCAATGCATTTGGTACCTGCCACTGCCAATTTGCCTCAACAGAGGTTTTATTCAGTGGATATGATAGAGCTGTAAAGCAATCTTTTTTCATTTAAATAGTTTAATTGAGGAATGCTATCAGATGTTTCAAAATTTAATGCATACAACAATTTGCTTCCCCTATCTCTTTTCAGAGTTTAGTTTGGAGAAAATGACATCTGATTCTTATAGAAAGAAAGCAATTACATTTTGGAGCCTGCCTGCCCGTATTGCATATGTTTTTAAACATAAAAAGAAATTCTTAATATGTAATTGTCAGGTAATAAAAAGGAAAATATTTTACTTTGCATTTATGAAGTAATTTTTCAAAAGCATAAGGGAATTGCATGTTAACATTTTTCGTTTATTACCACATTCCTAATGCTGCACTGTTTTCACAAGTTTAGATTAAAAAAAAACCCAGATCTGATGCTCACGTATTAGTATGATAATACCCTATAAAGTAATTAGGACAGGGAAAACCGCGAAGGTTTGTCGGTTCTGATAAGCCTACACCTGCTCTAGGGCATCATCAGAAATCCACCGGGAGTTTCTCCACCGACTTCTATGGGCCCCAACTCTTAACTTAATCTTCTAAGAAACTTCAGTCCAAGCTCATCATCTGTTTTCTCCACCTCTTCTCCTACTCCACCTGGAGTACCAGCCTTGCAGACCAGCGCAGTGCCTTGACATTTGCTCTCCTTTGCAGAGGGGACAGGGCAGCTCTGTGCCTGTGTCTACGCAGAGGTGAGGACTGGAGTGAGATATCCCAATAACGTTCACGGTCTTCTGGCCACGTGGACCCCTCACTTCAAATTGGACCATTTTGTCCAATATACTACAGCAGATACTCTAGGAGTAACCCAAGCAACAGATCAGCCAAAAAAGGTGCTTTTTTTTTCAGGAATTAGCCTCAAAGCTCCTACACTGCAGCACCAGAAACTTTGAGCTGTGAGTAAAATTCTGTGGAATTCTCATTATACCTGTTTGTTGTACTTTTATTTTACAGAACTGACCTTACTTCTTTAAAATGCACTTGTTATCAGCAAAGCCAGTACATACCACCCAGTTGTCTTAAAGTAAATCACATTTATGAAGGGCTGGATTGTAGTTTCATTAAATACTCACCTATATTGATTTTAAGTTATTCTTGCCTCACAAAAACAAATGCTTGAAGATAA
The DNA here is from genome assembly GCA_026212715.1 of Elanus axillaris. NCBI lineage: Eukaryota > Metazoa > Chordata > Aves > Accipitriformes > Accipitridae > Elanus > Elanus axillaris. Next base: position 79,236,775 of record JANZLQ010000079.1, on the reverse strand, counting down.
TCCCAGTTAGCAAAGAAGGACTGAATTTCATTAGGGAATGGTAAATCCCCCTTCTCTTCCTCCCATGGCTTCTTGGTTGGAACAAATCCACCTTTAAATCTCTGTCAAATTTGATGCACAATCTCAGCTAGAAAAATACAAACCCAAGTACTAAAAATACCAAAGTATTTAATTCAGCTTTTGATTTGTTTGTTTGCAATGTTTCCAATTGATGAAGGGAAGGGAAGGGAAGGGAAGGGAAGGGAAGGGAAGGGAA
>JANZLQ010000079.1:79216227-79234509 GCA_026212715.1 Elanus axillaris | reverse complement strand
CAAGCTAGAACCGTGCTTTTGGCCTCAAAAGCTGGGTTGTGACTTGCTCTGCCCTATTACTGACTTAAAGGGAAAATCACATCAGCTTTTTGCCTGCAAGCAAGTAGGCATGGCTGAGCAGAGCTTTGCAGACTTGACGGGGGAGGTGACTCTTGACCCTCAGTGCCTGGATGCCAGTTGTGTGGATGGAGACCAGTTGGCTACATCAAAGTGAACTCAAGCTGGATTCCCTGCTGGAAGCCACTTTTCTGAAGCTCTGGGAAGCTACATGGAAGAGGTTTGAACTTTTCAAGAAAAATAGATGATAGAGTTCCTTGTAAAGAGCTGGTGAGTGGTGTTTGCCTTCAGCCTCTCCCTCATGACAAGGGCAGGAAGGACACTTAGCAGGTCTAGCCTTACTCCATGCTCCAGGAACCAAAAGATACATCAGATTGCGGATCGTATGCAATATATGCAAGGTTGGATGCCCACCTGAGCCCTTGAGCCTGGACAGGGTGTTGCATCGGGGCGATGTCAAGACAGAACGGTTGCAGTCTGGGTCGGGAGGTTTGCCTTGTCCACAGCACATAACTTGGGGAGCACCCATCTCGGGCAACGAAGCCGTTAGGGATGGGGAGAGGGTTACTAGCCATACAGACCACTTTTGATACAGTAAATCCACCCCTGTGGTCCACAGAACAAGGCAAGCTTCACTGGGTGTTTATTATTCCTGGACTGTAGTGGATGGGGCCTCATCCATAAGGCAAAGCTGTTAAGCCATAAAATACTGGCATCCCATATGTTCTCATTTTTATCACAACAGCCCAGTCTGTTGCAGGCAGAACTTCCCTCTGAAAGGACTGATAGTTTCTTAAAAAATAAATAATGATCTTGCAGCTTCTATGCCCTCCACTGCTGTTCAACTTCCCAGCCAGCTGTTTTAATTGTTTTAAAATTAAGTGTACACCATGGAGATCTGTGGGTAGTTGAAACTTGGAATGTGCTTTTGACTGGGGCTAATGAGTCAGTGATATCCAGTCAGACGTATGCCACCCTACGGGTTTCTGAGCAATCACCGGACAATCTCCCACTTGGTTTCACATCATTTTCGAGCCGGTTGTGCCTTCTTTCCTTTTTAAATCCCAGGTATCCCAGGGACCCTTGCAGGTCTGTAGGTAGCTTTTCAGTAGAGGAACAAGTATGATTAATGGAAAACAAATCACAGTTCCCAGATATCATGTACTGCGTGTGAACACAGCTGCCATTCATCATCAAATCATGAGTCTTTAATACCAGTCATTTCCTTGTTGTATTCCCTGCATTCACATCTAGTAGCCATGGCAGCTGGGCTTTTTCACCTCTGTGTTTCTTAGAGTTTTGTACTGATTACATTTTTAACCAAGAGACCAAGCAGATCACTAGAAGCAACCTCCCGTTAAAAGCAATAAGGAGAGCAGCAAACTTCACCGGGAACAAAATCCAGCCAGAGAACTGGTGAAAGGACAAACTCATCTTTTCCTCCCTGGGGCACACAACCCCGTCGTGCCCCAGATGTAACTGAAGTAGCCCAAAAGCCTGGCAGGGAATGACACAGCCCCTATATTCCCACGTGCCCTGTGGACCATCTTAACAAAACTATTATCTTGTTCCACACAATCTCTTCTAGGGGTATCTAAGTCATTTTGCTGAGTTGATGGGAAGAGAAATTAAAATGGTGAATCAAGCACAACCCAAATCTTCCGAGAACTGCTGACAACAGCTCTGAGAGTTTCCCCACCTGAGGTAGCATGAAGCTGGGGGAACCGGGGGGCTGTAGTCATGGCTGCTAGAGGTGTGCAAGAACTGAGGACATCGGCCCACTTAGCTTTACCCTTTGCAGTGTCCAGGAATTAGTCGGACAGCAGACTCCCTTCATCCTCTGTGGGAACACTGGCTTCTCCAAGGGTATCCAGACTTTGGCTGGGCTGGAGGAAACGAAGGGATGGGCCCATCTTTTTCCACTACCAGCTGAGGAATAGTGGTTTGACTCAGCTCCTAGCTAGAGATCCTCAATTAGGTGTTGAAATTGTGGTGGGGTAATGCTAAAACATTGTACCAGTGCATGCAGGCAAGGTAGATGTTCTTGAGCAGTTCAGAGAGTTCTAAGAGGTAGTGCAGGAGATGACATGGTGTGAGGCTGCAGATGAAGGTGTCCTGGGACAGGTTTTGACACCTGGGAAGAAGCTGCCATCATGTACATGGACCTCCCAAAGCTGAATTATGCTGTGTGCCTCCTTGCAGCAGTGATGAAGAAGATATGGCCAATGTAGGGTTCAATCCCTGGCTTAGGTAAAGCCACTGAGCAGCTTGGACTGTGAGTACCAAAGTAAGTGAGTGATGCATTTATGGAGAAATAGTGGCTTACCTGAAACCTGTGGGGATTTTGCCATGGATTTCAGTAGGAGTATGACTTCATTCTTGGTCTTTGCAATTCATGTTCTCCACATCAAGAATCAACTTTCTGTGGTACTTGCTGGTGGTAATGTACAGGGAAATGGAGGTAGAGTTAGTTTGTGTAACCATAAAAAGGGAAGCTGATGCTGAAACTTTAAAGTTGTGTCAGTGGAAAGCTGATTTTTAATCGATATTTCTGAATATGCATTTTACAGATAAAGCATAACAGAAATGATACCTCTATTATATGGTGTGCAGTGCCAGTCTACATGAGTAAAAATGGAAGGAGATTTTTTTTCAGTTCAATTTTAATCAAATTCTACAGAGCAGCATTTCTATGGCCTATTTAAAATTTAAACAAAGGCAGAATAGCTCCCTCTATATCTATACCCTCTTACTATTGTCACAAGAAAAGAACAAGTAAAAGCTCAAAGAAGCCCTTACAATCCCATTGACACTGGCCAGATGCAAGCTGTACAGATATTTTAACCTCACTAAATAACTGTTTGAAATGTCTTTGCCTTCTATTTGGGGTTCTAAAGAGCCTGATGAAATGATACCTGGAGAAAGTGGCCAGTCCTATTGTTTGTGAGATATCTCTGTGGATTCTTAATAGCAATTTTGAATACTAAGCAGTTGCCCTGGTGCCTGTTCTGAGATTCTCAAAAATCTGCTCCAAAGTGAAAGAGACAAAAGAGAATGAATGAAATCAAATTGAGTTGTAGCAGGGGACAGATGGGACCCACTCACTAATGTAACCTGGCCTATTCATGACATTCTCTTCCATGCAGAATAAGGTTCTAGTACTTGGAACTAAGATGGAAATGATATATAGTTCCCAAGATCTGCTTTACACTGATGTTTGGACTCTACAAGGGATGTGTTTAAATGGAAAATTTGAGTGGTTTGATTATTTTTTTTAATTATTTCTCTTTTCTGGTGAAACCTAGTAACTCACAACTCAAAGTTTGTCGTAGGAATCAGGCTGCTCTTTTTAATGGAAAAGTTTTCTTGGATGTACTCAGAGGTGAAGTTACAAAGATACTAAGTGCCTTCACATTGTGGGCAGCACAGATGTGAAAAGCAGTAAGCCTTTCAGACTGTACCCTTGGAGAGAAGGGTGCTCAGATGCAAGATGGAACCAGGATCTGGAGCCGTGCTTCTGCTTTACTGCTAATTTCCTACGCCACCTGGGTAAGTCGTGACTATGGTCACAACTTAGCTTATTTCTCAAGCATAGAGGAAGCTTTGAAAGCTATAGTGGAAGGCTTGAGTGCCATTTTTTATATTCTTCTGAAAATTTTATGGTCTTTAATTGTCATAGCTCCTGAGCTCTTTATAGCTGCCTAACAGTATTAGGTTAAGTAAATAGTTTTCAACAAGTACTTAATTAAATTTCTGAACTTGTTGCCCTAGGATATTTTGGAGGCTAAAAGTTCAAATGGGTTTAAAAAGAGAGCAAATAAATTCATGGAGGGAAAGTACTTCTGTGGTTACTCTATCAGTAGTCCAGATGCACTCTCAACTCCAGCAGTCCCTTGACAACTCCTTGCCAGAAGCTTGAAGGAGATGCCAAAGGAAGAATTGCTCTCTAGACCCCCTTTTCTGGACTTCTTCCCTAAGCATCCATTATTGCCCAACGGCAGAGAGGAAAAACAGAACTAACTGGATTTCTTAACCCTGCCAGATAAGCCTTGGGCACATCTTCTGAAAATTGCCACTTCAGAAGTCAGTAACTAGCAAGGTTGTAAGTAACTGCAAACTGGATCTCACCAAGCTCTCTCCGCCCATTGTGTAATGTCAGACCCTCTGTTTATACACACAAGATAGATGTAAAAAAGGAAAAATCTGATGACTGATCCCGCTGACGCAAAAGAACACTTGTGGCCAATAGTTAATTTGGTGTGTGGAAAATCATTGCTCTTTTCCAAGGCATATGCTACTTGTTATCTGATTTTTGCTGCTGGGTACGTTGGCTTTTATTAACAGTGCCAACCGTTGACATCCAAAATTAAATCTTTCCCTTCTCAGCCATAGTCTTTGAGAGTGCAGTCTGTGGCCAGTAGTAAAATGGATACCTTCAGCAAAAGTCTTTGTTTTGAGCCATATTAACCCTACGCAGGGCATGGGGATGCGACTGTATTTTTGTCCTGAGACTCTCCCCATGCTGCAAGGCTGCAGGTCTAGGCAAAGTAAGGAGTTCCATCAAGAACTAGTTGCAGCAGATTCTGCTTTTCTTCTTCAGAGAATAAACAGCTGGAATGTCCCATGTCTACAGCTTTACCCGCCTGCGTGCACTGGCAAAGAAGCTTCAGAAAACATCAGCTTTGCATGCCGCTGCCTGGTCTGCTGCACGCTTCCCCGCAGCCCTTATCCAGTTAAACACTGGTGGATCAAACCAGAAGGTGACCTGATGGCAATTAGGACTCTGTACACTCCCTGCTGCTACCATCAAAGGGAGGGGATATACCCAAAGAGAAAGATGCATATAGTCACTCAGTGTGCAATATAATTTTAAGCCATATCCAGACCCATATAGACTTTTATATAAATCCCAATTAATATATTAAAATAGATAATCCTAACAGTGGAGCTCGATAGGCAAAAATTTTTACCTCCAGCTCCCATTTCCCCAACAGAGTGGAAAGATACGGCCTTTCACTGGGGTCCTCTGGACTCACCTTAGTGCAGCTTGGATTCACCCAGGCTACGAATTAGCAAAGACTTTCTGAAGTCTGGAGACTACCTGGAGCATACAGCACCCGGCGAGAAGCATCGGGAGCTTCTCCCGTCCCCACTGGGGGTCTGTGCTGGTGGGGAAGTGGGAAGGGCACTGAAGGTTGTTCCTGACACTCACAGAAAAGCAAGAAGACTTGGCAAACCTGCGGAAAATAAGCGTCAGGGTGCCAGCGGACTTCGTCAGGATGACTGCTCAGCAGCTAGCTGGAGCTAAAAGAGGGTCTAGGAAATGAACGGAGGAGGGTTTTACGTCAACTTGAATTGCAGAACGTCTCCCTGTCAGCCGTGCATCGTTTCTGATACTCTGTCGCCCTTGGGCCTCATATTTAGCAGAGAAATCAAGCTGCTGGCCGCTGTTGGATGGATGTAGAAGAGAGAATTTCAATTTCAAAACAGCCTGATTTTTCCATTTCCTGATGACCCTCCCGGAGAAAAAACCCCACCAAACACACACACAACGTATTGCATTTAATCAAACTTATGCAGTAGAGGGTGGGTTTGTTTGTTTGTTTCATTTCATACTTCCATATTCCACCCATGGAGAAATCTTGCTGGTAGGGAGGATAAACAAACAACCAACCAAACAACCCAAACACTGGGCCTCTAGGAGCCGTTGTTATTTATTTCCACAATTAGCAGTCGAGTTCTGGTGCTGTGCCCAGAGAACTCCTCTCATTTTTCAGCGTGTCACTCTGTGCACAATATGCTTTTAGGAATTGAGGATTAAGGCGGCTGATTGTGGGTGGTTTATGAAACTTTTTATGGGAAGCCATATAGCCAAACCTTTAGAGAATCAGACCATCATTTTAATGGGCTTATGTTGTGTACAAGACTGTTCAGTAAGATTTTCGCACAGTACACAGCGTCTTGATAGAGAACTTGGATTAATCAGGGACGCTGTTGCCAGTTGATGCTGTGGGTTGTTTTCTGAATTAGCAACAAGCTACGAGCAGTGCTGAGAACAGCCTGGGGGCAGCTGCCCTTCCTCCTTAAAGATGCTGAAATAGTCGGATTCCAGCGGGGAAACATCTACAGATCTATTTGTGAAATAAACTTAACATAGACTCTCTTTGGCAAGTGCCTGGCATATAGAGTTAGAGCAGAGGAGGCAGCTCTGCTCAACAGAGATGGTCTCTCTAAAGTCGGATGCCACCAGATTGCTCGGCCCGACAGCGCCGGGAAGAGGTCGTCACACTCACAAAACTTGTTTGCATTGTATTTGCCCATATGAAAAACACACACATATATTTACTAGGAGGGAAACAGAGTTTTCAAAGAGCACAGTTACCTGAAAACTGCAGGCACTCAGCACCTTCCAGGATTCGGTCAAATACTTCAGCTGTGACAGCGGGACGAGTATTTAAGGCATGGATCTACAGCGTAACATTCAGATTTACCAGAGACGTCATCCTCTCCCAGAGTTGTTAAAGGTATTGATTAATTGCCTATTGTTAAAGTTATTGATTGATGAAGCTGCAGTATAAATACTGGCACCATCAGTTCCCCCATACAGATTTTAACCCGAGCACTCAAATTTTTTTTATCTCTTTTTGTATGTGTAAATCAAGGGACTTCCATTCCAAATTGCCACTGTGCCCTCGCCCCAGATTGCTGATTCGTCTTTTAGACATAAGACACCCCATAAGCATCATTTTGAAATATGGAATTCACAATGAAACCTCATCTCTGGACTGTGCTGCAGGTATTGGGATCATCTTGATGTCCAGTTTCCCTTTGGGATACTACTGGAGCTTTTTGAAGATCAGCTTTTCATGCGTAACCAGAAAACCATCATCCACTTTTCAGGATGAGCAAAGAGCAAAAGAGGTAAACCAGGAGTCATCTTCCTAGGATGAACAAAGAAGCCAATTTTCTGGATGGTGCTGAGCCTTCAAATACACCTGGGACCTGAAGACCCGATGAACCCTGCTATAAATCCTATAAAGAAAAAAATCATTTTTATTGAGTGCTACCTACTTTCAGCAACTTTATTGATACATTGGAGGGCAATCCTGAAAAACATTTCCCAGAGCCTTCAAGGTCAATCCACCATCATCATTATGAAAGTGTTGCAAGACGCTCCATGTTGATTAACTGCCATCATATTTAATTAGTGCTCGAGTGGCACTTCATCCTGCTTATTGTCAGAAATCCCTTTATCTTGCTATTTGCATTGCAGAGTTTTTAATTAGGATATGTGTAGGGAATCTCTTAATGATCTCATGTCTGAATAACCATCCAGGCTGTGCAGAGGGTTGCTCCGTTGCCTCTGTATCTCCAGAGGGTGCTTTGCCACCATGGGAGAAGAGAAACCTGGATTTCCTCAGCTGAGGCATCAGGAGTGTGACGATGTTTTGAGACCAACTCAACCTGTCAGAGACGTGTCTAAGTGGGATACATCCAACAGTTTGGGCACTACTGCCCAAGGCTTCACCATTTTCCTAGGAAATACTTTTTTCCTACTGTCCAACCCAAAATCTCCCCAGGTGCAACTTGTTTCCACATTCCCCATTACCAACAGCTCTTTGTAATAACCTTTCAAGTAGCCTTAATCTGCAGTTTGATTTCCCCTTTAAATTCCTCTTTGCTGGACCAAATAAGCTCATTTGCTCAAGACTTCCTTGCAGCTGTGTGCCTCAGGCTGACCATCTCGGGGACCTTTCAGTGAACCGGTTCCTCAACGTTCATCTTGAAGTTGGCTACAGATAAGAAACCTTAGAAAGGCTAAGGGACAGTTACGGAGACGTAGTGAATGAAAAATAATTGTGGGAAGGTGATCCTCTGTTATCAACAAATAGGGGAGGCCTTATCTGGCCTTAGCCACCTCTGTGGCTAATTACCTGGGTAATTAGATTTCTTCTCCAGCCAGTGAAGAGAGGAATCCTCCTTGGAGAGCTGTTCCTCCCTTCATCTTAGCCATCCTCTTCAAGGCGATGAATCACACTCTCAATCAGTCTGCTTGTGCTGGAAGCTGTGACTGCTAGATCCAGAGCAAACCTGTATCACGAGTGGGCTTTAGGACCCACCACACTGCAAAGAGTGAGTGGAAAATAAATGCATTTTTGGGGAGAAGAGGGAGGTGCAAAGGCATCGACAGAAGTCAGAAGGTAACTCTCTTTTCCCCCAGCAGCCTTAATGACATTCCTGAAGAGCAGCAAACTGGGACCGACACAGCCAACAATAACTTTATAACATGTGTGCTGGCCTCTTAGATACACACGTTGTTTTGGCATCAGAGATTGCTCCATCCAGCTGATAATTCAATAGCCAGAGATGAAACCAAGACAGCCCTCACACACCCAGCCGGGATCCTGAACGACAAGGAGATTAAATGACTAGATCCCGGCCATGCCAGAAAGCTGTGTCAGAGCACAGTTAAGAGGAGAAAATCCTCTTTGTTGGCATCAATAAGCTCTTCCTTCTTCTCCTTCTTGGATCCTGTGCTGACCACCCGGAGCTGTTAAGGCTTCTAAAGATGAAGGAGGATTGCTGGAAGGCCCTACCAAATTATAATTGGGCAGTTCAATGGCAGATGAGAAACACAGGCAGTGTGTAGGTAACGCACACTGGAAGGAAAACGGTTTAAACTACTTGTACATGCTGATGGGTTCTGAATTAGTCGTAACTCATGGGGACAAGATTTAGGTATTGCTACTGACAGCTCAATGTGCAGCAGAGGTCAAAAAAGTAAATAAGGCATTAGGCTGTGTTAGAAGGGAAGAGAGAATAAAGAGCAAATATAAGGCTGTGGCTGTGCTGCATGCACAAATGATTGCGCCTGTGCTTTAAATGCATTTCTTTGCCAGCTGGCCTAAAATCGGGGCTGTCCAGAGCAGGGCAAGGAAGAGAGACTCTCGACACCACGGGGATTTCAGGAATGGGGGGACAACCAAAGAGTAAGCTTAGTACACATAGATCAGAGTGAATAGCTAATGGTCCTTGCCCAGAGTGCCTCTCATACAGATCACAGGTTCTGGGTGCAGAAGTTTCTGTGTAAGCGATAACTCTGCTCAGCAATAACGAAAACTTCTCTGCTTTATCAACGCTATTTTCAGGACTAATCCAAAGCATAGCCCCATACTAGCTACTATGAAGAAAGCTAACTCTATCCCAGAAAAAACCAGCACAAGGTTAACAGAAGAAACTGTTGAAATCATCCAGACTCTGAAGTCAGGAATTCCTTGTTTTTCCAGAAAACTCCCTCCACATTCCCAGAGAAGTGGTCCAGGTACTCCATCTGCTCACAAAGGGAAAAGGGGTTGGGGGAGCTTTAAATACCCAGGAATATAATTTTTCTTTTATCTGTTCATGGGGCTGTTGTATTCCTTTAGGTATTTACAGAGAGAAGCAAAAAACCTGTATTTATTTTCCTAAATAAACTATCAAGTTTCCTCTCTGTGCTTTGAGTTCCATTGGTATGGAACAAGGTCCCGGGAGCCTGCAGCATTAAAGAGCAAACAACAGAAGAGCTCACTGAGGAGGAAAATGAAAGGGTCAAACTTTTGTGTGTTCATTTTTCTTCATCTCATAAAGGAAAACAAAAATAGAGAAAGGAGCCTGTACAAATCAAACCAGGGGCTTTCACCGATGCGCTCTAGTCATTTGTATTCTATTTACAAACCAACAAGTATTTGGAGCTGTACAGATACCACGACACATTTAAAAGCAAAGCTCCTGCCCAAGGATTTTTGCTCTTCATGAAAGAAATTACTCTGCAAATCCAACTGTGGAGCAGGGGCTGTCCAGAAAAGAAAGTGCAGAAGTAAGTATTATCAAGTTATTTTGGCCCTTGAACCTAAAAATTGTTCTGTGTCAGCCTGGGAGCATCTATAGCTTTTGTGGGTTATTCTGGATAACATCTTCCTCCTTTTCCCTGGGAACAGTCTAATTTTTTCCTGCTGCAAATCACAATCGATTCTTCTGAAGTCAGAAGTTACAGCCCCAACAAGCCCAGAGTTCATTCTCCTTCTGCAGAGCATCTGGGCAGGTTTCAGTCCTTCTGTTTGAGCAATGCCGAAATAAAATTGAATCCACGGTTTGAGAATAAGAGGAACAGCACCATAATTACCATCGCCTCCCAGCTCCCTGGAATCTGACAGAGGTTTGCTGCCCGTACTGTGCATCCAACCCCACCTCGCTCAACCCATCATGTTCCGCCGCCTCCTTCCCGCGCTGCTTTATTGCCCTCCTTTGTGCTCAGGCTCCGTGACACGACTGCAGGTTGTAAATTCACCCAACACGGGTTTAGCATCACGCTCGTCTTTGGCGAAAGGGAGAAAAAAAAACCCACTGGCATCTCTCTGAGCTGCAACCAGATGCACTTGGATCAATACGGTAACGCTGCAGAAGCCCTGGATGGGGCTTGGCCTGGCCACCCTCTTTGCCAGCTCCCTTGATCCCAGTCAGGGCTGACGAGCTGCCGTAGCCAGGGCTCTCATGGAGAATCGAAATGCGTCGTAGAGAAGTGGAGTGGATCCCAAGTAATTAAATGTATAAATTAATTCTCCCCTTAAGATACGTTCCTCTCCCATTATTAGGTTTGTCTCAGAGAAAATCCTTGGAGGATCCTCATGAAAGTACCACTACTTCAAATATTGTCTTTCTAAAGATTTTCTTTCTTTTTTTTTTTTCTTTTTTAGGTTTGATGCCTGCAGCCTGCAATTAAAATAAGTGACATGAAGGTGTCTTTAAAATAGAGATCTATGGAAAATGAAAGGATTGTCTGTCAAAGGGTGAAAAATGAAAAATAGCAGTCTCAGATCTCTGAATGGATGAGTGGGGAAAATTCCTGTCCGTCCTAGTACCCAAAGGGATAAAACCCAATGATAGCTTCTCAACTGCTTAGCAGATAATGCATGTGCTGTTTTGATGCTAGTAATGTGTTTTTTACTTCTTTCTATCTGGGAGGAACGAATCAAATATGAGAAGTGCTGGGACATGATTTTCAACCCATTGCCTTTGATTAAGTGCTTTAACATGTGAGTCCAGAGACTTGCAATAATACTAATGGGGCATAAAGCACTATAAACAGGACGGGCCTACTTTTGTCCAAATGCCATTATCCTGGAATAAAAAAGAACGGCAAACGTAATATGTCCACTGCTAACCTTTTTTTGACAGGAAATTTTCTCTTCCATGTGCACGCCATAAATTATGCTGCATTTTGCCAGAACCATGAGCGATTGCTTAATTTTGAGCAAAGGAGTGTTTGCTAAGCTTGAACCACTTATCTCAGTGCAATATTTAGCTGTGAAAATATGGTGGTGTGAAGCAAAACATGAATGAGAATGGCAGGCTGGCTGGGCTGAAATCAAATTTCTTTTTACGTCAGGTTTGGGAAGTGGAGGTAAAGACCCGTCGATAAATACTGGGGCAAGTTCCCTGCTGTTCAGTGATTTTAAATAGAGTGAAAAAGCCACCTGGAAATCCAAACCACTTATTTACCCAGAAAAGATAAGTGAGGTTGGAAACTTTGCATAAGTTTTGTTTTAAAAGATGTTGAGGATTCTCTTCCAGTGACATCCTCCAGTGCAGGCATAGCAAGCCCTGATCCCTCACCAGTCTGGCAGGTTGCTTCAGTGCAGCTTTTCGAGCCCAGCTCCATGTCACTTCTAACTTTGTGCTACGTTTTATTGCTCTCAGCAAGTTGCAGATTGTCCAACTGTTCTGTCATTTATTGTAAATGGTTGCAAAAAAAAAAAAAAGGAAGAAGGGCAAAAAAAAAATTCCACGACTCTATAACGTAGTCCTTGGTGTAAATCAAACATTCCCTGTCATGTTGATAGCTTGTGTTAGTCTAATGTATTTTATATTACTCAAAAGCATTGAAACCCTGCAGCTTTCTTCATATAGGCCATTATGCGGTTATCATTAAATTGTCTTGCAAAGAACATTATCGGTAATTATAGCAGACACTAAAATCAAATGATCAGACTGGGACCTTTAACACCAAGAGGAACCATTAGAAGTTAATCAAATAAAAGGATGAGAATAATTATGTTAGGATTAAGCAGTAATATGCCAGAAGTTATATACTTTGCTGACTATATATCTTTACTCCCAGCTTCCTGCCTCTCCTCCCGTTTGATGCTTTTTATATAATACTTTGGCACAGAATGTAAATGACAGTATTTTTGTGTGTCACAAATGGGGCTTTAGGGTTCAAATGAGGTTCATGTCTAAATGGCACAAAAAGCAGCACTATGTAATGATGAAGATAAAAATAATAGTCTCGTGTGTGTATGGATAATATATATAAAAGTGCAAAGCTGAAAAAAATCCATTGGTCAATGAAGCATAAAGTGGTGATAAAAATAGTTGCAACAGGAGGTGAAACCACATGGCTATTGGTTTGCTACTTGGTGTTGCTTTGCTGGTCTTAAGTGACAGTCTCTCTGCTGTTCGTCTTTCAACAAGCCACAGGAAATCCCCCTGCATAGACAAAAATTGCTCCTCTTGTCCCTAACATTCTCTAGGGAAAATGCTCCATATTAAATTCACTCTTGGTGTTTTCATGAGCCTAGAAGTGATGACAGTGTTGAATTTGTCAAGAAAACCCAGAAAAAAAGGGGCTAAGGAGGTTGCCCCAAGAAAAACAGATTGATTTTGGTTACACAGGAGAGGTTATGTCTGTTAAATAACGTTCAGCAGATTAAGCCAGAATTAAGATCCTTGTAAAATTTTGGCCTGGGAATGCTGATAAATCTGGTACTGAGGGGCTAAGAGTATAAACTTGTCACCTATGGTTGGGACCCAAGAGGAAGGGTTTCCCTACTCATTCCTTCGTTGACAGGAGAAAGCAATTATAATACTGGGCTCCTTTTTTTTTGTTTTTGTTACCTGTCCCTGCAAAGCCCAGGACCCTGGTGACTGACAATGCACCTGTGCACCCTGGACCCGTCCCCACAGGTAGAAAACTGAAACAGTTTACACAAATCCCAGATGGAACCTGGAGTCTGGGACTTTCACCATGTCCTTCTGACATGGAAATAAGGCCTCAGCCTTAAATCCTTCTCCCTGTGTTAGCAAATTTTGCATTTTACTCCATTTCTTTTTGATACTCTTGTTGAGGATCATTAGGCTTGAAGCCTAGTTGGTTGAGAGAGTTGGAGCCAGAGCACCACCTCACTCTTGAGGAGCTTGAAAACTAACTTTACTTATATTTAATGAGTAGTGAGTAAAGCTGACTGACAGATACAGAACTGGTTATGAAGTCTCTTGCATGTGCTGAGATGGGAACCAACACCTGCTTGGCTGGCATCATGGTGGAGTATGGGCTTCCCAAAGGTCCATGTGCCCTCCCATGCCTTACACAGCCACAGCAAGAGACGTGGCTCTGTCCATGGGCCTATAGAGTCTTAAGAAGACCAAAAACTTGGGGTTCTTATCAAACCAGCATGGGTGAGAGGAATTCCTCTTCCTTCTGGCCCAAGCACACCAGTGTCAGCTGGAAGGTCCCCTTTCTGGAGGGCTTTTCTGCCCATGTTTCTGCTTCACTGTTTGGCAGTTGTATTATTGAGCCTTTTTTTTACTTATGGTAAGATGGTAACATGGGCCATTTATGCGACAAAAGAGGTATTTGTGGGGTGGAGGCTGCACAAATAGGAATCCTTAAACTTTGCGTGTGCTGAGTAGACCAAGAAGAAACCACAGTGCTCCATAGCTCTATGGGTATAATAAATAAACCTTCAGAGTGTTTAATTTGCTGTCTCATGTGGATGTCATATTTACTGTTTGGATGCCTCATGGATGCCACCCAAGACCATGCACATTAAATGGTTTTAATACAGACTGGCTTTCTAGGCAATATGCAAACCAACAGCATGCCCAAAGTCAAACTATAAGCACTGATTCTATAGCACTGATTTTCTGAAAAAAAAATAGGAGTCATCTTGGGTTTTTTCACCAAGACCTAGGGGAAAAAAATAGTATTTGGGGAATGGAAACCTGAAGAGGATGAAGGGGACTGCTCAGTGTTAGCCACAAATTATTTCTTGTTTGTTTTTGGGAGAGATGAAGACCTAAGCAGAAAATTAATTTAGGGTTAGTCAAAATGTTCATCTTGCAATGAAACATTTTTAAGTCTTTTCAAACACAAGCTATTAGGAAAATTTCAAAATGGAATTTATTTTAAAAACAAAATATTGAAGTATTTTATTCTAGATATTGCAGCTATAAGATTTTTTAATTCCTGTCGTAACCTATTCTGCAAATTAAACACAGATCAACCCAGACTGCTTTCCTAAAAAATATTTTTTTGCTAAAAAAAATATGAAATCTTGATCTGCAGTCATTGCATCAGATAAAATCAAAGAGCATTTCCCATTTAAAAATCCAGCAGATCTCTAAAAATAAGTTTTAGACCCCAAGAGGGAGTGTCTTGGCTGACTTGTCTTCATAAGATGTTGAGGTCAAACATCTCACCTGAAAAGTCATGAAGGGCCTTGCAGCATCCAACCTCCCAAAGGTTATGAGAGACAGTAGTTGAAGGAGAAATGCTGTGTAATGAAGAAAAAAAAAAAATCTGAGGTTTGGGTGGAAAATATGCTCTGATTTCAGGCAGACCATGGAAAAAAATCAGAAGAGGAATTAAAATCCTCTTTACTAGAAATAGGCAAAACCAAACTGGACAGGACCTCAGAAAACATCTTGCAGAAGCTTTTTATTTCCTCTAGATCTTTTTTTATTAGTAGTCTTTGATGCTGCAGCAGATTTGTGAATTTAACCCCTCTATTTATGAGACTGTCGATCTTTGCTGTTCCCCAGGGAATACCCTGAATCTCACAAATGAATAAATCACTTAGCAAATACCATTTATGAGGTATAATTTGATGAAGTCCGCAATGCATTTACCAGCAGTGCTTCCCCATTTTATCCAGCACAGACCCAGAAGCCCACAGGTGTCTAAGAGGGTAATTTGGTACGTTTTTCCTTTTCCAAGGGACTCTAAGACAGTTTCACATTATACTTGGCAAACAGGCTACACCAGCTGTACGGCTAGAGGCGTGTTGATCAGGAAGAGGAAAGTGGATCTTTTCCTACATCCAAGAGTTTTTTAGACTGGCTGGATCTTTATGGTGAAAATTTGAAGACGATGATGGAAAAACCACCATAGCAAGGACTGCAGAAGTTTTCCCTAGTTGGAGAGCTCTGTTTCTCAGACAGCTGAGCAACTAGTGCCCCCACTGCTCCTTTTCCCTCTCATTTGCTTCCCATTTTCAGTAGATGACCCAACTGGGCAAAGGGTGGTACTGAAGGTCCCCAGGCAATCCCCTCCCTAGGCAAGGACAGAAGGGCTGGAATCACAGAGCCAGGTTTGAGCTCAGCCTGAGAAGGCTTTGGCTGATTAAATTATGAATTAATTTATTCTGGTAAAATATACTTCAAAATCAGCTTTCAGTTTTAGGGCAGCTGTAGATTCCTGGCCCAATCCTATGGCAGTTTAAAGTCCAGGACATTTTAGGACATGTGGAGTCAATGTTATGTAAAGAACATATATGTGGGTGGCAGGTCTTATTTACACTTTGAGATATTGTTCTAAAGAGATGATCTTATTTTTGATTGGGGGTCTTGTGTCCATTACCCTGACCACAAGGCGAAGATCAATTTTCCGAGCAAATCTTTCTCTTTCTCGCACATTTTTGAAGGCTTACATGATCTGCTGTTGATCTCCACAATTCTGCAGGCTCACAGACACAGTCGCAGGGCAGAGGTACCAGGATGGATGCAGGGATACAGGAACGCAGGCATGGGGGATACAGAGACCGCGGCCCATCTACCCAGCAGGCACAAAGCTTCTGCTACAGGACAATCATTTTGTTGCATCTTCAGTCCTAAAATGATGTTAAGGAAACAACTGATGCTTCAAGGATTGACACCAAAATCCTCCGATAAGTGACAACTCTGAAATGCAAAAAGCAGAGCCCTTAGGCATATGTGTGCTATATGTCTGGTATATGCATGAACACGCATGATGCATTTCCTGCTTGTTCTACTGCCTTAAAATTGTCTTAGATCAGAATAAAATTTAACCATCCACGTCATATGGACACATGTGTTTCTACACCAGCTGTGCCAGCGCATCGTACTAACAGGACAGCCAAGCTTTCCTCGTTAAATTTGCTGAGACAAGACTGCAACAAGCCGTTCCTTCTAATATCTCATAATTTGATTTCATGACCTATTGTGTTGATTCAGAAATTTCAACCGACTGCTGCACTGATTGAATTTTAATTGTGATATTAATTTAATAGTTGCCTCTTCCAGCTCTAGGTTTTGATAAGACTGGAATAAATCAGCCCTGCAAAGTGCTAGCTGAAGTGTGGGAAAGCTTCAGGGGCTTGCCAGGCTTGGAAAAAAACCACATTATCCAACACCATCCAAGCAGGCCACCAAGACGGGACAATTAAAATGGCAGTGACCAGCAGAGGTTGTCCATACCAGCAGCTGTGAGCTGTGGCAATGGTAGGATTGCTTCAGCTACGAGCAAGGGTCCCGTGGGCTGGCAGAAAGGGTGACCATCTTCACATCCACCTCTTGATGCCACCTCAGCCTTGGGTGAGCGTCACCAGGACTTGTGTCAAAGGGGCAGTAGATGGGCTGTGGGACCGGCCAAGGACTTCCATCAACTTCACCCAGGGCTTCTTGGGGAGGCTGCAGGAAAGGAGAATAATTGCATCTCCCCATGCGTGAAGTTTATAATGAGCTGGATTTGGCCTTCTCATTAGACCCTTTAAAATAACTTTACTGAGGGATAAAACCAAAGGGCCTTTCAAAAGTCCCAAAAAGTGAATCTACTGGAGGAAACAAACTCATTTTACTGCTTTTCACAAAACCACAGCTGGTTTCATTCTTTGCCAACGTAAGCAGTTATTACTTCTTCATTAAAGCTTTCACTTTACTATGTGAAAGACGCTGCTATTACAGAGGAAACCATATGCAAAGTGACCTTCTTCCAGTCTGTATGTGGAGCATATACCCCTCCTTTCCAAAACTTTCCATGTTAGAAATAGTTTAAAGGATTCCCAGCACTCAACAACTGGTACCCAGTTCACTCTTCCCTTTCCACTGGATTTTATTGAACCACCTGGGACTATTTTAGGAAAGATGATTGCAGTTTTTAGGAATTAATTGGTATAGAATGAAGAGTAATGGAAAAAAAATGGCCATGTATATTCATTCTGAATTTAAAATCAAGTTGTTTCTACTCAGACCCTATTTATGGCCCTTTCTCTTGGTTATTCTAATGAATTTTAATTTACCGGCAGGGTTGTTTGGTGGAATGAGGAGTTTACTGGCAGGAGTGTTGGAAGGAATTGGAAAGAGGGCGATTTAATGTGTTACCCACAGACATTTGGCAATGAAAGCGAGTTAAAATGTTTTGTCCCCCAAACTGGAAAGCCAAACTCCTGGTGTGACTTACCTGTCCCACCCTGCAGTTCAGCTTTCACATGTAATACATGCCAGTGAAATAGTTGTGAACCAGACCAAAACCCAGAGTTATTTGCAGGAGTTATCTGGCAAATAATTTAAAGCAATGAAGTGATTTGAGAAAACTACAATCTGTTCTTGGACAATTCAAGAGCGGGAAAGATCTGAATTTGGTGAGGAAATTAATCATCGTAAATTATTGGCCCAGCTGTACTATTAACATTAATAACGCTCCCAAATTAATTAACCAGAAAACACTTCTTATTAACAAATAATTAAACCCTCAGTCAGTGTCCTTCCAAAATATTAGGCGTTTGCTTCACAGTGGCCACTTTGGCAGTTCTATTAATCTGATGTGAAAATAAGAGACTGGGGCCTTCTCTGGACATGGTGTTAGTGCAAGCATTTAATTTTTCCACCCTGAGAAATATCCCTTTGCTACCTCAGAGCTGAAGATATTTGGAAAAAATGGAGAAACCTCCTCTACAACTATGAGTGGTTAAACTCTGACCTAGCAAGCATTTATGCTGTGTCTTTAACACCTGGCTAAAAGTGAAGAAGATGCTTAAGTAGTTTTCTGTGCAAAGCCATGGATTATTAAAGTTGGTCACTAGAACTGTTGTGGTGACAATGAAGTATCTGCTGGAAGATGAAGTAGGAGCTACATTGGAGGGAAGGGAAGGGAAGGGAAGGGAAGAAGGG
>JANZLQ010000079.1:79195032-79216127 GCA_026212715.1 Elanus axillaris | reverse complement strand
AAGGGAAGGGAAGGGAAGGGAAGGGAAGGGAAGGGAAGGGAAGGGAAGGGAAGGGAAGGGAAGGGAAAAGGGAAGGGTTGACTTCACAGCTATTGTCCTGTGTTTTTCTGAGCCTCTCTTCTAGTGGTTGCTGAAACCAAATGATCACCTTATTTTCCACTTTTGGACAATCTTTGATATTGTAAAGTGGATGGAATTGGCAGAGGGCTTGAAAAAATCTGCAGCCAAGCAGTTTCAGTGATGTTAGACTGGAGATTAATTTGTCCACTCACATTTAGGTGACAAAAGTAGAGCTCTGGATTCTTGTAGCACAAGGTATCTGAGTCCTTATTTAGCATTAGTAAGACTCTCTCCTTGCCAGGGATGTTCTTAATAACAAACACAGGCAATTCTTCAGATACTGAGAGAATCTCTGACTAATCCTTTATTTCTCTAATGCCCATGAAAATTGCCCCACCTGCCGCATGGCTGCATTCTTGCATCTTTGACCAGTGGGACGAAGATGGGCCAGTTCTGATATTTGTCTTGGAGAGAGGGTGAAGACATGCAGGGTGGGAAATCCCACAGAGACAGCTGTCACTGCAGGGACCCTGCATGGACACCTTGCCCTGAAGCATGATGCTCCCTCACCATGCAGGGCAAGAGGAAATAAATCCCACCATCAGTGACAGAGTGAATAGAGAGCAGTGAGTCCTTATGAAACTTGGGAAAATCCTGACAAAAACTGGCTACGAGCAAAGTAAGGCAAAACCATCCAATTAAAAGAACAGCATTGCAAAGAGCATTTCTTCAAGTCCCCGGTTACAGTGTTTCTGTCTTTAAAAGATACTGTGTTTGCAACAAGCGGTAAAGATCTGGTTGTACTCTGTAAACAGAGCTTTTAATTTAGTTTTAAAAACTGAATTATTCACTTTTCTTGTGGCCCACCAAAAAGAATGGCCATTAAATTGCTCTAAAGAAAGGCATGTTAAAATAAAATTTGTTTCCAGAAGGTAGGAGAGTTTTCCAATCATGTTGCAGATGGTTTGGTTTTTTTCTCATCCAGATGGATGTTTTCTTTCAAAGCCTGATGGCCAGACAAATGAAAGGTACCTTTCACCATTAAGTAACTATTGAAGTTTTACCTTGCTAGATTATTTGTTAGTTGTAACTAACATAAAAAATGCCCTGTCAGAAAATGGCTTTAAAAAGTGTAATATTTTGTTTTATTTAGCAACTACTTGGGAAAATTTAGCACCGAGCCAGAAAGGTTGCAGAGCAAGTAGCACTTCATAAATTGCTTGAGCCCTAATCAATACATATTGTCATCTAGTCAAGTCCTCCTAGCAGATTTTTCTTTGCCCTGCCTCAAAAGCGTATTTTATGAGGTTGTTACTAGCTTGTGCTGCAAGGCCTGGCCTAATGAATCTGTCACTGGCACTATTGATTGACATGCCAGTGTAAGTGAGACATGTGATTCCGATTGACTTCCTAATTACTGCTGCTGTGATGTCTCACCAACTGGTAAGGCCAGAGGTTAATAGTTTTGATGTTCAGCCATTGCTGGCTCTGGAAGCTGGAGTTAAACCAGCTCGTTGGAAGTCAATATCTGAATCAAGTTCTCAAGGCTACTTTCGAAGCTGATCAATTAAGCCCTCCTTGTTCCCCCTCTTGTTGCCTGACAAGAGTTTGATGAGTGGGGACCTCTAAAGCTGGCGGTTTAAGGTAGAGCAGGAAGGTTGGCGAGATTTAAGTGCAGGCAGCAGCAGGAGCGGTGTGTTGGCGGGGGCTGTATTTCTGCCAGTGGTGAGCCGGAATCCTGCTCTTTCTTCTCCGTGGAGGGAGCAGGGCTCAGATTTCCCAAAGCGACCTAAACGTACCCATCATATGGACATTGTTTGGGCTGTTTGTACAAGCTGGACAACAATAGGTAGATCCTCCAGCCCGTCCATTCTCCCCTACAGCAGGAGGATAAGGATCCGTCGCCCTTTGTGCTTGGAGACCCCCCAGCTGTGAAACAGTCCTGGCCCAGAATTAGGCACAAGAACCTCAGCCTTCATTTAAAAAATGCATTTTTAGCCTCCATTTCTAAGCGAATGACCCTGAAACAGAGCAGTGCAACTGTGATGCTTGCCTGAGTGCGCAGGCAGTCTGGGAAGTCGTGAGCTGCTCTGAGTGTCTGTGCAGAACATCCTTTGTGATGCTTTTTGAGATGCCTTGGGATTTAGGGGGTTTGCTGCAGCCAAAGGAGCAAAAAGAAACAGCTGCATCAACTTGAAGGACCATAGGGCCCAATATTCTGCCTCCAACAATCACTCATGGCTAAAGCCTAGAGATAAGTACAAATTCATTTGCATCAAGTATTTCCTCCGAATTTCCAACATAGGGACTTTCTGAGCTGAAAGTGGTAGCTCTGTATCAATGGCCTTCATGGATTTCTTTTCCCTAAATCTGTTTCATTGCATTCTGAAACCACGTCAACTCTCAGCATCCACCACATCTGTTGGCAATAAGCTGTGGAACCCACCAGATGCAGTAGGAAGGACATACCTCCTTTGGCTTTATACACCTCTGTCTCCACACTCACCTTTTTTTCGTGGACTTTTCTGAACCTTGTGTGAAGCCATTCTTCTCTTGGACAATCCTTCCCATCTTTTCCCTACGTTTTCCTTTAGGGGTCAGGGAGGCCACAAAGGCACGATGCAGGTATAGCATTAATTCATACACTGACATAACATTCCTGGCTTGTTCTTCACTCCTTCTTAATAATTATCAGCATTTAATTTGCTTCTCTGCCCATCACCAAGCCGTGAGCTGACAATTTCTCAGAATTATCTGTTGTAACTCCAAATTCCCTTTCCCAGTGGTAATAGACAATTCACAATCCATGTGTGTGCATTACTTTGCATTTAGAAACATTGAACTTCATCTTCAATTTTATTTTCCAGTCACTCAGGGTTGCAGAGCCTTCTGCAAATCTCAGCAGTCAGCTTTTGTTTTTACTACCCTGAATAATTCAATAATATCACTGAGCTTTGTCATCTCAGTATCCACACTTCTTCCTGGGTTATTTATGAATATGCTGAACAGCATGGATCTTACTACAGACACATGTGGGATTCCACTGGTAACTTGTGAAAGGTATTCCTCTGCTCTATTTCCTAGGGTTTTTTCCCCCACCTATTTATTAATTAATTAAAGGTCCTACCCTCCTAGCTGCTTTACAAGGTTTCAGCGTGGGACATCATAGAAAACTTACTTATCTATTATCAGATGACCTTTTTCCATATGCTTAACAAGACCTTTAAAAACCTCTAACAGCTTTATAAGCTTGGCTTCCCTTTATGAAGGATGGGTTGAGTCTTCTTCATTGTATTATATTTACCGTGTATGCCCTGATGATCATCTTCATCATTACCTCTAATGATTTGCTTAGTACAGACCTCAGATTTACGGGTGCTGTCAGTCTGCTGATGCCCTCAAGAACAGTGTGTGCGTGCAGGAGCCACACCAACCTCTTGCAAGGGCACAGCACAGATAATAGTGACCAGCTGCATGCCCAGCTTCCTCTACAGCTCAGAGGAGAACATCATCCCACCCCAGTAACTGCTGTATTCACTTTAGCAAGACACTCTACATCTCTCTTACTGAAACTTCAATTTCTGACTTATCTTCTGCTGAACACTGCAAAATAGACATTACAAGTGTAGGCTACTCTTTGGGCTTCTTTGTACTGAATATAGATGTGAAAAAAATCACTTTGTTTCTCCAGTGAGGCCCTATCTTCTCTAAATATCCCTATTGTAAAATGAACATCTGAAGTCCCTGGTGAGGTCTACTGGAAGTTACCAAGCTGCAAATCCCTGAAGGCTGAGAAAGGGTACTGGGAAAGTGTCACTAAATGCTCTGCTATGTTTTCCTAAACATCTGGCATCAGCTGCTGTTAGAGATGGGGTACTGGGTTAGAGGAAACTTTAGTCTGACAGTGCAATTGTTCTTCTCCTGTAATTGCCCTACAAACTCTCTGCAGGCTCCTACCTCTGATTTATTACCAGTGTTTGAACCTTCAGCAATTTTTTCCTCAAAATATTTTTTTTCTGTCCTGTTATTTTTTTAGATTTAAGGTGCCAGAATTTTTGTTTTCTGTTTTCTTTTGGTGGACATACCATCAGCTTTTTGAAGGACACCTTCTGACTCCTTGTAGTCTCATTTGAGCAATTGCTGACTCATGCCAGATTTGCATGGGGATCTTTCTAAAGTCTGCTGTGATCTGGGGTAGAGATTTACTGTTAGTCTCTGAAATAACATCTTTAAATAATTCCCCTGCCTGTTACCAGCCTTTTACCCCTTCTTATTGGCTCTTCTTGGCTTCATTCTTACAAGGGTGTCCCATTTTTATGGAGGTCCCCCTTTCTGAAATGGAACAACACTGGGCTCATGCTGAGGCTTCATGGTTGGTTTGTCAGCATGCCCTATCCCATACATGACCCAGTTGCCTGTGTTAAAATATATTGTTTAAATGGGACTTTATTTGATTGGATTTACCTTCCTCATTCTTGAGTTTTGCCAGTTTCTGGCCTATCCTCTATTTCAACATAAGAAATATTCCATAGCATCTTCACTCCAAGAGCATGCATCATCCTGAAGTCTGTGATTTCCCTCTCCTGTCACCTTTCCTTGAGTTTTTATTTTAAAAACTCTTCTATAAGCATTAGGATTGTAAGGCTCAGTCCTGCTCTGGCAAAGCCTCTTCTGCTTCTCTTCAAAAGTTTCTTAGTTCCTGATGAAAATTCCTCTTTGTGCATCATTTTCTCAACCCCTAATTGCAGCCATTCCTCTGAAGAGGCTCAGAGAGTGATGTTTTCTTGAAGACCATGGACCTTTCCTCCCACCAGTGCACCAGCAGTGCACCAGCACCACCAGTCCCGTTGGCACCCTGGGCTGGGACACCAGACCCACCCAAAACCAGTCCCTCAAGGGCTTTCCTGTGGCATCCTAGAGCTGGGAGAAGGCACCCTCAATGACTGAGAAATTAATTTTGCCCCATTACAAGCCAGTTGGTTACAGTCTGCAGGATCTCCGTCTCTGAAGCACCCATGGATGAAGAGGGGCAGGCGAAGATCCATCCAAGCTTGGCTTTCTCTGAACGGACACCATATAGAGAAAGAAATGCCATAACTTCCCTAAGTGTCTGGGCTGGGCTGGTCTTGCAGTAGTAAATGCTGAAGAGTAACTTAAAGGCTGAGTGCTAATTTATTTTTTTTAATGGTTCTGGTCTATATAGCAAGCTTTTAGTGGAAATTAGTCATGCAATCTTCATTAACTTGGGATAGACCTCTGTCATTTCACTGTAACTGAAGTTACTGAAAAAAGGCTAGGCAGGATGTGTGATTGATTACACTCTATGTTATATTAGACAATATAGATCAACCTGCCAATATGAATTTCTTGGATGTCAAAAATACCAGGTAAGAAAAAAAAGATCATATAAGCAGGAAAAAAAAATCATTAGACAATCAGGGACAGCAATAATTCACCCATATCTATGCACTGTGTACAAATAATGCCATGGGGAATTAGCTATACTTATCACTTTGTCAGACGTCTGTTGCCAGCAGATAGTGCTCAGTTTCTCATCCATCACTGCTTGTTTCCTGCAACATTTCTGAAAATGATGAGGAACAAGAGGGTTTGAATGGAACTCTGCATCTTAAATGGTTAATTAAGGACAATCTGAATATATGTGCCTCTGTTACCAAATTAACTTAAAAATATGTGTTTTCAGTACCCTTCATAATGTTTCTCAAGGAATAGAGACTTCCTCAATAGTCTTAATTGCAACTTGAAAGACCTCTTGGCTGCATTAGGGAAAGATAACCAAAGACGGATCACCTCTTGCAGACTAACTTGTCACTGTCTCCTGCCCTCTGCCAACTGCTCCCACAGTGACCCCCATGTCCTCGTCCACCACGGGGTGATCTCTACCAGCACCACGAGCTCAGCAAGGGGCCGTAGCTCAGCACTGCCAGCAGAAACTGGAGACCAGCCCCATGGCTTGGGCAGACCGGAGGGACCGGGGACCCAGCCCTGCCTGCCTACTTGGGGCAAGGACCTCAGCTCACGTGCCCTGGCCCTATTGACCAGCTGTTAGAAGAGCCCGACGCTGCCAGGATTTGGCCCTTCCAAATGCGAAAGTGTCCACCAGTGGTTTTTTAAACCCAGCATGGGAGGTGCAGCCACGGCATTGTGATTGTAGCATGCAAACCCGATTGGAGTGGCAGGACCCCAGCTCCTTCCTTTCAGGCAAGGATTTGAAGTTGCCCTGGTCCTGGGGACCACCCTTCAGCTCATGGGCATGGTGACACTCAAGGCTCTCCACAATGCTACTGCTTTCCAAAAAAAAAAAAAAAAAAAAAAAGAGAAAGAAAAGAAAAAGCACTCTTCGTGAAATAAGAAACTTAATTACTTCCAAAACAATTAATTAATTAATTAATTAATTAAGCTTCATGTCACCCCTGCAAGGTAGGAAGTGATTATTCTACCCATTTTACACAGAGGGAAAACCGCACCGTTAAGTGACTTGCCAGAGGCAAAGGCATCAAAGGCGAAATTGGCATTTCAGGACCAGCATCCCCAGGTCTTGCTGCAGACCAGGCCAATTTGTTTGGGCACCACTTGTCCCCATCACCCCAAGACCTCAATGTGCCAAGGCAACCTAAGTCCCTGCTCTGATCCCACAAGGAAAACCCCAGGGTCATTCTACCAAAGCCCAGACCATGACATGGTCAAGCTGGGCTCTGGTGAGCTTGGTGCTGCTGCATTTAGCACCCAAGGGTGCTGCTAAACCACTGAGGGATCCAGCTGCTGTGCCCTAGAGTGGGGCAATCCCAGGCAGAGATGGAGTCTCAAAGGGGAAAGAATTTTTGGACAGCAATTTTGCCTGTAGGTAACATGGTGTCCTCAGAGCCTAGATGAGTTGTTGGGTGCAGGCTGAAGTGACCACTTCAGGCACAAGGCAGAGAGGACTCAGCCCAGCATGGCTGCACTGCCCTGGATCGCAGCATGGGGACCGATGGCTTGCAGTAACTCCCACTCTGCACATTGCACGAGTAGCTTTATACTTTGATTTAAGACTCTGAGGTGGAGCTGTGTTTATGGAGGTAAGCATTATCTTTTATTAGACCAACTCATATCGTAGGGAAAAAAACAGGCGAGCTTGCAGACATGCAAACCTTCCTTCTCTCTGATATAGAAACTCCAAACTCAAGCCAAGCTCAGGAGAGGAGATAGAAGAGTTGCTGTCACACTGCAGGGCTGATAGCAGTCACGATGCTCAAATCACCTTGGTTTCAGCTCATCCCAGCAAGCCCAGCCTGGACAGTCCCAACACATTTTGAGGGAGACCATGGGCAGGGATCATCCCCCTTAGATGGTAAGAGGGAGCCCATGCAGCATGGGGAGGGAAGGGAGTTTAACTGCATGGAGCGAGCTGTGCCATGCTGTGTATCCTAAAACCACAGGATGGCCCTCAGCCTGCTGTGTTCAGAGCAGAAGAAGCCAGAGGGGAGCAATGTGTGAGAGTTGTGCATCTCCTCCATGGTTTCCCAGATCAGCAAACTCCAGCCCATGCTTGCATGCAGCTATTTCTTAAGGAAACAAATCTAACATTGAAAAGTGAGAATTTTCCATTATCCCAAGGCTGCAGGAAATGAGGAGTTAACAAGAGAAAGCAAATACCAGGAGTAAATCTCAGTGCTCACGCTTTGCACACACAAGTGGAGCCTGAGCAAGGAAAAACCACACTCTCAGAACAAAAGTTTGCTCAAGTTGTGACTGATGACCGTGTTCATGCCTCTTAGCTGTTGCCACACGCCAAAGGAGCCCCAGGAAATCCAGCAGACATGCCCCAGTGGCAAGCACAAGCGCTGTGATTTAGCCTCATGGGCAAGCAGACAAACCATGGCACAGGATGGGATGGTGGCTCAGGGTTGGCCACATTGTCATCTTGACCATGAACGTTTGGGAGAAAAGCCTGAGCAGGGGTTATCCGTGATGCACGCCTGGCCTCTGCAAGCACCGGGGTACAGGCAGCCACCGAGGGAGCAGACATGGGGGACAAGGCTGGATTTGTCCCTTTAGGGACCCTTCCAAAAAGCAGCATCACTGCTAGGTTGACCAACTGAGCCGTCCCACCTCCACTGCTTTATCTTGATACCATTTATTGTGATCAGCCAAAGTCCCAAATTCTCTCCTAGATGAACAGGCCAGGAAAACGGGCCATAAAGACTACATCTATACTGCTAAAATCAGCCCACCTGGACCATTCTCTGGCACAAATACCCTCATCTGTACTGTTACGCGGGGAGGCCAGCCCCAAACAGGCCATCAGGGATGGTACCTGGCCCAGGCTGTCCCTCAGAGCATCCCTGGGAGGTGTCTGGGAGAGGGCCAGCTTCCCTTGGCCAAAAGCACCTTCAGACTGAGCTAATAATTTGGCTTACAGTCACATTCCAGTGCCCAGTCGTGACCTCTGGCACTCCTTAATTTCCTAGCCACAAGGTCCCAAAAGTCATAAAACCCAGTCTTCATCTGCCTGAAATGAGGTGGAGAGACCAGGATCCCTCACCCCGCAAACCCAAACTGAGGTCACTCCCGGGACCCCGTTATAATTCTGCTTTAATTGTTGTGACAGCTTTCCAGAGGCAGTGCTGACACTGATTTGGATTTAAACCTCTCTCTCTCTTCATCTCGGGGTACTGCAGAAATGGCGTCCGCAAGACCAACATTTATAGTATTCCTCCGAGGGGTGAAATGTACCTACTGTAAAATACGCTCGGTTAATTCTGGTGCATCATTTGCAGGAGAGCCGCGTGGGGATCAGCGTGGGACATACAGATTTAGATCATTTTGCTCGAGTCAGGTGGTGCCTTGCTCCCAATTCCTCGCAAGTTAATTCTTACCTGGGATAATTATGTCTCTCTTCAATCTAGCCCAGCTTAACCCTTCTCATCCCATGCACCTGCTAAGAGCACACCTGTGGCGATGGAGATGCTGACCTGGGGGACATTTGTGCCCTTTGCTGGCCTCTGCTACAGATTTTCTAAATGACCTTGGGCAATCAGTTAATTAATTCAGCTTGCTTGCTCCCTGATGCTTGCTGATGGGTAAAAGCTGCCCGGTGTCTAAATTACATGCTCGTGAGGAATCATCTATCTGTTTAAGACAGTCGTGACACTTTATATCTGGTTTCTAATGAGACTGGCCTTGTCACCACTGCTGAAGCCCCCGTCCCTCCAGAACTGGGTCTTCTGAAATATGCTGCACCATGATGTTGATGCATCCCTGGCTCGTCCTGTGCAATAATGAGAAATAAATAAATCAGGGACAAGGTTTGACCTCATCCTGGAGCTCCTCTTCGAGGAGGGACCAAGGGAGTACTTGCAAATTGTTCCCGTTCCTGTTGAGCCATGGTGCCATGTGCTGGAGCAGGTGATGTGACTTGTCCTCTGGGTGGGCAGGAGCTGAAGCCAAGCTGGGATTTTCATGTGCAGGAATAGGGAGTTTACATCCCGGGGCCCATCCTCCATCACATTATCACCTCTTAATCCCACCAACTTTTTTGCTGTTCTGCCCAGAAGCCAGGGAGAGCATCTTCAGTTTTCCCAGCCTCTTACACAACTGCCATGCTCCAGGGTCTTCTTCTGTAGCCGAGACAAAAGGAATAACATCCTGGATACCAATAACCAATAAACTATTCTTGAAATGCCATAATTGCTAAGCTGCAGCTGCACGAGCAACAAAGTAGAGAACTTTAATAAAATATTATCGTTCAAATCAATTTGCTGAGAGTCTGCCTTGTTTTCTGTGTGGGCTGCTAAGCTGCAAATAGTAAATACTGATCACTGCTTAGAGAGCCAGAGAGCAAGATAAACCTGGAACCTGATTTTTGCCATCCATACTTTTTTTTCTGAGCTGTCTGAGTAACGACAGGGGCCAGATTCTGCTCCACATTTGCAGAGTTGCACTTGTTTCCCTTTCAAAAGCATGGGAATGGCAGCTATTGCATGTATAGGTTTACAAAGTAGCTTAGGCACTTAAGCAGATGATCATCTAGAGAGATTTACAGTAATGACTTTTACAGGGGGAAAAGGGAAGGGAAGTGCTCAACTCCCATCAAAGTGAAAAAATAAATACAAATAAATCCAAAGCAATGGTGCAGTCGGCAGCTCTGGTAACAAGTTCAGAAAATGACCACATCTGGACTATTCTGGATCAAAAACTATTGAAGTCAATGAATTTTGCTCTGGATTTACAATGGTATTAACTGAGATCAGAATCCAACCCTATAAATTTACTATTACTTCTAATCCCGCTGCCTCAGATCTTGCTGAGATATTTGCTAACTGCTGAGCAGCTTGCTTTATTGACACTGAAATAACATACCCGTGCCCTACTATTGTTAAACTCAGCTGGTTTTAAAAACCCATCATACTGTTTGTCATGACTGACCTTAACAAACTGGCCTGCTGTCCTTGGATCTATGGGCAAGAAAGTTGTCAAATGCCCCCTTTTTTGCAGCCTTCCACCAACAACAAAAAAAAAAAAAAAAAAAGAGGAGAAAAAATCAATTTCAATCAACATGGAGTGTAATATTATCAAATGTCAGATGCTGAGGCCGTGTGCTTTGAAAATTATCCTTGACAGCTTCTTGTCGACTTAATTAAGTGCTCAAAAAAAAAAAAAGAAGAAAAAAAAAGGCAAAATATCTCAATTGTCGGCTCCCTCTCTTTGTGCTTCAGAGGTTCTATTGACAGCTCTGAAAAAAAGATTGCCTTGGGGGGTTTTATTGATAGATCCTTGCCTGATATTGGAATGATTCCTGGGCAGATAAATCACATTTAGATTTGTTAGTAATTGAGGAGAATTGATTGAATAGTTAGGATAGTCCCAGTGGGAGGTACCTACTCCTCTTCCGTTCCGCAGAGGTTGTCATCAGATAAAGGACCTCTTTGGGCAGGATGGATAAAGGTCTAATTGTTTACATGATCAGGTATTGCTTCCTCTTTAGCCCTCCCTCCCCAGGCTTTCCCAACTTTCCTGTGGCAAATGTCAAGACGACAAAGAGGAAGGCCGTAAATAAAACCAAATGTGGCTGAAGGCGATCAGCCCTCTTCATGACCTGGAAAGGCACTAATTGTTTTCAAATCATTAGTGGAATTTGGGTGTTAACAGCAATGGGCTGTTATTTAAAAAACTCTGCAACATTTATTTGTCATATGTTTATTTAAACAGCTATGAACTTTATTTAGCAGCAGATTAAGCATGGCTAACACAGTGGCTCCGCTGAGTAGCACTTTTTGGCTGATAGGAACCATGTGTGGGCTTGGGTGAGGACACATTCGGTCATTCTTCCTCACTGGTGAGCTTCCCCAGAGCCCCGTGTCCCACCAGCCTGGGCAAGATGCTAGTCCTGGCATGGTCCCAGAGGGAACCAGCATCACCTGGAGCCTGCAGCAGTGTGGGGAGATGCTGGAGCAATGTGGGGAGATGCTGGAGCAATGCAGAGGGATGCTGGAGCAATGTGGGGAGATGCTGGAGCAATGTGGGGAGATGCTGGAGCAATGCAGAAGGATGCTGGAGCAATGTGGGAAGATGCTGGAGCAATGTGGGGAGATGCTGGAGCAATGCACAGGGATGCCAGACCAGTCTGGAGGGATGATGGACCAATGTGGGGGAATGTTGTAGTAGTCTGGGAATAGACCAGAGTAATGTTGGGTGACACTGGAGCAATGTGGGGGGATAGATGCTGCAGAGCCCCAGCCTGAATTTGCAGCGGTGAGCTGGATGATGTGCCCAAGGCTTTCCCATGCTGCACATTTCTTTCCATGCCTATCAGAGTGGAAAGGATGACTTTTTTCCAGAGAGGGTTTTTACATTGACTAAAAAATGCGCTGAGTAAGAAATAGTGGTATTTTTGTTACCATTTCCCATCCATTTTGAAAGACTTTACTTCTTTAAGAAGGGGGCAGATAGGCTGGAGTCAGTTTGGCACTTCAAGGGACAACAATTTATTTCTGTTCATAACAACCATAGACCCTCTCTCTGTCTTAACTTTCTATAGCTGCTCAGGCAGGACCATGTTCCCCGAACCCCCAAACAGTGCAGGGTGCTCTGGATGATCAACAAGGTGTGCCGTGCCATGACCTTCCTCCAGGGACCTGTTTGGGAAAAAATGGGAAATATCTAATCATCAGTTTTTGAAATATTAACTAATTTCTGCAGGTTTCTACAAAGGACTAAAATGGCTTATTCAGCATTTATCATCCTCTCTCAGCACTAAAGAGAGGGTAGAAAATTACAATTAAAAAAAAAAAAAAACAAGAAAAAATAAACTAAAATATTTTATTTCCCTATCTTCTAGCTTCATCAGAAATGAAAGACATTGAGGGAAAAGAAGGGACAATTTCTCAGCTCAAAGTAAAAGCCATTTTGGAATCACCAAATATTTTATCCGAGAAGTGATGACCAGCTCTGAATTCACCACCTGCAGGCCTGCTCCTGTTAATGTTTCAGCCCCATTCATTGACAGCAAATGCCCATTGCTCAACCCAGTCACTGGGGACTTTGCAGAGGTTGCAGGTTCCCGAGTCCTCTCTGGGTCAAACCCATCACCTCCATCTACAGCTTTGCAACCCCGTCCTTCCTCTGGGAGTGGGTTATTGAAGTGCAAATGGGTCTAAACTAGCCATGAATAAAATTTGGGCTGGAAATTAGAAGCAGCTTTCTAATTATCAGAGCTGTGAATATCTGAAATAGCCTCCTTTTAGGAGCAGAGGAGGGAAAGAGCCTACTAACCAGAGCGATGACGGTGGTGGTGGTGGTGATGAGCATTTTGGCAGGAGCCAGTGCCGTAATTCACAGAGCAAATTCTTCCCGCTTGCCTGTAGTGGAAATGGTACGTCTTCTTTTACACATCCATGTGCCTTCAGATAGACTCTGTAGCAATAATGAAGTCCCTATTCAACACCCTGGCCTCTCTCAAAGTTATTTTTTCCAAGTAAAAACTTCTGTTAATGTAGGATTTGGGGCTTCTGGGTTTGAGCCTTTATATTTTCCCTGGTTTCAGACTCAGGTGGAGAGAGACAGTGCCAGGGCAAGGAGAGAGCTCGGCTCTCTTGTCATTTTCCCTCTCTTTTATCTGCATGTTTGCTCTCTTTTTCCCTTCCCATCAATGGATAGTCTGCTCCTACATAAAGGAACTGTTTCAAATTATGATGGAAGGTGCTTTGGTGAAATTCATGGTAATGCTCAGCCCTCCAAATGCCAGAGTAATTTCAATATTCCCACTGTTATTACAGGCACAAGTCAACTGCTTTTGTAGCCAAAGCAAATATCTCAGCTAAAGGAAAAACCCAATTGCTCTTGATAGGTGTAAGAGACATTGGTTTGCTCCTTTGACCATGGCCTTAGGTCAAGTCTTCTTTGTATTGTATGAAGATTTAAAGGAGTTTAAATAGCCCACAGACCCTGTACTACCTACGCACCCTAGTGCTAAGAAAAAAGAAACACACGCATGTACATTTGTAGACATTTACGGACATGCAAATGTATGTGTGTACACATCAGGCATGTACACACAGACATGAACAAGGACCTGCTGCCTTGTGGGAGGGTCTGGCTGAGGTCAAGGAAACAGGTTTGGACCCGAGATCTGGCACTGCCTGGATTTCCCAGCACCAAAACTGATGCTAGAAATATTTATAGACACACGTGAATCCAGATCAAAAATCAAAATTTTTCAAATGGCATGTTTACTGGTGCCATAGCAAAGTGAGTATTTCTTTTAAGCAGGTTGCTTTCCTCCCTCCGAGCCCTCCCCTTCTAAAAGCTGTTGAATTGCCTTTTTTCTTTCCTTAGCTCATTCCTATAGCAAGAGTGGAATTGATTTTTGATACTATCCATTTTGTTTGTCACAGATAGTCTTCCACTTCCCTCTGCGCGTTGCTGAAATATCACCCACAAATGATTATTCCTATCACCGCAGTCACCGCTTAGCCTGGGGCAGGGAATTCTCCCGCAGCAAAAAGTGGCCGCGTAATTGAAGGCAGAAACACCAGTACCTGTAGCCTGAAAATGCTAATAAACTACCAGAGGTCCCAGGAAAGTTAAATATTGGGAGGGATGTCAGAGCCATGGTGTGATTAGTGGAACTGAACTACAAAGAGCACCCGCCTAAGGCGCCGGCACGGGGAGGATCAGTCTCCCTCTGTCATCCGAACATGCCATCCGCCTCCCGGGATGGGGTTTCCACCACGGCTTTGCTTACAAGGAGGCAATCAGAGCAGGAGGAGTGTGCTCTTAGCGACACGGAGCTTGATTTTCTGGCGATGGATTTGGGGGTTTAAGACAGCTACGTTGATGCTAGAAAGGATCTTGAGCTTTCTGCTGCACGGAAGGACTTTACCTTAGGCTTGGTGTCAGGGTTTCAGTGACAGGGCTACGCATGTGTCTTGTTTCCATACCTGCTGTTTAAAAGATGCATGGTTTTTTTGATTATTCAGGTTTTACATCACTCTGAAGATTCCTGGTGTACGTCAGAGACAGGCGAATAAACATATATACTATATATCTGGACAGAAGGATGATGTATGAAAATATATTCTTATGCTTTTATGCTAATTTGTTCCTAAAAGGTAGCTAATTTGCTAGCTCCACAGGTAAAATTCTTCCCTCACACATACACAATTCCTCATATACATTTGTGTGTGCATGCATGTATTTATGTATGTGTAGAGATGCATGCTTGCAATGGTTAGTATGCCATGGGGGTAGTTTGGGGGAATTACATACATACGCTGTACTATACTGTGTTATGTTCATTATATTACAGGTTGTTTGACCCCTGTGCAATGTGGTAGCTTTGCTCAAGTGAAGACTGAAAGCCAGTTACGCTTTAATAGACAATTATTCTCATTCCTCCCAAATCCTTTTCTATCCATTCATCATTTATGTGCTGTTTGAGCCCTGACTTGTTTCTAGCTTTGCATGTGCTTGTGCCTGCACATGGTTATATGCACACGCAGGATCTCTATGTGTATGAACACAGGTGCTGATATATGACGTACACGTGCAAACATGCATGCACGCACACATCTATACATCGTTGAAAATAAGGAAGATGTCCTTCCTAGTGTTGGTTTCCATGCAAATACGCTGCAGAATAAGTCACAGCTGATTACGACATGAAGATCCAGCCTTGGGAACAGTCCCACAAAACCTGGGCTGAGCCATAACCTCATAACACCTTGTAGCTGTGCACGTCCCACACCAACCGCTGCTAACCAGGGATGGGATTTCCCCTCCCGATAAATAGGTGGTCTGTTGCACCAACTGCATTTGTAGAGCTATTTGCTCAGATTGGGGTTTGAAGGCCCAGGCCCTGGATTTAGCACTGGTTGCTGCAGAGACGCATGACTGTGACACTCATGTAAGGATTCTATGTGAGAATGATAGGGCGAGGGTGAAGGAAGGGTACGTTAATTGTGATTTCTATACGTGCCTCCCTAGCAATTAACTCCACTCTTCCCCCTGGGAAAGAGTAAGGTCCTTTTACATTATTTTACCACCCTTTCTTTTCTTGCTTGCTTGGTTCCTTTCTTTCCTTTGACGAAGTATCTCTAATCATTGCCTTGCGTCATTATCATTATGTCTTATTATGATCTTTAGTTACGATGTCAAAGATGAGAAAAATGAGCTCAGTTTTCTGGCATCCTAACACATATTGATTTTAACAGCAGCTGCCACGAGACCGTCACATATGATGGATCACTGTTAGACTGATGCAAAAAATACCCACATGAATAAAAATATTTACCAAAGAGAATAACCAGTGATTGTATAACTGCATTTAGGACACATCTTATTGACCAACAGCCCAGGCAAGCTCAGAGAGTGATCTTAGCCCATGCTAATATCCTTCAGGATAAGCATTAAGAGATTGCATTAAACATCCTGTTTCGAGGTACTTATGTCGATAACTATCTCTTGGCTTCTTGGGGCTTTCCTTGAGCCTGGAAAATGAAATATCCCCATCTAAACACAGGGCACCTCGCCGCTGCCAGCCTTCACTGTTTTGAACATAGAGCAAACAGCTGTGCCCTCATGAAGGAAAAGTGGAAGAAATCCCTTGGCGGGAGCAAGACCATTGCATGAGCAAGTTGTGGCTGCATTCCTTTGCCCCATCCTGGCACCCAGCCATCGGAGACGGTCCATCCCCATCTAACAAGGAACTGCTGAGTGCCCAGCCAGTGCTGTAGGCAGCAGAAGAGGTTGGCGTTCACAGCAGAACATCAGGGCTGCAAATGCAGATAAGCTTTTTTTTTATGAGCCCTTTTTCAGAGGCTTTGACCTACTCAAGCATGATGTAAGTGTACTCATTTCTGTACAACGTCTGACTAAACCAACCCGTGGACTCACACATGTGCAAGGTGGCAACCCGAGCTTGCCCACATGGAACAAGATTCCACGGAAGCAACAAGTAGCCTGTGCCCTGCAAGTTTGCTGGGCTGGGCATCAAAGCTTCTTCTGGATGATCTGCTTTGAGAGTATCTCTAAATGAGCGCTTTGAAAAGCCCAGCATCTGGGAGCAGTGGGGTTTTCTGCAAGTCCACCCTGGAGGAAACACCTCTCGGTTGTATCTCATCAGCATTGCATCTCCAAAGCATGTAGACTCAAAGGCCAGATTAGGAGGATGAGAACAGCAGGAGCCGTTTCATTAATTTTTTTGCACCAAAGCTATTAGCAGCAAATCACTGGATTCAATCCTTGCAACCAAAAAAAAAAAAAAAAAGCCGATTTCATAGAATATTTCCTTGCAGGTTTGCTTTCCTATTCTTTTCTACTCTATTCTGGAGGCAACTCCAGTCAATCCTCTCTGAATTGTATCTTTCCGTCTTTCAAAGGGACCTCCTGTTTCTTACGGGCAGGGAGGGGGAGGTTGGGAGTCTTCCCGCTATCTTTTCCTGTTTTCATCCATCTGCAACAGCCTGGCAACCAGCAAAAACACACATATAAAGATGTCTTAATCTTAAATATAATTAGATATAATACCTCACGCAGCGTTGTATGATTAGGAAAATATATGATCATTAGTTATTAGATTAATGTGTCTACTTGTGTAACTGAAAGCCATTTGCAGCCAGAAATGAAATAGCTCAATTTGCTGTAATTGACTTATCTCCCATAGAGATTAGTACACTTGCTGCTGGAGAAGAAGGTTTCTTCAAATGCTAAAAGCAGCTGCGTGGAGAAGCTGGATCCTGTTTTCTTTGGAAAGCCCCTACCCCGCTGGAGGCAGAGATTTCTGAGGCGAGGTCTGGAGGATCAGCAGAGCCGTAATTAGGACTGCTGAAATAAGAGCTGCTGCATTTAGAGGGAGACATTACACGATGATGCCATTTTCAGGAACCTGCTGGATCCGAATCAGGGCTGCCGTTGGGTGACCCTAGGAGACACAACCACCTTTTACTCCCCCCTTACACCGATCCCATTCGTGCCGGTGCAAATCACGAGCAATTTCACGGGCACCATCTACGAGCTTGGCAAAAGCGAGCTGCGATGGTTGGGGTCCTTGCGCGTCCCGGCGAAGGGCTCCGAAAGCCAAAGCCCGGCGCGGTAGCAAACCACGGTGGGGCTGGGCAGGGTATCTGCAATGCGGGTCTCTCGTGCGTGCTCTCGCCGGCACAGGGAGCTCCTCCCAGGGGTGCCAATAGCAGCTCGACGGGCGAACACGCGCAGAATAGGCAATTGGGAGCACATCTTTACTGGCTACGCGGGATTGTGCCCTTAAATTATCCTCTGACACCTCTG
The DNA here is from genome assembly GCA_026212715.1 of Elanus axillaris. NCBI lineage: Eukaryota > Metazoa > Chordata > Aves > Accipitriformes > Accipitridae > Elanus > Elanus axillaris. Next base: position 79,198,280 of record JANZLQ010000079.1, on the reverse strand, counting down.
ACATTGTGAGGTGCTGTGGGGCCCCACAAATCTCAACTTTTGCTGCTGCCTCTTCTTTTTTTTTTTTTTTTTAAATAGGTTTTCTTATGGTTTTCTTAATTTATTTTTTTTTAGCCACAGCAACTAAGCGAACCGTTCAAATTGAAACACTGAAATGAACCAAGCTGAACAATAAACTAAAACATGCCTAGAGCAAGTTGAGCAATAAACAGGTTTTTAATTTTTTTTTTCCCCTTCCATCTCGGTGGTGTCTGCCTCTGATAGATGATGTGACAAAGGAAGAATCCTCAATAAATTCTAAATTCTGAATACTAAATCAGCGAACAAGAGCAGACATGTGAGATGCCATCCCCGCTCACAGTGGCTTTACTGCTGTGATAACACGATGCTCCTGCCCCGTGGGCCTGGGATGGAGGTGCAGCCGGACGGAGGGAGATGCACCGGATCCATCTATCCGCCTGTGATGGTTTTATCCAACCTACATCCAGCCTGAGTCCATAACCCAGGTGTGGCAGAGGCTTTTCCCGCTGCATCCTGGCTGGAGTCTCAAAGGGAAAATATTATTCATAGATTTTAAGGCCAGGAGGGGATCTTTTGCTCTGCTCTGACCTCCATTATAACACAGGCCAGGGAATTTCATAAGAGTGATTCCTGCAGCAGGAACAAAGGGAAGTGATCGGCTACTGTGTTATTTTGCCTCGTGCGAGACGTAAAAAGGCTGTGATATCTACTAAGGGATGTCACAGAGAAGCAGGACCTGTGAGGCAGGTACTGAAGGAAATGAAAGCCCTGAGCTGAGCTGAAGTTCTACTGAGAGCATCTATGTGAACTTAATGTTGCATGCTCTTTCCCACCTTGTCAGGGGGCTGAGTGCTGTAAAATGCTTGCCCTTGCAAAAATTGCGTGGTTTGGGAGACAAAAGAAATAGGGTTTTTTTAAAAGCATTGTCACAGCCTTTGCCTCTGAAGGACCTAGAAGTGAAATAATCTGACAAGGGACATTACGTAGCATAAAGCAAGATGCTGGTAGTCACACAGCATGCGTTTTGCCCTGGGACAGGCTTGGGACCTCAATTTGCAGCCTGCTTTGAAGAGAGCTGAGGTGCGTTTTTCTTCTGCAGCACCTTTTATCCTCTGGCTGTTCTGCCTGATTTGGGACGTGGCAGCTTTTCCTTCTTGGATGCCATGCGGCCTCTCTGAAAGAAGCCACACATTTCTGCACAAGACATGCCCGAATCTTTGGTGCTGTTTCAGCACAGACTTGTTTCTTGCTACAGCTCAGCTTACCTGCACCTATTTATTTTCCATGTGGTTCCCCATGGAACTTATTGGTATCAAGAAGATTTTGCCTTCAACCAGGAAAACTTTCTGGTTTAGCTGGAGAAACCCAGCAGCCTAGCTGGAGTCTCACTCTGAATTATTTTCCTTTCACTGAACTTGCAGCTCAGCTTGAAGCTGACACAGGCAAATGTACATGAACACAGCCCAGATTTGCAATTGAATCCATCAAGCTGTGCATGGCCCTGCTGAACAACCCACAGCAGAGATGAGCTCAAACTTAATAATTCAGGCATTCAGCTTCCAACCCACACTTCATCACGGTGCTGGGCTGATCAGGCCTGCGGCTCTCATTTGACTCATGAAAAGTGGAGCTCTTTGAAGTTCAGAGCCAGGTTTTTGTCTCAGCTCAGTCCATAGATCCAAATTAATCTTTGCAATCCACCTCCACGGGTAAACCAGAATGACGCGGTTAAGCATCACTAGGGAGTCAGTGTAGAGCCTTCAAGTTGACTTGACACGGTTCATTGGAGGAAAATAAGTTTAGCCTAGCTTGCAATCTAATGGACACATCTATAAAGCCCAGAGTGACCGTGAAGAATTTGGGCCTGCCTCCTCCAGGAACATTCCCATGGCTTGCACATACGGCCTTGGTGTGCTTAAAATGCACGTACAGACAACGATGAACTCAACTAGGCACCATTATAAAAGCAACAAATAAGCTGCCATGCCAAATGCAGACTACCTGTAGGTACTTTCCAACTATTGCTGCCATCAGTTCTGCTGCCAGGCCATTTTCTGAAGATAACCCGGATATTATCTGATTTATCACCTTTTCCTCCTCACTCCATTTCTCACAGCCAAATGCATTAGCAATTTACCCATTCGGTGACCACTACCATTTATTTCTCTTTTGGGCTTATTCATTTCTTCTCTGAATACTTTTGAAGTATGATTTTTATCATATTTATATAACGAATATTCGTGCAGTGCCCTTCTATTATTTGACCATCACCATAAAGCATGAAGGAAACAACCTCTTGGTCCACGGAGCACCACTTGGAAGCACAAAGTGACTCCAGGTGTTGGGAAAGCTGGGGCAGAGCAAAGTGTCCCAGAAGTCCTGACTCATCTCACCTTTCTCTTCAGGTGTGATATGCCCCCGAAAGGACTTGGAAATATCTCCAAAAATGAAACTAGTGTATCCACCAGCTGTGAAATGAAAGGCAGTTCTTTTACCTGGCTGGGGCAGGTGCCCTATAATAAAGTTTCTGTATGCCAGTAATGTCTAGCAGCTGCCAGTGAAAACAAGGCTATGCTGTGCTGGGTGCTGACAGGGAAACATCCCATCAGATTAAACAAGATGAACAAGCAGTGCGAGAAAGGCAGTTTTTCCAGCCTTATCTTAAGCTGGAAGGCTGAGAAAGTGGCATCGCCATGAAAGGCAGCACAGGGAACTGAGCCCAGATGTTCCTCATCCTCCTCCTGCTCCCTCCAGCCCAGGGCTACTCAAAAGCCAAAGCCACTTCTCATTTTCCTTTGGACAAGCAGGTGGTTCAGCAAAACTGAGAGATTAGAAAGAAAAGAGTTTTTAAAGCACGGCTTTCGACAGGGAGGTGCTGCTATAAAATACCCTTTTGTTACCATGGGGGCTTTTGCTTCCTCGGAGCTGATCTCGCCAGTTCAGTAAAGGGAATGGAGATTTTACAACTGCGGAGCTGATATAGCTGCAGATAAAGGCACTGCGAGCTCTGGTGCCACAATCTTTATTGCAAGGATGGTGTATATAAAAGAAGAAACACAACATGGCTTTCAGACAGATAAAGCAGAGCTTAAAAACCTGGCAGCCAGAGCAGAAATAGCTCATTCTTAACTCATGCATGGTGAAAAAAGAGGAATTTAACAGGAAAAAAGGCCCAAAAATGTAGTAACAGATGAAAACCAGACACACTCAAGAAGTATGAAACAACG